>JAYKAV010001300.1:793649-814121 GCA_035582835.1 Phoebastria nigripes | reverse complement strand
TTTTTTTTTTTTTTTTTTTTTTTTTTTTAAGTTGAACTCCTCCTTGTCATAAAGTTTCAGAGGTGGGTGTATCAGTGAAAAAGGTTTGTGACTTACAGCTGTGCACACATGTGTTTCCAGAGGGCTGGCAAAGAACACGTGGCCCCAAAGCATAAGGTTGAGTGGAAAGTGGGAGAAACAAGGCTGCGTTTTATTACCATTCAAAGGAAGTAAAAGTGCCTCGCAACCTCCTTGCTCCAATGCTGCTTTGCGCTTCCTACAGGTTTCAAGCCCTTATCTGAAAGGCAGTGTTTTGAAACACAAGCAAAGCCATTCTGCATTTTCACCTCGCTGTACAAATTTAGTTGATAATCATGAAAGCAAGCCACTCCTGTACAGTATGAAACTAGTTGTACAAATTATATAGAGATGGGTGAATAGTCACTTCTTTGATTCACTGCCAATCCAAAGGAAAACTTGAAAAACAAACCAACCCTTTACTTTTTCTTCAACAGAACTAAAAAAAATATTTTAAAAATATCTTTTCCTAATACAGAATATTTTTGGTTGAATGGAACATTTCAGGCTGTCAGATCAAACTAAATTAAGGGTGGGTGGCCAAAGAGTGGGGATAGGAACTGAGTGGCCCACTCATGATACGGAGGGTCCAAGTTCAGGTCCTGACCACCCATCCAAGGGGACATGTGCCTCTAAGGATGGGATGTTGACCACATGGTTACATGGGACTTTGTCTGTCCGTATAGAATACTTGCCATCACGAAGGTACAGTTTTGCTCAGTGTAGAGCTCACATAGGGGGATGGGGTGCCCAGACACTACTTCATTTCTCACAGATATTTATGTACACACCTCAGAACATCAGCAGCAGAAGAGATGGCAGGAAGTAGCTCCCACAGGCACTACTGTCCAGGACCTGGTCCTCTGGGGCTCTTCCACACCATGTACAAGATAAGGGGCAACTATCCAGACCACTATCCTAAGAGCTCTGGACTAGGGATTCAGACCAGCCTCAAACAAGAGAGGAAACTGAATCCCCTCATCTAATAGAAGTAAATCACTGCCATCTCCTCTGGAGAATTATGAATGTGGGTCTGAAATTTTCCCTTTCTCCAGCCAAAATGATCAAATTCATATCAGGTTCACTGTCCAGTTACCCAACAACTGAAGCTGCATTTGGGAGGCATGTTTACTGTTTTATATAAGCAAGTCTGTCATCCTGTGGACCATGCTGTTCTTGCTGCTCCTCCTTCCCCTCTCCCAGAGGGCTGGTTGAGAAGCTGGCTTGCCTCCTCCCTATCCCCCTCAGCTAGATTAAAACAGATGGCAGAGGGACATGAAATAAAGAGCAAACACAGATGAGTGACTAATTTTCCAAAAGGAGACAAAAAACCAAACCCTCAACTTCAACACTAGAAGCAGCAAGGAATGCATAATTACTTTCTGAACATCATTCTTCCATACAAGCAAATGCAGCAGTTGCTACAGATATGATTACAATAAGCAGGGGAAGTATCCTCCAGGCAGGCTTGACAAGCAGCATAGGACTACACTGCCATCCAACAGATGCAAGCAGAGAACATGGCAAAGGCACCAAGGAGTGCATCACAGACTAACCCCACCTATGTAGCAACCATGCTTCCCAGCGAGGTTTTGCTGAGCACTCTGCTCATGGTTACCTGGCTGAGTTTAAAGCTAGCTCAAGTGGCACCTCCCCAGGAACCGCAGAAACACCTTTGAAATGCAGGAGGCAAGGAGCTGCCCCCCATGACAGAGGCACGGGAATCCCTGTTATGTGAGGTTGTCACGTTTGGGCTTGAAAAGTCTGGTATTTTGCAGACTGGAAAGCACTTGGTAATGCTTATGAAGTAACGAAGCAAGGAGCAAAGCCTTGCTTTGGAGGGAGATGTGTCAAAGGACTCATAGCCAGCACGCTGCAAGTTATACAGACTCAATAGGAAACATGAAGGTGAGTTAATTACACCAGGGAGATGAGGACAGGAGCTATTTCAGTGCTTCACCCTGCCCCCTTGTCAGAGATTCCTGCCTTCATTCTGGTCCTGATGGAGTTGGTGCTTGCATGTCTCTCATCAGCRCAGGGCAAGTTCACCTTCCCTGGCAGCCTGAGCAAGCCCTCAGACTTTGCATCTCAGTTGCTGCAGTGGAAGCACTACCTCCCTCCTGTTGATTTTGCTCCAGGAGCAATAACATGACAGAGCAGACATACAGGATGGTAACTTTCAGGGCTAAGTGTGTCAGACTTTGTCATTTTAGCCATTTGGGATTATTTCTGTTGGCTGAAAGAATTTAAAGAGCCATCCAGAAAATTAAAGCAAGCATCGTCTTTGTTGTGCCTGACACAAAATATACTGCAGTGTATCATTTTGCCAACACAGGGACTCTGAGACTGGAGACATGGCCAAGAAAAGCATCAAATGCAGGTTTACTACGCAACATCTGTGCCTTGCATTCAAGACACAGAAATGGACTTTTCTTTGCCATTCTGTAAGAAATCAGAGCGCCTGTGCTCAAGCAATAAATGGATTTGTACACCTCTAAGCTAGAGGCA
Source organism: Phoebastria nigripes (assembly GCA_035582835.1). Lineage (NCBI taxonomy): Eukaryota > Metazoa > Chordata > Aves > Procellariiformes > Diomedeidae > Phoebastria > Phoebastria nigripes. The sequence goes on along the minus strand of JAYKAV010001300.1, from coordinate 811,556 downwards.
TATATTCTCTAGGACTGGCATATATTCTCTAGGACTCTCAGATATGCTTCCTTCATGTGTTATACTGATATTCAGGGCATGCTGCAAAGCCTGTCTATTTACCCACACTTCTCCTGAGGGGGTGCTTGGGAGGCAAAATTCTGTATTATCTTTAGTTTATATTAGTTCAATTGATTTATCTGTGATTTTGTAGTTATTTGTGGTCTGTATTTCTAGCAGTGGGTCTGTTATGATCTTCTACAAGTGGAACTGATAAATAACTCCAGTTAACCGAGACTCAAGCAGCAAAACCTAAACAGCTTTTGAGTTACTCCTCCAGCTTACCCATACATTTCAGGACCAGAGTGTGCTCAGTCCAGTGGACTGAGACAGTACCACCCAAAACAGGGAATCAAAAGCATTACTTCAGCATGCACATATGTTTGCAGACAGATGAAGAACTGGAAATAACCTCCTAGTTAAGCAGCAAATAAGGGGGAAAAAAAAGCATAGAGAAAGGCAGATTGGGTAAGGAAAGCTGGCAACTTTGAGATTTCTGCTTCACACTTCAAACTGCTGATAGACATCTACTTTGCATTCCAGGAATGGCAGGTTTGCAGCAGCTGCCTTCAGCTGGCAAGTAACTCTTCTTATAAACCTGCCAGTCACCCCTAYCTTGTCCCAGGGAATGCACTGTGGCTTTAGGAGCCGTAGAAAGAATTATTGGGAGGAAAGAATTTAAGGACAGGGCATTAAGAATCAAGTGAAAATGCTCCTCTCTTCTTCCTCACTTGTGGGGACCCTAGGGTTCAGGCTCAACAAAGTACATATCCCCCATCAGATCCAGTGGAAGTTCACCCTCTTTAAACAGATTTGTTTAATCCAAAAGAGTATTATTTTCATCTACTCATGTTTAATACAACGGATTATTACTAAGCTAATTGTCATTAGTACATCACATGGTCGGTATCTAAAGGCACACAGCCACATCAGGAAGGACTTTTACAAGCTCATAAATACTGGTTTCAGAAGCAATTTTAGCTCCCAACCAAGGCTGGTACTTATAACTACTTTATCCTTCTATGGTTATTTTAGTCTTACCTCCAGTAAGTGTCAGGTTAGCCCATACAGGAACAGGTGATAAAAACAGCATAGTTGAAAACAAGCACAGGGTCTTTCCCTTCATCAGGAAAAAAAGTTTGTAGGATCAGTTTCCACTGCAGCAAGGAAGCTGGGCCTTTCTAACTGGCTTGCAGATCAGTTTGGCCAACAGAGCAAGGGATCCCACCAGCAGGTGAAACACTTCATCATTTCAAAGCCAGCTGAAGCCTGTTTRAGTGAGAAAGATGGGCAGGATCTGCCTCTGCCACTAGCACAACTTTGTGTTTACTTAATGCACAAAGGCTGTTATTGCTGTCTGTAGCAATTTAAATACCCTTCGTTCAATCAGTCGCTCGTTTTGCTTTCTGAGTACTGTTACTGTTTTTAAATTAAAGACACATTTTGCTAAGGAACCCACATGGAAAAAAGCAAGCAAACACCGCCCCAGTACACTCAGAAAACTTGTATTCAAAAGCAGTACTTAAACTCTAATCAGCAAGTTGTCTCGCTGCCAGTGCTTAAAGCAATATAAAACAAACCAGGACCAAAAATCAAGAGCTGTAAACTTCTAACAGTTCAGTCTAAATTCAGGATCCCAAAGAGTAGGCTCACAATGCCTTTCCCAAAGGCATTCCCAGCCATGTTTCTCCAGCAACTGGTGTTTCATATTATTTTCCAGGTTTACTCAAAGGCAGAAGGGTGCTGTTTTCCAAACCTGGAAGGACAGATGAATGCTATTGAACAAGAGCGATTTCATTACTCTTCTGTAAATCTCAGACATAAATGGGTGGTTATGGGCTTAACATATACACATGCTCCTGCAAGACTGAGGAGCACCAACAACATTCCCTTTTCTTTGAGTGGTCACTAGACAAATTCAATGTTTACTTTTGTGATAAGGCTGCACAGACATCTTCCCCCATGCCTTCTAAACAAGATCAGTAGGATGATATATGTGTTTTTACAGACAAGGAAGTACTTACATTCTGGTCACCTCAACATGCCGTATCTAGGAGGGAAGGAAAAAAGATTTGTAGAAGTGGCTAATTCCTCAAAAATAATAATGTTCATGTATCCAAGATAACAGACACGCTGTCTTAGGAGAACAGCAGCTTCCTTTGTTTACAGGGCTCTTGTTCAGCAGTCAAAGGCTAATATTTTAACGGGTCAACTGAAATACCATATTTGTATTTTAATAGCAATTATAGATTAATTTACTGTGTTAAGATCTATAATGAAGATAAAGTACAAGACATCATTTTCACCAATCTTAAATTCAAGACAATGTAATGCAATACACAGAATCGAAGCTTCAAGTCTTTCAAAAGCTTTCCAACAACAGCTGCATATTGAAAAGGTAATAATAAAAGACAACACTTCCAACTGCAGCAAGAGCAACTTCCATGGAATAAGAAATATTAGCGATAAGCTGATAGATTCAGCTTAGCCCTTCAAGAAGGGCACTGAGTAGCCTTAAAAACATCTGGACTGTAAGAATTTCTTTGAAAGCAGTTATATGTCACTGCTGAACCCATTCTATAATTGTTGAAATACAGATGTCTCTTCAGGTCAGCACGGCTGCAAGTTTGTTTTCATTCACCAAAGTAAATTCACTACTCAGAGAAGAGGGCTCCAAGTCTTCCATGCTTCCTTTTGAAGTCTTGTGTCAGGTATGTGGCCATAAGGAGATGCCCACACCACAGGGCAGAGGGACTGTGCCTGCTCTGTGAGGCAAGAGCTTGGTAGACCCACACAGGGATAACAGCAAAGTCCGAGCTGAAAGTACAGTGTGTAGTTATGCCAGTATGCCCACAGCACCTGGGGCTATCACATGAGATTAGATCTTCCCTGCACTAAATGCATACAAGAGAGAATTCAAGCTACTAAGAGAAGGCAATACAAATACACAAAGTAGGGTAGCAGTGAAGTACTCCTGTAGCTATTTTACAGAGAATGAACTGAAGCACTTCAATGAATTTGCTCAAAAATTGACAAGGAAAGCCTACAGCAGAGGGGCAAAAGCCAGCTCTCCTGCATCCTAATCCAGTGCACTGTTTACTCCTTCATACTCCTAAAAGTGATTCAGTTGCTTGCTGAGGACAGAAGCCAGTGATGGCCACTGATTGAACTGAATTCAACTTCGCAAGAGAAAATCCAGAATTAGTTCATCCTGGAAGTGATCAAAAGAGAGGGAAGCTGCCAGCGTTTCAACTCCACATATTTATAAAACAATCTTTTTAGCTAATGATCACCCAGTAACCTTGCGCGAATTCCCGCCAGAGTTAGCAGAGGATCCCCACCCCACTTGGACAGGAAAGCCACCAAACTTTGTGACTGGCAGTCCCAAGCAGCACAGCTTGCTGAATGGCTCTGTAACCTCAAAGGGAGCCAGCACCTTGGAGGGCAGATCTTGTCACCATACTGCTATCTCCCTTGGATGGAGCCACACTCTTTGGTCTGCACGGCAGCCCGCAGGTGCCACCCTGGACACCTGCTGCTGGGGATGTGAGGGCAACAGCAGAGGGTCTTAACACTCCACGTAGGAACAGGAGGGCGGTATGTCCAGATGGGTACCAGTAAAGAACAGGTTATGTCCCACAAACCGGAGACCCCAGCACAATTATCTATCTAACAGTAGTACACTAAAAACTCTATGTGGTAGTCTTCAATACTGTTGTGTTTCCATGCTAGCAGCCTGAATGAAATCTGAGTGTACCAGCTGATAATCTTAAAACCACACAGAGAAGCATAATCAGTGCACATGGCAAGTAAGCACATTTCTGTCGCTGTGCTTCTTATGAAGAGCCTCCAAATCACTGCAGCACTAAGGAAACCTACTTATTCCTCACACCAGTTTTGTGAACCCATCCATACTATCTTCCTTACTTCAGGGTCTCAAACTGAATAATCTTTCAAAAGCTATTAATCAGCTTTCATTATCTCTAAATTGCTTTTTGCTTGCTTGCAATTAAGGACTAATATCCAAAGAGTTAGAAATTTATAAGGTAATTAACCATAATGAGTAACTGTTCTAAAATATAAACACCTGCTGGATATCAACAGAAGTCTTAGTTTTTCCCAATAAACTGTTTTTTTCCATGTATTTATACAAGCTCAAAAATGAAGATTTATTTAGCAGAGCTTGAACATTCACCAGAAAATACTCTCTGTGCTATTCCTTCTCTGGAAGGCAGCTAGCTATAGACAAAAATATCTGCAAACTAGCAATTACTGTGGATTGAGAAGGTTTTAAGGTGACATTGACAGGATGAAAGATCTATTTTTATTCATGTGAAGTATATTTCAAGTTCAGAGAGAGGAACACAGAGAGAAAGAGAGCACACACATGCTGTAATCAGCTCATGTACAGGACAAGATTCTGTTCAGCGTTTGTAAATATCACCACGTAAAATACACTTCCTTTCCTTGTTCTTCCATACAATTAAATGTTGGTCAAGCAATGCTAAAAACCATTTTGAGTAGGTCAATAGCTTATTAAGCATTGCCCAGGTTAGAATATCGAACGAAATTACTGAGCTGGGTCCAAGGTTACATACAGTATATAAGATTCTTTTTAAGCCACTTCAGCATAATACCAAAAACCTTTCGTTAAGAAAGAAAAAATAAGAAAAAATATTCACTTATTTTACGTATTTCCCTACATGTGGCATCCAATGCAACGCAAGCGCAACCTACTCACTACACTCCAAAAGTTATCAGAGAAAACCCCACTTCCTCTGGTAGATCTTGCATGCACAAGAAATTGCATGTCAAAACTTGCAAGAGGATGAAATCTGATCCTCTTAACTGAGAGTTACAAGCTCTAGTCTAAAAAGCTGGAAACTTGTTCTTCAGCTGCAGTCCGTAGTGCCCAGAAACCCTTCATGATAAGAAAGTAGGGTGCACATCCTCAGCACATAACCGAGAATTTATTTCATCAGCATTTCCCTGGTTTTTGCTTCCTGCAGAGCCATAAGAGGAGTTACACTGTTTCTGTAGAGACAGTCATTAGCAGAACAACTAGCATCCAAGTTTTCTGCAGTTTTCTTCAGCAGCAACCACAAAATAGCAAAACTTGAGGAAAAGTAATGATGTTCTCAAGACTCTAATCTATGTATAATATTTAGTTAGACAATAAGTCAACCATTTGAAGCTTTAAAATCTATYCAGCTGTTTCATTTTAGAGCTGCGTAAGAGGAAGCTCTAAAATGAAACTTTCAACACGCAATTGTTTCTTCTCCTGTTTGTACTGCAATGTTTCACATTTCTGTTTTCTCTTGAAAACTACGTCCCAGTTTAGAAAGCCCATGCTTATCTATACACAAGGAAGGACTCACATACTGATGGGGAAAAAGGCATTTATATAGAGAAAAGAGAGAAAAGAAGCATTATTCCTGCTTTCTGTGGATTAAAGTTTTCAACAGTCATTACGCTGCTTAATGGAGTAGACAGTGCTAGCCTAAAAGCAGTAKTAGTACTTACTTTAGGATGAGATTGTCCACATTTAACCAGTTTCAAGACTCCACTACAATCCATTCAGAGTAAGCATTCAGCAGGGGGGCTGGCTCTGCRCTCCAGGGGCCGCACTGATGCCGCTGCCCTGCTCGAGGAACAAGGCTGGTTCCCCCGTGTAGCGACGTGCAGCACCCTGCAGGGCAGGGCCATCTCAGGCGCCACGGCACGCTCCTCTCCCCTGCCATGCAAACATGTGCTTCCCAACAGCACAACCAAGGAGAAAGAGGCGGCCCCTGTTCTGGAGGCAGAGCATCCCACATAGTGCTAGCCAGGAAAATCTGTCTGGAGCCAGAATCATTTCTAATGACAAGTTTGAGGTTCTTGTAAGTCTGGGGCCCATAGTCTTTTAAGATGACAAAAATCAAGACTTCCTGGAGGCTGAGGATGCACTTTCTGAATGTTTTTACTTTTCCAACAGGTAACTGCTACTGGTAAAGATCGCCTTTAAAAGGGAACATGGATTTAATAAACTCAACTGAACGAAACGGTACATCAGAAGAACTATTCAAATGGGTGACATCCAAGATTCTCATTTCCATTACCCTGTCTGTGCTTGCACTAATGACAACGGCCATCAATTCTCTCGTGATGACTGCAATAATTGTGACAAGAAAGCTCCACCACCCCGCCAACTATTTAATCTGCTCTCTTGCAGTGACTGATTTCCTTGTGGCAGTCCTAGTGATGCCCTTCAGCATTGTCTACATTGTAAAGGAGACCTGGATCATGGGGCAAGTGGTGTGTGACATTTGGCTGAGCGTGGACATTACGTGCTGCACATGTTCCATCTTGCATCTCTCTGCCATTGCTTTGGACCGGTACAGAGCAATCACGGATGCTGTGGAATATGCACGGAAAAGGACACCTAAGCATGCTGGCATCATGATTGCAGTGGTATGGATCATATCCATTTTTATCTCCATGCCGCCTTTGTTCTGGCGGCACCAAACGACCAGCAGAGACGACGAATGCATCATCAAACACGACCACATTGTTTTCACCATTTACTCTACATTTGGCGCCTTCTATATCCCACTGGCCTTGATTCTGATCCTTTATTACAAGATATACAAGGCAGCAAAGACATTTCACAGAAGAAGCGTCAGCCGGATTGTAAGGGAGGAGGTAAATGGACAAGTCCTTTTGGACGCAGGTGAAAGAAGCACCAAATCAGCTTCAATGCCTAGCACAGTGGAGAAGACATCAGATCCCCTGGTTGACTGCGATAAAATCAATATCACCCTACGAAGCCCCAGGTCTGAATCTAAGCACGAGAAGTCCTGGAAAAAACAGAGAATCTCTAGCACAAGAGAGCGAAAGGCAGCAACTACGCTGGGTCTGATCTTGGGGGCATTTGTGATCTGCTGGCTCCCTTTTTTTGTAAAAGAAGTAGTTGTTAATACCTGTGAAAGATGTCACATCTCAGAAGACATGTCTAATTTCCTAGCATGGCTGGGATATATAAATTCCCTTATTAACCCTCTAATCTACACAATCTTTAATGAAGATTTCAAGAAAGCCTTCCAGAAGCTTGTGCGGTGTAGGCAATATCTTTAAGAGCTTTTGTTCATATAAGGAGAACATACTCATTGTTTTTTTAACCTGTATAAATTTATATAACTGAGATGACATTTGTTGTATTTAAGGAAAAGCACCAAGACTCTGCATTTACATTATGACTTTTTTGTATCAGTAGTACTGGGAGCATAAATTGCCCAAGTTTTAAAGAGATGGATCATCTGGGATCAGTTTTGCTCTGGAAAAAGAGGTAGCATATTGTGGCTCTGATCCAGTTGGGATTTGCACAGCTGCCTAGCTTGAAGCATAAGGTATTACCTTAAATATTAAGGAAACGCACACTTAAAGTAGACAAAGAAACAGAATTTTTAAAAAAAAAAAAAGTAACCCTCAGTCATCAATGAAGTTTTAAGTAAAACAACACACAGATTTTAAACCCTACTCGCAAATAAGAAGATAGAAAATACACCTTGGAATTAAGACATGATTTTATTAGTTTGGCACAGGCCTGCAGCATAGAGCCAAGCCTTCCCCAGAGAAGGGTAGTAGCTTTAAACATACCTAGCATCATCCTATGTTGATTAGCTGAGTGCAGCTGCAGCCCTGCCTTCTCCCRTAGAGGAAGGACTTCCCTGTGTTATGCCCTTGCAGCACGCCAGCAGCAGGCAAGGTGCTTTCACGGGTTACCAGTTTCATAGCAAGCCAGTGTTGTGAGCCCTCTGCCATTGCGCACCCACAACAGACGTGGGCATAGCCCCAGCGGAAACAGCCAGACAGTTGGGGCACCTCCGGTGAGCTGGGTACACATAGTGCCTTGTGCTCTGAGACAGCGTTTCAGTAGGGACTAGGGAGAGTTAAGCTCATAAAGAGCAGCTGGTCCTCCTTATGGAGATGTTAGAAGGGAGAGAAGCATGAGACACTTCTTTCTTCATGTCCTCATCCCTACCTTACAGACCTGGCCAGGCACGGCCCCTGTGACTTTCAGCACCAAACCCAGCCACACAGTTTGTGCCAGGGCCCCTGGAGCATTGTTGGTGGGTGGCTTAGTGAGGTTTCGTCGAGGGCCACCTAATGAAGAACTCGGGCTGGCAGCTCTGGCTCAGCATGTTCAGCCCTTCACCCCCAGAAGCCTGATGTCCCCCCAGTCTTTCCTCGACTGCCTCAAGCACTAGGGCTGTGCATCCCCTGTCCAAGCATGTGAGAAAGCAGAGACTGACGGCAGTGCTGGCAGCGTGGGTCTCTGGAAAAGGACGGGCAGCAGCTTCTTCAGTAAGGGCAGGGGGAGTGACCTCAGTATGCAGTGCACACCTGGGGAGGGGATCCTCTGGGATGCTCACTGGCTGGCACTTCTAACCCCCCCCTTCCCCCAGAGCATCTAGTCCATGTCCCCAGTCCCAGCAGAGCTAAAAGGATCTTGTAGGCACTCCAGCCAGCCCTGGCCAGCTGGTTCAGTCAAAGATAACTACAATGAACAAACCCCTCTGTGGGCTGCCTTCTAGATGGCACCTTGGCCAATCTTGATTTACATGCTCTAGATGCCAAGCCACAGCGCTAATGAGTGCAAGAACAGCCCTTGCCTCAAAACCAGCAGTGCAAGTTTGCCAGCAGCTAAAGGTGCTAACAGAGCAGTGGGCATTTAGTCCTGAGTGCAGCTGAGTCACTAAGAGCCACACCTGAACCCGGGGATGGGTTGTGCACTTTTCAGGGCAAACAGATTCAGGCTGTGTCACTAAGACCCCGGCTTTGCATTCATTGCCAGCCATTCAACGCCGTCTGGCAGGAATAGGGACTTGAGTCTCCTTACAGGAACTACAAACCCCGCTGCCAGCAGCAGCAGTCTCCTGCAAAGGCGCTCTGGTTTGGCACGTGGGCCAGCAGCTTAGGGACATCACAAAGAAGCTGAGACATGAGACCACTGTGCACACCCTTAGTTCGGGAAAGGTGTCACCGGTCTTTGCAGTTGTTCTTCCAAGTGACTTTCAGCGGTTTGCATTAGACAAGAAAACCCAGAAAGAAGCCATCACTGTCGTTTCTCTCTCCCCCTCTCCCTCCCCTGTATTAAAAACTCCGGAGTTTAATAATTTTTGTATTTTGCCCACTAGCTACCAGCTGACACCACAGCTGTCAGAGGTGTTTCTTGCAAGATGACGAGGTTTGAAACCTGAGATATTGAACTAATTTGTTTCTGTCACTTGCAACTTACTGTATTCTGCTTTCACATCAAGGTCCAAATGAGATGCTATTCAGAAGTACTAGAAACAGTGCATTTGCTTTACTGTTGATTTTAACCCAGCCAGGAATCTAGTGGAAAGCTCACTTGTCATGCCGTGTAGCTCTAGCGCAGCAGTAGCACAGCTAAATTTTGAAGATGCTAGGATGCGACAGAATAGAATTTGGCTCATGCTCAGTGCAAGCTAGCGCACTTCACTACCATTGCAGTCAGAGCACAGCCTCTGCAGCCCCCGTGACCTTGGCAATGGGTGTATTATGCTGAAAGAAAAAAACTGCTTTAAACATCAGCTGTGCTCTACTGTCTCCAGAAAGAGCCGTGGAATTCAGCTTTCTAAAAGGATTAGCAGATTAGCAGAAGGCAGCAAAGAAAACCCCACTGAAACATTTAAGATTGAAGACCTCCACATTTCCTGAGTACTGAGTCATAACACTGGATATCTAGGGGCAGGATTTCCTCTCCCCCTGCTTCTCCCTTTATGACTGCTGGAGGGTAGACTATATTGTTTATCCACTCACATGTAAGAAGTTTGACGATATCTTGTGAAATCAAATTGGAAGAAAAAACAGGGGTTGCTTTTGAGGAGAAAAGATACTTAAAATACTCATATTTAAATAATAATGGATAAAGCTCAAAGAATGGAGCGATATGTAGATAAACAGAAAATAGCTGTCATTTATGCACTGTTAACGGTATTATACTCTGGATCTAATTAAGCTGCTAAGCATTTCTCAGGATGCAGGATGGTTTCTTTTGTATCGTTTTCACTGAGCTGTATCTGCTCACCCTTCAACGCTCCAGGGGTGGAAGATGCAACTACAAGAAATCTAAGCAAACGAGTGGGTAGTTATCCTATTAAAAGCACTTGCGGCTTGCATTTCTTGGTGTCCGACTGCAATTCATCACTCGTTCTCTAACAGAATCCACTGTGCCAAACACTTTATCACACAACCCCACACAGTATCATTTCATCTCTAGCATTTATCCACGCATGTGATGTGTTAAGAAAAAAATTGAGTTCCTCTTTCAAAATGCATAACGGTTAAGATTTCTGTGGGATGCTGCTTTCCCCTCCCCATGAAGTACGCAGGCATCCACCAGAGCTTAGCACTGGATTCAAGGAGCAAGAAGGAGCAAGATTTTATGCACTGGAGTTAAGATTTTTTGCAAGTAGCTCTGTGCCCTGTGAGAGTTCAGTCTCAGCAAACAGAAAAAATTACGTCTGGTTTCCTATCTCTGTCAGAAGACTCTGTGTGTGTGTTTCAGGGAAAGGGTTTACATCTCCTCTAGGGTTTGCACAAAGCTTCCTAGATCCCTATCCCTGCTGCAGCTGCCCTCCCTGTTGCTGTTTGCTGCCCACCCATCCACCCATCAGTTTAGATTTCTTCTAACACCCAGAGAACTGGATTTGGAGCAGCTGACCTGCTCCCACTTCAGCTTTCACAGAGAATGATTCCTGAAGCAGCTGTGAACACTGTATCCAGTTCAGGTGGATGGTTTTTGCTAACAGCAAGCAGTTAAATACACCTCATTATCCTGTACTCATTTCTTTGCCTTTCCTCCCTGCCAGATGCTTTATTGGTGTCCTTTCCTCTTGAGGACGGCATATCCCTACAAAGGGCTTGGGGATACAAATATACTTCTGTTTTAGCGATGCGGTCACACTTGTTAACGCATGACTGTACCACCCAGAAACACCCACCTCATCCAAATGCGCTTTTGGCAGTCACTGTCTTCAGCTGGTGCCTAATTGTTCTTGGTGCTAGGGAGGTACACAGAAATAACTATGTGCCAAATTATTTTCTCCAGTAGTTACAAACTCRGCACATTATTTCTAGGCAAGTACAGATTACTATTTGGCCTTTGCATTTCAGATTCCCTTGCAGAAGGGAAACAGAAAATCACTGCTGTAGCCATTGGAAGGAAGGGCTTTTTTGAACTCTACACACCAAAGAGTAAATGCTGCAAGAAAAGCATGAGGAAAGCCTTGTAGCACCCCTGTAAGGATTAAGCATAAACCTAACAYGGTGTCTCATCTAGAAACGAGAGCTGCACCAGTGCATGGGCATTCTCAGACAGAGAGCTAATGGGTCAGCAGTCATCTACGGGTCACGGCAGGCACTGGCAAGCACTCCAACATCCAAGCAGTAAATGGTGTCTGCTGGTGGCTCTCGTACTCCTCCTCCAAAAAGTGCTGTTGCACTATAGGGACAGTACTACCAATATAGCAGAACTGCTAAAAATTACCAGCAAGATGTTGATACCTTCTCCCCTGCAAAATCCGGAAATGAATTAAACCGATTTTTTTTTCAAGATTTTTTTTTGGGGTGAGCCTGGGTCAAATTTTCCTATTTTAACCTCAACCAGGAAGGCTAAACCTCTAAAAGAAACATAAACATTTCTTTGATCTAGTGTTTCTAGTCATCATTTAGTAACTCAAGAAATGAAAGCCTTGATGATACCAAGCTTGGCTGAGAAGAAAGATAACAGAGAACAGAACAAGCAGAAGTCAGCAGCATTGGCATGAATGGTCAAGGTTACCAACTGAATTCAGAACAGCCTTTCTGGTGCCAAATCCCTGACTCATAACAGACACCAGTGACTGAAAGCAACCTTATATCCTCAGGAACTTTAGCATGAGTTTCCTAAATTCCAGTTGTTTACTTCACATTCAAATGAGTTACTTTTTAAGTAAGAACTTTGCAACTCAGGAAAATTTCAGAGGGAAATATTTTTAGGCAAGGAAAAAGTACTGTGTTTCATTAGTCAAACTACATTAGTACAATTATGTATTAAAAATCTTGGTTGAGGCAGAGTAAAGTCAGAGAAGATGCTTACTGAATGCTGTTACTTTTAATCCACTAGTAGCTCAAATCAATTGTATCCAGTCTTTAAGGCATATATTTATTTAAACTATAGTTTTGAAAGTATTCATTGTTACACACCAGATGGGCAGCACTAACAAAATTAGCCTCCCTTTCCACTTTAAAGCATGATAGTTCCTATGCATGCAGGATACTTTCTCTCACTCAGTTAAACCTTTTCCTTTTCTTCCCATACGCTCATTGATTTGAAACTCAGACCAGTATTTTATGGTTTGCGTTTAAAGACAAAAACCACGTTTAACGCCACAAAAAGCACTAACTGCTAAGATAATGCTAGAAGAGCAATTAATCTTCTCACTTTCAGTTTAGATCATGACTGGTAGTAGACATTTAATGCAATAGCTAGCTCTCTGCTGGCAGCACTCCAAGATGCAAAAGCTGTGGCTAATTTGTATGACAGCAAGCGTCTGCTAAGCAACTCACTTTTGGCTAAGCCTGTTTTCCCCTATTTCATAGTACAAAGCTGCATAAAATAGTCCACAGCCATGAAACAAGAAATCAGCCAGTTTGCACTCCGGTCATTTCTAGTCTGGCAGTCACTAGAAGATAGTTGCTCCACAAACACACACCATTAACCAGCAGGAGCAAAGCTGTGTCTTTATCCACAGCAAAAATAGTCAAAATCTTTCACATCCATCTATTATTTTGGAGGTAGCCAGGAGGCAGCCTGAACTGACTCATGACCAGGTGGGCTCAACACAGGCCAGCACTGCTCCCCAACCAGATGCAAAAAGAGATCTCTTCAAGGAGAATGCCACCAGCAGCAAGCTTAGTCAGTACTAACTAGTAACAAAACAAAGAGCAACCCAGCATCTTCCCTGGCAAGGGGAGTTCAACCAGATATTAACGGCCCCTTAATATCAGTTCCTGCAGCTTATTGTCTACCTTAACTGAGCTGGGCTCTTTCAGTCCTTCCGGCATGTTTAGCAAGACAGTGTTGAACTACCTCATCAGCTCTGTGCTGATCAGTACAGGGTTTGCATGCCCCATCATCATGAAGTTCAGCGCTGAAGCTTGAGGTCATCATTCAGCTTGGGTAAATGCAAAAATATTGGAATTCAAGATGATAAAAATTAAGTCAAGGGTTTTCAAGTTGTGGATTTTTCTTCCACATCCACTTTGATGGCAAGTAAACTGTGGCCATTTTGAACCCAAAACAGTTTTCCAAGCAAGATATATCTGAACAGGTAAGCATGACCTTATTTTTCACACACATAAATATAAGTTATATTACCATTGGACTGTTTCTAACCTCGTTCATTGATGGTCTTTCGCATTTTGACAAGTATTTCTCCCATCTTGTTTTCAAAGTGTGGAAGAAATATTAATTAACTAATTACCTGAGGTAGGTAGGAGGTCTTATCTCCCTTTTACCGTTAGAAAACCAGAAGCCGAGGGAAGTAGGCACCCAGCACCTCAACCTGGGTGAGGTCCTGGGGTGCCATTCAGCATACAAAACAAGAGAAGGAAACAAAGGGTGTTTTCAAAGCTAGTGCGAGAATGACAGAATCACAAAATGGTTGAGGTTGGAAGGGACCTCTGGAGGTCATCTCGTCCAACCCCCCTGCTCAAGCAGGGCCACCTAGAGCAGGCTGCCCAGGACCAAGTCCAGACAGCTTTTTAATATCTCCAAGGATAGAGACTCCACCACCTCTCTGGGCAACCTGTGCCAGTGCTCAGTCACCCTCACAGTAAGAAAGGGTTCCTTACGTTCAGATGGAGCCTCCTGTGTTTCAGGCCCATTGCCTCTTGTCCCGTCACTAGGCCCCACTGAAAAGAGCCCACCTCCATCTTCTCTGCACCTTCCTTTCAGCTATTTCTATTCCTTGATAAGTTTTCCCTGAGCCTTCTCTTCTCCAGGCTGAACAGTCCCAGCTCCCTCAGCCTTTCCTCATAGAGGAGATGCTCCAGTCCCTCCATCATCTTAGTGGCCCTTCGCTGGACTCTCTCCAGTATGTCCCTGTCCCTCTTGTACTGAAGAGCCCAGAACTGTACCCAGCACTGCAGGTGCGGCCTCACCAGTGCTGAGCAGAGGGGAAGGATCACCTCCCTCCACCTGCTGGCAACACTCCTCCTAATGCAGCCCAGGACACCATTGGCCTTCTTTGCTGCAAGTGCACGCTGTTGGCTTACGTTCAGCTTTGTATCCACCAGGATGCCCCCAGGTCCTTTTTCGCCAAGCTGCTTTCCAGCTTGTCAGCCCCCAGCATATACTAGTGTATGGGGTTGTTCCTCCCCAGGTGCAGGATTTTGAGCATCCCTTTGTTGAACTGCACGAGGAATCACATGCTACAGTCTGAGGGAAGAAAACAAGAGCTGTGGAGTGAAGCAAATCAGAAAAGGGGAAGGAGGAGGAGAACAGGGACAAAGACTGAGCAGGTTTCTCATTATAGAGCCAGGCAGCCTTGAAATAAACTTGCCTGAACTCATCACAGCTCAGATCCAACTAACAAACAGAAGTGCCGGTTCACTTTGAAGCTGCCTGGCACCTCCCAGGAGCTGAGCACAGAGAGGGAGAGGAGGTTGTTTTGCCATCTCCATCCCACGCAGGGTCAGTACAGCGCTCTATATCTGAGCACACAGGATCGTTCTCGAAGGCTAGTGTGACAATTCTGGTCAGCACCAGGCACGCACAGCCGGTGAGACTGGGGAATTGCAAGTACTGAGATTGCAAAGGCTACAAACAGCAGAGAAAAAAATTGAGTAGTATCAAAGCACATCTTTTAAAATCTTATCTACATTTCAATGCTGCCCTCTCCCCCTCTCAAAAGCCACCTTGAGCACAGGAAGAGTGCTGAATGGAGACCTGTCCCTTGCTTTAGACATGGCCAGGGATACACGCTCAGCTTGCTTTGTGTTCCACAAATACAAGTTACACAAAGTCAAACCACCACCACGTTTCCTGCCTCTCCTTGTTAAACACCCTGGCCTATGCCCATGCTCCCCTCCGCAGCCCCTGCCAGCCCGGCCTTCGCCTGTGTCTCCAGCTCACTGTACATGGCGTTAAAGCACTTCATAACCAATTTACTCCACCGCTTCTCTTTTTTCTTTGACTGGAGAAGAATAACAAAAAGCAACTGAAACACCCTCCAAGCTCTAAACCTGCAAACAAGACAGGAAAAAAATGAAGTAAAATGAAGCAGGCTAGATTCAACAGAAAATAAACCAAGTGACACTTCTCCAAGCCATCCCTTCTACTCACCCCACCCCACATTCTGCCTGTTCTTACCCACAACACAACGCACACCGTGAATGAAGGGTAAGAGTTATGTCAATACAAGGGCTGACTTATTTTGTGTTACTGGACAAAAGAGCTCATTTAAAGATCCTTCAGGGGAACGAGGAAGGCTATGAAATGCTAAGCTGTTCTGCCTTCTCTCATCCTTCGCTGTACAAGGAAAACCGAAGGAGGAGAGATGCATCACAGATTAACGCGCAGACGAGGAAACACRGCACAGATGAAAGAAGTGTCAGAGAGAAGGAGAAAAGCCAGAGCAGCAGAGCAGGCTTTCACCGAGGGCTGGACTCGGCCTCTGTTCGGTGGGTAGCTCTCAAGGGGCAGAGCAGCTTTGCCTCGGCCACCGGACGCTTCGTGAAGGGTGCAGCCGGCAGCCCGACACCCCGCTCCGCCGGGCATGGGCAGCTGCAGCATCCACGCGGGAGCAGGCGCAAAGCCACGTCCTCCTTGCAGTCACCCTCCTGCGCAGCCGGGGAAACCAGAGCCACAAAGAGACAAGGCGGGTGGCAGCTCACCCCTCTGCTCAAGAGCAGCCGTGGCTCAGACAGGTCTGAGCCGCTGCGAAGTTCGGGCTGGGTTACGTTTATTCAGCAGGCTTTGAAAATAAAAACCAGTGTATCTGAAKGCAAGAAATCAAGTGGTGTACAAACAAGGGACTCTGGAAATACACAGGAGAAACAAGAGGCAACTTTTAAATTGTTCTAGCCGTCCCAGGCCCTTCGTGCCAAAGGAGACCTGCGCCAGCGTCAGGGCTTGGGTCATGCCCGCTCGCCAGGAACTGGAGCTCCCGCCCCGGCAGCGGGGCACGCCTGGGCGAGCCGGGGCGGGGGGAAGCCTACAGCCGGAGGGCCCCGACGGGTGACAAGCGGCCGTTTCCCGGGCGGGCGGTTCCCCCTAGCGGCCCCGGGAGCGCGGCCTGCCCGCCCGGCCGCCTCCGCTGGGCCCCGGCCGCCGCCGCCGCCGGGCACGGGCCCCGGCCCTGCGGATCCCTCAAGGCAGCGGCCGCCTTCTTCCGCAGCGTGAGGCCCCTGGGACAACCAGCCGCCAGCGGCAATGGAGGTTTCCTAGGAAGGAGAAGGGGACGTGACATTTGCTCCCTCTCATTGCTGCTTCCAAATTGAGGTCGTTTATGTCTCTGTAACATTTTGTTAGCTGAATGAGACTCTAGGGCATTTCAATGAAAGTTGACAAGTCTAGAGAGTTCAGCAGTGTTTATGAGAGCTCCCAAGCAAAGGTAGGAAGGACTGTCGTTTGAAATGGTGTACGGAGACAGCTACACAGTTTGAAAATGTACTTGGGGAAAAAAAGATTACAAATCACCAGGGATCAGCTCCCCCGATAACGTCTAATAGTACAGGCCTCAGCAGCAAGTTAAAAGTTTCTAGGATGGTTTCTAGAGAAGCTCTTTCTTTCGTGGTATGCAACTGGTTTTATTTCAGGATTAAATTCTAAGGAGTCATGAGCAATACCAAGCATGTAGGAAATAGCAACTCACCTCTCCATTTAAAGCAATGACGTTAATTATAATAACTATTTTTGATTTGGACTTCTTTGTGGTTACCAGGCTAGAGGTTTTGTTCACAGTTGCTCTTCACCACCTTTTGCTATTGCACAGTACTGTGTAAAGTGGCCAGGAGTCCCTCATTTCCAAAAGCTGTAACCCCTCTCATAATACACTGGTGTAAAGGACAAAGCAAGGCACAGGGCAGTAGAGAATTACATTCTGAAACTGTAGACTGGTCAATGACTGGAATCTCATTCTAGGAAAGAAAAATTATTCACACTTCAACATAATTTAAGTCTCACTGTCCTCATATATTTTCTGTTAAATTCTACCGACAGGGTCCCTGGATTTGGTGGCATACTGGGCAGCAGGTTACAAATGATCCAGGTTTGCAGGGCAGCGGGCACATAAGACAAACACATTCACAAGAGCAGCAGCCCAGGAGTTTGAACACTCGTCTTCCCTCTTTGCTGGGCTGCATCTGGGGTACCCGGTTCTGAGCTGACTGCAGAATGAGTGGATGTATGATTACAGCCCAGGAGGCATCCTCCATCAAAAATACTGTCTAACTGCCTGAAACTCAGACAGCAACACACTCACGACATAGTTTTTGGCTTTCTATGACTGGTCTCAACAGAGAGGGAGGCAGATGGAAAAGAAGGATGGAAATAAAGAGAAGAAATGCGTTAAAATACAGTAACAACATAGAGGTGGGAAGGAGGAAGTGTTGAAATTAATAGATCTTTGCTATGTTCCTGTCACAAGATCACACGAGGGAAGGGGAGAGAAAAATGGACTGAAGATTTTCCCATGTGACAAAGCCAAGTACTTGCAGGAAGTCCTGGCTGAGGCTCCCCTAGCCAGCTTTGAAAAAAGAGGATTATAATCATAGAATCATTAAGGTTGGAAAAGACCTCTAAGATCATAGAGTCCAACC
>JAYKAV010001300.1:770402-790907 GCA_035582835.1 Phoebastria nigripes | reverse complement strand
TAGCTATCCCGCTGCACAATGGCTTCCAGCTCCTCCTGTTTGCCGCCTATGCTGCGTGCATTGGTGTAGATGCACTTGAGCTGGGCTATCGATTTCACCCCCAACATTGGCATGCCACCCTGAGGCTCGTCTCTAGTGAGCCTGGTTTTATCCCCTTCCCCCTTCGAACCTAGTTTAAAGCCCTCTCGATGAGCCCTGCCAGCTCATGAGCAAGAATCCTTTTCCCCCTGTGAGACAGCTGACCTCCATCTGTCGCCAGCAGGCGATTGTTTTGATAACAATCAAAAGAAAAATCTGTGGGAGCATATGAGGTGTGATTTGGATGTAATATCAATGCAAACTGCAGGTACTGAGTAGAGAAGCTTTGAAGTCTCAACTGAGCCTGGAAAAAGTAGAAAAAGAAACATGTATAGGCCACACAAATACGTGTACACAAACATAGAGCAGAAATGTCACAGACAATCCTTTCCAGAGTTAGAAGTTACCAAATATAAGGGATACGGGATGGCAGATCTTTTCTGAGCGAGAGGAGAACTCAGGAGCTGAAAGGACTCTTTGTAATTCCCCTGGCATTTTTCATGCTAAGAAATTTTCTCTCTTGCATTGCCTAATCATTGATTTATACCCAAGTGCTTCAGTTGGTCCCTGTCAGCTGTCCAGTTCCATTCCTGTTACCAGGAAAGTGAATCTAGAACTGTTTATGCAATTCACTTGCGGCTTGAATTTTTTTTTTTTTTTTTTTTTTTTAAAAATATAGGCAGCGCAGGAGCTGCTTGAGCTGCTTTGCGAAGTGGAAAGGAAAATTATGACAGATTTTCTGACTCCTGTGCTTCTGTCAACATCTCTTCTCCTTTTTTTCAGTCCCGTATGCTCTCTTTTACTGTCATACAGACAAAAAGTCACCAGACCTGGAAATTTCTTTCCTTTTCCAAGTTTTCTGACTTCTAAGGGGGAGAAAAAAATCAAACCAAAGATTACTCCAAATCTTTCATAAGAAGTGCGAGGCCAGTTAGACTTAGCTATGCTGCGTTTCCAAGGAAATACACAGTGGCAGTATGATCCCGTCTCATTCCCTCCTGCTGCGGGATATATTGCTGTAAAGGAAGTAGGACTCAGGTAATTACAAATATTTAGACACCCTAAAGACAAGCTTGTTTTAAATAGTGGAGAACATTTTCAGGTTGTTTAGGGAGCTGTACAAACAATAACTTTACATTCAGCATGGTCATAAAGTGGTGCAAACCACATCCTCCTATTCAATAGCCCAGGAAAACATGGGTAGGATTTTTTGCCAAATATTACTCTTAACAATATTTAACATTCGTTTGATGCAGAAATACCACAGGGACTCTTTCTACCTGCAACATTTCACCACCATATAATCAGCAAATATGAAATAAACTCCTTCCCTTGTTCCCCTATCCCAACATATTTCTTTCTGTCACTACATGACATACCCAGACAAATGTTCTAGCACGGGAGGTCTCCTTGCTCAAACGTATCTCCTGGAGTTTCATTGCTGAAACAGGCAAGAAGTTCAAACGATACCATCAGCATTGCAGGAGATCACAGATATAAAATGAGCTGTCTTCTCTACAATACAGAAGGTACCTGTCAAAGGCCCTAAGGTAAAATGAAGCAAGTTCATGAGCTAAAACACATAAGGACAGCAGCTTCCCCAGGCCCTGGAAAATGAAATGAAGACTGATGGTGAACCTGACTGCTGAACATGGCTTGAAGCACAACCAAAAGGAGTGAAATCCACAATCCAGCACCTAGGGAGAGCACCTTGCCAACAGGGTCTCTCTCTGTTCAGCTGAGCTGGCGTCCCCTCTGCCTGCAACTGCAGAAGGACAATGCAGGAACATGCTGGCTCACAGGGACACGTTGGCTCTCAGATCCACAGGGCTGAGCTCACTGCAGGCAGGGAAAGGCCAGCTCACACAGCCAAGGAAGCTGCCAGGCCTGTACCCCTACAGTACTTCCACTTAAATACAAGCACTACCTCCTATATAGGCTGCTGTCATTAAGCTGTGTTAAGGTATGGGCACTTCTGAGCTTTTGAGGGCCTTTGTTATGCAAGGAAATCCCCTTCTGACCAATTAGTACAGCTTGCCCTTTGCTTAGCAGGCCAGCATGAATACGCTCCAGATGACTCTGGTCTTTGTTGCCAGGAAGAGGCATGAGGAGTATCACTTCCCTCAGCAATGCATTTTCTGGTCTGGCTGTATATACATTTAAAGCATTGCTAAGTTACCTGAAATATAAATACAAAAAAAATCCTTTACTAATCCAGCAAAAGATTGTCATTTCTGCTACCATTTCTCCCTTGCTCTTTTACATGTGTCTTTCTATTTCCTCCTTCCATACTATGTTCCACACATTGTGGTGGTTTCCTTGCTCCAACCCCATCATCATGATCTTCTCTCCCCTCACATTGTACCACCCGCTTCTCYGCAGGTGGCCCATTGCTTTGCCCAGAGAGGCTTCACAGACCAAAAGACAGCCAGAATCCTATATGTAGCTCCTGCTTGCAGAGTCACTGCCCACAAATTCGTGTTTTTCCATTTGCGCTTTTGCAAGCGTGCCAAGAGAGCAAAGTTGAGAACCTAGAGTTTTTTCAAGCATAAACCAGTGAAGTACAGAAATAAAGATATTACCCTGTCTCCAAAAGACTAAAAAGTGCTCCCCAAGAAAATGGGGATTAAAGAAAAAGAAACAGGGGATAAACCAGACATTTATCTGAACGACAGCGCTATCAGTCAGCAGCTTTCTCTGTCAGGTGGCTGTTTTGTCCAGAGGTAGCTGGGGAATTTCTTCCTTCCAGGCTGCTTCTGCCTGAAGTTCATCAAATCCAAAGGTATTAGTCAGTGTCTTTTGTGGACAGCCTTTATAGCTATGGGGGATCAATGCGCTGTGCAATCTTCTTGCTGATCTACTCATCTCTTTTACTAAAAGTTGGTTACATATAGTACTAGGCCCAAGCTGTAACAATCTAGACAAAAAACTCAAGCAGCACAAGAGCAATTCATTAAGTACCTTATTTCCTATTTTAACAAACAAACAAAAAAACCCAAGCTCATCCCACTCTTCCATTTCACAGGTGTGTAGGTTTTCTACAGCCTTTTTCAACATCAGAGATTAACAGCTGAAAAGACATTTGTATTAGTAAGACCAAGGTTTGAGTCAGCAGCAGGGTTCAGATCTTTAACCCGCTGAGATGCAGATGTTATTGATATCCTCACCTCCCATGTTGACAGAGGGCACAACAAACTGATAGAAATATTTAAACAATCCAGCCTTAAACATCAGGAGCCTCGGAGGTTTTTTTCTACTTCTGTTGAGCTGCTGTATTTAACACAATCCCCCTTGTGTAGTGTCTGAGCTCTTAATTGTCTTTTATAGTGATTAAAATAATGCATCTCCAGGAGAAACAAGAAAGTGCTATTGTCCTCAGTTAGAGATAAAGAATCAAAGCAGAGAGAGAGAAAGAGAAACTACTTGCCTGAGATCACAAAAGAAAGCAGCAGCACAGAATTAAACCCAAGTCTCCTCACTTACTACGACATTATCTTATTCTCTTCTTAGGCTTCATTATAGCATTTTTAAAAGTCTGTAAAATGTTAAAGTCAGAAAACAAGCAAGGGAGCTCCTTTGACATAAAAGTGCAGGGTCTAGAGTAGAGATTTTCTGAAAGAATATATAGGTATTTATTATTTTTAGCTAGTATTATTATTTTTAACCCCTACTGTTCAAAATCATGGCTAAGGCTTCAGAAAATAGTACAATTGGGATCCTTTTAATTTGCCATTGGCAGCTGTGGTGTCCAGGTCCACTGAGTTTTCAATCATTTTAAGACCCAGGAACATCAGATTTCTTCTATAGTCACAGAGTAAACCAAACACAAAAACTGGGACTTAAACGGGTAGCATTTTAAGGTAAAACAAAACACAAAAAAAATCAGAGGCTTTGTGAGTAATCAGTAAGAATGAGCAATGCTGTAGTCAGTTTGTGTTGTCAGAGATATCGGAAAGTGAAAAATGACTCACAAGAGGGAATTTTGTATGAAGCCAGGAGGAAAAACGTTGAGCGCTTCTGTGGAAGTCCAGAATCAAATTTCCACTCTGTCTGTTCAATGTTGGTCCCCAGACTACTACTTGGTATCCCAAGGAAAGGGTATGATCTTCCAGACATGGGTTAAGCAAGGCCACCTGCATGCCAGCCAACTGTTGTCACATCATCACAGCCAGCTGTTTTCTGATCCAGATACAGTCACCACAGGGTTTGAGGAGGGGTACACTCTCCTTAGGCGGGTGGAGTTCTTTGGTGCAGGCATTTATCCCTGTTCCTAAGGAACGGACACAAAAAATTAATGGGAGTCATCTTGAATGTTCGCCTTGTGTGAAGACAGATTTGTTCATTTTCATCTCTGCCCAAGCACCTGCTGAATCCTCTGATGTGAACTCATTACACATCAAGCTAGTGATGAGGCTGATAATTAAAATTTCCTAGCACTTTGCACTGAAAGACATTGTTGGTATTACTTCTCTAACCTTTTCACTGCTTGCACTGACCCTTTCTGCCCTGAAGAGCTGTCTTAGGCCAGAAGTGTGTGGCCTGGCCCACTTTGCTATGTGCTGAAAGCAAACTTGGACCAAAATGTTCCCCTTGTTACAGAAAAAAATCCAAACGTTTCTCTGTGGTGGTTCTTACCCCCCCCCCCCCCACTTTTCCTACTTACAGACCACTGACTGTGTGTGACTCCAAACACAAGGCCCGCAGGGTCCCCTGGCTCTCCCAAACTATGGGGACATGATGAGGGCTTCGGAGCCAAAGGCTGTTCCCACCACAGCTCTTCTCCTTGCACACACCCCAAGAGAGCCCGCTGATTAGCATTTGAAGGTATTTTGCAAGACCAGCCTTAGCACAGCTGCTGGCAATTCCCATTTTGTCCCTGAGCTTCTTGATCTTTGAGACAGGTTTCTTTGCCAGGTAACCATTTTTCCCCGTCATTGGAGCGTCTCTGTGTGTTCCTAATGTCCATTTCAAGAAAATTTGCCCTTATTTCCAGAGCTGGCTGGGGCTATTGCTTCCTTTGCTTTAGAAGAGAAGTCCCCAACAGCTTTACATCTTCAACATAAAGAAATTCCAGGCTTCGTTTAAAATGAAATCTTGAGCTTCTTAGTCCATTCTTCACCATTTATTTCCCTCCACTTGGGTATGGTTTTCCCTTTTTAAACTAAGAATAAGAGTCACAGACCCACATTCCAGGTCACATCAACTAAATCAACCTCACTTGCTCACTCAAGGTTTTTTCCTACAACCATCTCTAAGTTGTTAATGTTAGTCACAGAAACAAAATTTTAAGTAGTATCACCCTCTGTTGGTTCACTGACTGCTCAGTTAAACAGATCTTCTGATTGTCACACCCATGGCCTATGAGTGCTAATGGTTTTCAGTCTCAATGACTGAGAAATTAAAATTTCCTGTGATACAAATCTCTGGAGTATTTCTCTAATAGCATTAAATAATTCTTTGTTCATATCCAAATTCAACTCCCCAGTCTATCCCAGAAGGGCCTTCTTTGACATCCTTTCCTAGAATGATTTTGATCATATCTACTGTATCCACATTATCACTCTTTTTTTATAATTTCTTAACATCTTTAAAATATTATTTTACTCCTCCACTGCCTTTAAACTGTTATTTCTATCATTTCTGTATAGTGCATTTCCAACATGATTGCTCCTTGTCATGTAATAATCACTGCTGCTATTCCACCTCGATGCAGTCATCGTCATTTTCAGTTTCATGCTCTGCACGTCACCTGCAATACACTTGCCTGGTGTGAATACATAAGCATGACCGTTGTCTCCTATTGACCGCATACTTTCTAGCCATGTAAAAGTAAATCATTTGACTGTTGATATTGCCAACTTGACTACAGTTGGCAGCAGTATTACTCCTTTTTTTCCCCTTCTCCTTTTATTACAAAAACAGCTGTAAGGATTTCACTACTCTCCCAAACCATTTTCCTCATTTCTTTGTTTAAAGCTCTTCTCATAAGTCTTGTATGTGGGATCTCAGGAAGCTATGTCTTCAGCATTATCCATCCTCAGACGAGTCCACTTTGCATGGCTTTTCCTCCTTACCACAGTCCTTGTACCGACTGTACTAATCTGCAATATTTTTTCTGGCTTTCACACTTCCTTCCAAGGACTGAAAGTATTTCACCAAAGCTCACCGGAACATACTCTTCTTTGAGCATCGTTCTGGCATAGTTATTTTTTATTCACTCCAGGCACTGACGCTTGTCTCAACAGGGAAAAATCCACTGCTGATCCTTCCTATGACCTTCAGGATCTTTTTCAACCTCAATGCCCTGTCCCAGCTCCTTCCTCAGGGCTGCGGTCCATGATCCTGCCACTCGCTAGTGACAACCTAACCAGTTTTTCCTCAACCGGGGTTGTTCATGCTCCTGGATGTGCCCTTTTGGGGGCAGGTGGGAATCTCTAGGGTCTTCTCCCTACTGTCCTTCATCCTGGGCACATGTTGTTACAGCCTCTCCTTTGGGTCAGTTTGTTTGGGCACCTTTAGCCAGGCAAAGAGAGCAACATATACATAACTGTGAAGTGTAAAGCAATTATTTATCAGCTAACATAACCTAAAAGACAGCTAGGATCTTTTTGGACTGTTAGGCTAAGAACTACTGTGCTTGTGACAGTGACAAGGCATCCGAGGGCCTTTGCTGGCCAAGGAGAGGCAGGCAGAAGGGGCAGCATCATCCCCCACACCTCCCTGGGACAGATCCACAGTGCTGCCGGGGTGCCCTCTGCCACCAGCTCTGTTGACACTGATGGCATCGACAACCTCACCAAATGGCCCAGTGTTTCCTGGCTGTCCAACTAGCCTGACCAGCCTGCTATTTTGTTTTGTTTTGTTTTTTTCTTCAGAATTTAATACTTCTCCATGTTGATGTTTTCCCTCTTGAAGCCTTGAGCTACTAACAATCCTCTGACTTCTGCCTCTCTGTTTGAGGAACAAGCTGCTTTGCTTATCTTTGCCACTTACTTCTGCTTCTCTTGCTATTTGTTGATTGTTTTCTTCTTGCAAGGGAACAAGCCTTCAGCTCCACCACAGTAATCCCTCCTCCTCTCAGCACCTAACTTCCAGGTGCTGTGATGAAGGAAGGTCCATGTAGCCTCTTTTCCACCATATCATCACTTCTCCATTGGCATTTTACCACACTGCCCCTACCTGCACGCCTGGCCCACAGGGTTTCTGTCCCACTACTCATAGTGGAGACACTTCATACATAAAAACCTTCCAGTATATGTGTCCAACACCTTCTGTCTCCAGTCTTTAATATCTCTGGAAGCCTCTTCATTTCCTTCATTGCTCACTCAGCTGAACTTACTGTCCTCTATTCTCTGGCCTCCCTTTAAGAAAACAACAACAGCCACAGCAGAGAACAGCCCACCCCACCCTATTTGCCTTTTTATTGCTTTGTTTTCATTTCAGGCCACTTTTAGCTTCTTCAGGAGGTACATATGTAAATTACCAAGAAGCGGGTTTCAACCACCAGCATAAATATTTTTTCACAGAACATAATTAAATGAGTGGAATTCATTGCTGCAGTTTATTTTGGAGTTTAAAACTAAAAAATGGGTTAAGAGATTGGAGTCATCATGCAGGGCAGGTTTATCAATGGCTATTAAGAGATGATTCAAATGCAACCTCCATCTCACAAAGTCCTACATCCTTGACTGTAAAAAGCTAGGCAAGGTTTTCAAAGTGCAAGATAGCTGTATTTTTCTATGTTTATTCTCTTCTCTGCTGCTGGCCACTGTTCCAGACAGGATACAGCATTGAAGTTAGCCCTGCTTTGTGCAGGGGTTTGGCCAAGATGACTTCCAGAAGTCCTTCCCAACCTAAATTATTCCTAGACTTTATTTATATTTTCTCTAACCCAATGTGGATGTTGGGTGTTTTTCCTGACCATGCAGCAATAGCCTCCCAAGTAACTCAGCAATAAATTATTTGTGATCAAAGGCAAGTAGCTACCTGTGAATGCTCAGCTATGAGGATCTAGCCTACTTAGTACACACAATCCCAAGCACCCTCTGTAAACCACAAACTGCAACTAAAGCAGACGGTATGAAACGCAGCCAAAAAACCCCACTAAGGTACAGATGGATTACTCCTGTCAGAGATGAAAGCAAATTGAGCAAAGCTGAAATAGTACCTCAGGACGGTAACTTTCTGCCACTCTTATCAAGACACTGGGACAGGGGTTGTTTGCTCATATGTTTCAGATGGCAGATAACATACATATACAAAAATTAAACTAAAGCAGAACACTTTCTGCCTCTCCATTTATTGGCTGTTATACTGCAACGAACAAATAACATTTTTTATCAAAACAAAAATGTGGGGTTCATGAAAGGGGGCTTGATCAAGAGCCCTGTGGACAGAAACCATCCTATATATTGCCAAGATCTCAAGGACAGGCGAGTTTCCTCAGTCTAGCACTAGCTACACAGCAGGTAAATGCAGTAGATTCCTCCATACCCATTCACTATCTGCCTCTGCAAAGACCCATCACAAAGATGCCAACGTAGAAGCTGTTTTCTATGGTATCGACATCAATCCACTAGGAATGTACAGCTCATTTAACGCAGGCCAACCATGCTGGCAGAGAGAAACAGTCCATAATCCTTCTTAAACAAATTGAGATGAAACATGTAAAGAATCACCTAGTATTTATCTTTGAAATAAAAATGTCCTTGTCTAGTATTGCAATTCTGAATCACCCTGTAAAATATCATACAAAGTTAGAACAGTCCAGAGCCATCTCTAGGATGTCACTTCTCCTGTATTCCTAAAAGAGATGGATTTCACAATGTCTGGGCTAGCTTGTTTCACAGCCGACTCCTTATTCAAATTATAAGGCAGCGTAGAGGCATTCAAGTATTGGTTCAGAGCAAATTCAGTCAAATTCCACCAGGGCTGAGCTCTACATTGATGGCACTAAAACTGGAAGGGCAAAAAAATTGACTGCCTATCAGATAGTGTCTGTATATAAAATGTTTGCTGAGTGTGAACTCCAGAGCTGGGACTGGTCTTGACATTGTATCTAGTAGATGTATTCTAAGCATTTGGCTTTTTGCCTTTTTTTTTTCAGATATGCTAATTCTCAATTTGCACTTAAGCACAATGGCTTTTTAAATGCAAGCTGTTGTGTGATAACAGTAGAAATTCTGTGCCAGTTTATTTTTTTATGTATAACTACTGAATAAGTCAAATGGGACTCATGCATTTGCAAATAATTGTACAGATTGACATCACATCAGTCTTTGTGGTATTTCAGCATTTGTGAAGAAAACATGAGACTTGGCTGGCAACGCCTGCATGCAGCCATGGCTCCTATGTTTTCTTGCTGAGCAATCCAGGGTTAGCAGGTCACCAGAAGAATCAGTCTGTAATGCTTTTTTCCTAGACAGAAAGGCACATAACAGGAGCATACTTGATATTTGGCCCCATCTTTTCCATGTGCATCCTTTGTACAATCATCAGGAGAGATCTTCAATATATGAGCACTGCAAATCTGCATTTTTCAGTGCCTTCTTGGAGCTGATGCTCAAGTTATTTCTTGCATATAAAACAGATAAAAAAAAAAAACAACACACACTGCAGGAAGAGCTTGTTTAACAAAAGCTGTGTTTATCTCATCAGCTGTGTAGCTCAGCAGGAGTGGTTTGACAGAGCACAGCATGGGTTGGAGGGATTTTATTTTGGGCTAATCACAGTCTGATCCTGTGAACTGAACGCCTGTTAGCAGCTGGAGAGCATTAGGTGTACCCCCAGGGTGCATATTCTGCTTTAGCTCCATCAGAAGTGATGCAGTGTTTGCTGTTGCTCCAAGGCTGCTTGACAATATGAACCCAGCACAGTAAGCACAGACCATGGGGAGTTTCTTTTCAAAAGCACATTCCTGACCCAGGCTAACACTATGTGAATGCATCTGCCAACAGATGACTACAGAAAATAACAGCTACAGAAGAATCTCAAGGATAAAACATGGACACCAGCTTTAGTGTGATCAAGCCTCTCGGTACCAAAGCGGTTGGTACATACAGAGCTCAAGCCACTTTTGGCTTATTTGACAAGCCATATTTGAAACGTGATTTTCTAAGAATGTGCCATAGAGGGATGATGACAGCTGCAGCTGAGAGCTAAAGAACGTTTTGTGTTTAGCAAAACATTTCCTCCGTGCCTTAGCATCTTCTTTAGTCTTTCTTCTTCCCTCCTCTATACCCTAGCCCGAGCTGTTTCCTACATCAAAATTAACGTTAGTGAAGACAATAATATCAACAGTTCCAAGAAACTGCTGCAGCTGGTCATAGACGGGCAGTAATGACCACCAGGGATTAAATTTTTTCTGCCTTACACCGGACTGATACCAGGACAAGAGAGGGGCTTAAAATACTCACAAGAAAGGGAAAAAAAAATTCCGTTAGTCTGAGATGCACATTACAGTCACAGTCAGATGGGATTTCCATTTGTGTATCAGCAATTCAGAATCTTTTTCCTAAAGAAAGAAATGATATGCAAACAGTATTCTAATAGAAGACAAAGACGGATTTTAAGTGCACAAAAGAAAGACTTATTTCAGGTTATGGTTTCCACAGCGACTTTTAATTTTAGTCCTCATGTGTCTATCTGTCTATTAAGGTCTTTCACAACATTTATATATAATGAGATGTTCTGTTGATGTGAAATTATTAAGAAATTAATTTCTTAAGGAAAAAAACGTAACTTTTTCTGTATATAGTCACAGCTTCACACAGAGAAATGTACATATGCATAAAGATGTTTGCATATATGTGTACATTTTTTTTTTGCTATATATAGCACCATGAAATAGGCAACCACTGTTGATTACACAAGAATGACAATGATAAAGAATGTGATAGTAAGTGCAGCTGGTAGAGATTAAGACCTGGAGGCAGGCAGTGCTCACGAAGGTATCATAGCTCTGCAGGCACTAACTTGCCTGATTAAGGAGGCAACCCTAACAATACACTAACCACTGTTGTTCGATTCTAATCTTCCTGATTTGAGTATTTCAAGCAAGTTGAAGATAAAGGCAAGCAGCCAGGCCAGAGCTTTTCAGTAGTTGGCTCACTCATCTTTTTTACCCACGCAACACTCCTCTCTCACACAAGAGATGAAGTGAGTACAAGCAAGACATTTATGTACTAAGCACATCGTTCTGCATGTGGCCGCTTGTTTTGCGCAGAAGAGGGGGTTGTATACTTCAGAGATGATAACTATAATATAGAAAGGATTTCAGAGGTTTTGTCCATGGTTTCTCTTTCATACGCGCGAACGGAAATCCAAAATATAACCACGGCTAGATAAAAACACTACACTATGGCATATGAACTCTGTTGGACTGTGGCAGCAGTCAGACAAAAATCAACCCAAAAAGCACTTGCCTTTGTTTGCTCAGCAGTACTTATTGTCAGCTGAGAGAATAGAATGAGAGGAAATGAAATTTTCAGAGCACAGTACAGAGTGATAAGATAAAAGTCAGAAGATCTAGAGATGTATCATCAGCATAAAATGCCTTAATAGTGTAGAGTCTATGTTTACAGCATCCTATTTCCTATTATAGCTCTGTTAGTGAATAAGACTTGCGTGGTGGGTTGACCTTGCCTGGCCACCAGCTGCCCACCCCAGACGCTCTCTCACTCCCCCTCATCAGCAGGACAAGGGGAGAAAATATGACAAAAAAGCTTGTGGGTCGAGATAAGGACAGGGAGATCACTCACCAGTTACTGTCACAGGCAAAACAGACTTGACTTGAGGAAATTAATTTAATTTATTGCCAATTAATAACAGAGTAGGATAGTGAGAAATAAAAACAAAATTTAAAACACCTTCCCCCACCCCCTCTTCTTCCCAGATTTACCTCCTCCTCCCCACCCCTAGTAGTGCAGGGGGATGGGGAATAGAGGTTGGGGTCAGTTCATAACAATACTTCATCTCTGACACTCCTTCCTCACACTGTTCCCCTGCTCCAGCATAGGTCCCTCCCATGCAATACAGTCCCTCACAAACTGCTCCAACGTCGGTCCTTCCTACGGGCTGCTGTTCTTCAAGAACTGCTCCAGCATGGGTCCCTTCCACGGGATACAGTCCATCAGGAACAGACTGCTCCAGCGTGGGTCCCCCACAGGCCACAGGTCCTGTCAGAAAACCTGCTCCTGCGTGGGCTTCTCTCCACAGCCACAGCTCCTGTCAGGAGCCTGCTCCAGCATGGGGTCCTCCACAGGCTGCAGTGTGGATATCTACTCTGGATGGTCCTCAATGGGCTGCAGCGAGACAACCTACTTCATCATGGTCTTCTCCATGGGCTGCAGGAGAATCTCTGCTCCAGCACCTGGAGCACCTCCTCTCCCTCCTTCCCCACTGACATTGGTGCCTACAGGATTGTTTATCTCACATTTTTCTCACTCTGCTGCTGTGCAGCATTTTTTACCCTTTCTTAAATAAGTTATCACAGAGGCTCCACCACCATCACTGATGGGCTCAGCTTTGGCCAGCGGTGGGTCCATCTTGGAGCCAGCTGGAACTGGCTCTGTCCAACATGGGGCAGCCCCTGGTTTCTTCTCTCAGAAGCCACCCCTGCAGCCCCCCTGCTACCAAAACGTTGCCACGTAAACCCAATGCACCTTGTCATTCTTTTAAGCTTTGTTTCTTTTTAAAAGTTTCAGTACTAAGTAAAAGTTGTAAATTTTTTTTAAGTCCGAGTATCCTCCTATTCTGACCTCAAAAACAACATGGAAGTCCTGCTCAGCTGAGGCGTTGCTGAGACACACTCAGCTAAAGCAAGGAGCATCTGTGTGGCGACTTAACACACTTGGAAAAAATGCTGTTACAAGAAAAAAACCTGACTGTGACTGGGAGGGTACTGCAAAACCCTAAACCTGCAGACACTGATTGCTAATCCTATCCTGCAGTGCATCCCATCCCACCCAGGAACACACCAGAGGAGCATGCACCTGTGTCCAACACTGACCGGGCAAAGATAAAGCACTTCACAAACAGCAAAGTCCTTACTTCAGAAGTCAGTGTTCAAGCAAAGGGCCACTGACTTCCCAGAGGAGTTGTTCCTTCAGACGATGTCTCCTGAGTTGCTGAATCTTGCTTGCAAGGCATAACAGTCTTTTACAATATTCTTCTCCCATATCCAAAGCACCAACACTAAGACCTGGCAACCCTGTGCTGGAATGAACCCTTAGTTAGTCTGCGATCTAGAAACACTGGCACCAGTCACGGAGTCACAGAATAGCTGAGGCTGGAAGGTACCTCTTGAGATTATCTAGTCCAACCCCCTGCTCAGGCAGGGTCAGCTACAGCAGGTTGCTGAGGGTTGTGTCCAGTCTGGTTTTGAGTATCTCCATGGAGAGAGACTCCACAACGTCCTGTAGGATGCTACAGGTGGCCCAACAGCAATAAAAATCTACTGTCTGTCTCATCAGTTGACACAAAACATTGCAGAACAAAACCACCCTCCCCTGCCCATCCTGAACATACACTGATGTCCTCTGTCATAAGCAATCAGCTGTCCCTCTCTGTCTTGCACAATAAGCCTATTTCTGCACAGCATGTTGCTGGACTTTTACGTGTAACTGAGTTCCCAGAATTGCTCCAGTATTGGGTGTTTCTTGAAGCATCATTTGGTAATTGACAGAATTATTGTCTGGAAAAGCAGAGAGTGATTGTTTGAGATGCTACATTTGTGTTTTCCTTGTTGTGCTAAGATGCAGAGAGTAGGATCTACTTGGCAGAAGGTTTTGTAGCATTTAAACATAAGAAAGAATCTACAAAATATCAGCTCCTGATATAACATTAATGTAAACTTATGCAAACAAGGAACAAGAGGAGAAACTCAAAATCTGCCATGAAGCTAAGCCAAAATCCCTCTGAGAACAAATAAGTGCAAGTTTGTATTGGAGCACAGCATTCATACGGACATATCTGGCTTAAATTCAGAGAAGACAGATACTATGCTAGCATGACTCTCCCAGCCTAGGATTCAGTGCAAATCCCCAAATTCAATGTAGGCTGGTAATTCTAGCTAACTCAGGAGGAGGATGATTAGCCCACTTTTGAAGAGCCATGGAGATACACTCCAAGTTGAGCTAGCCCTGTGACTGTTCTGTAGCACTATATACCCCATCTAGGCAGTCCCTAAATTCTTAGGTTTATCTGCAAGCAAGATGCTTTTGCTTTGAGAGAGGGTCTGGGTACCATTTCTTTTTCAAAGGGAAGATAGAGGGATGGGAATTTTTGCCTGGAGGAATACAGCAATTAACAGACTTGAAAAGTTCTTGCAGAAGCTTCCAGGGGTAAGACAAGGAGCAAGATGCAGAGGTTTGGGACAACCTCTGCCGACTGTGAGGCAAATTACCAGTCAGGCTCCCATGAAAGCTGCTCAGGCTTTTCAAGACCTTTGTCACCAAGGATACCGACTGCAGCCGGTGAGACTCAGGTCAGATATCCCAAGGAGATCCCGATGAAAGGAATAATCTATTGCATTCCTTCTCATGCAGCAAGAGATTATTCCTTGTCTCTGGCTGTTCCAGAGTTCGTACACCAGGCATCAGATTAAATATTGTCAAGGCATGGGAGCCTGGCTCAGTGCTAGAGAACAACACAAGCCCTCACAGAAAAATAAAAGACCAGGAATTAGGAGTCGAAACAGAGGCCAATTCAGACTAGCCCCAGTCTGAAGAAGGAAGTCCAAGAGGCTTCTCTCGGTACTGCGTGCTAAACTCTGTGCAAATTGATTTGATAATATAGTCAAAACCACTAGAAAATACTTGGGAAACCCAGCAGCAGATGTAGTGATAGCTTGATAATGACAAGAGACAGAATCTGGAGGAAGTGGAGCAAAAAGCCTCCTTATGCTGTTTGTTTCTACTCTTCTTGAGGGGAAGTTTCACTTTTGCAAATGCACAAGGAGTCTGTGGTTTGTAATACCATTTTCCTCGTTCTCTGAAAATATTATTGCTTATTGATCAGGTAAAATAGCATCTATTTTCTACGGTGGAGCTCAGTCCACAATTGTTTGCTTATATACAATGTTATTAACAATGTATGAGGCAGACAGAGGTATAGTCCCATTCAGAGAAAGCATGACATCATTGTATCGGAGATATTTTGTTATTGTGTCTGAACTAAGTAAAATCACTGATAACCAAGAGTGTCTGAAAAGCCTCACTGATAAATGCCTGCTTAGTTTCTTTGAGCTGGATGCCTATTGCTGCTGTGAGTGGTACAAAGCAGAATGGAAACTATGGAGGAAAAAAATAAACTGGCTATGATGGTTCTTTGGGTGACAGATGTCACCCAAAGACAAATAAAGTGGTGCATATTACACATTTGGATTTGGCAGGTGAGCTTAGATTTGCAGAAGCTGAAGCAGAGGCGTGGTTTATAGTCAAGAGCGATTAATTTTCTATTATGTATTGGCCAAAAAAAATAAATCAAGGAGACCTGGAGTAAGTATGTCTCTAAGGGGAAGTTCAGTGAAAAGCACTAGAAAATTCCAAAACAAGTCACAATTTGAAACCTATTAAACCACTCATTCGCGACACTGCTGAACAGTTCTTTATTCTCTTTCTCTGAGGCTTTATTCTCTTTTCACTGAACATGGAAAAAAATTGTTGACAAGAAGTTATGTTTAGAACCCCATAAATTGGAATGTAACTTCAGATTATGAACAAGATTTGTTTAAAATCCCAATTTTCAATACCAGGATTGAAATGAAGAAGGTAAATAATCTCCCTGCAGACTTTGGGAATGGGGCAAATGTCCTAAGGGTATTTGCCAGTTCAGTGAAATGCTTAGTATCCTAAATTGGTATTTCTTGCAGCTGTATTTTTTGGTCTAGCCTTCTTGGCATCATTTGTCATAGCTTTTCTTCTCTGATGAGAAAATAATACTTTCCTTGGTTCTCCTCTAATAACTGTAACACCTGTGGAATATTGTCCTGCTGGTTTTGATGTCTTTGTGACTTGGTCTTTCTGCCTTTGTGAAGTCTTTTTTGTTAATGTTAACTTGTCCTCAGCTATGTGACTTGGTGTCCACAATCTGTATGCATCTGTCACGTGCTGGAAGCAGTGAAGAGCCCGTGATTTAACCAAATGGGACTTCTACTACATTTCCTATCACTTCTCTGTCCTGGAATAGTTTGTGGTTTTGCTCTTAATGGTGCTTCTTTAAGCAATTACCGACTTTTCTTTTCTTTTTGTTTCTTTAAAGTTGTCTTCCCAATCCCCTCATGCACTAGTTTTCTCAGTTTATTGATTTTTATCTTCTCTAAATATTTTATTATCCAGTTCTCTTTCCTTCTCTTTTTGGCATCAAATACAATTGCATTCTATATTCAGTTGCTTTCGTAGGTGCCAGATCCTCTCAATGACATTTTTTCTTTATAAGATTTTTTTTTGGGGGGGAGGGAAACGGTTATCTTCTGGTAATAGCAGATGTTGTGACGTTCATATATTAATCAGAAAGCAGACATCATGACTATTGCCAAGAGTGCCCTATAAACATTATGAGTGAAAGTCCACACAATAAACAGGAACGTTTTCATCTATAATCACATCTAGTGCTAAAAAGCACAAGTGACATTCAATCAACTGTGCATTTGACTAAATAGTCAGTCTGAAATGGCAGTGGCAAGGCAGAGCTCTTGCAACAGCCCTGGAGCAGAGGCTCACACTCCCAGCCTTTTTTTTTTTATTTATTTTTTTGTCAGAATGTACAGATAGCTCACTCCAACACCCACTGCCTTTTAGCAGCTCGCTCACAATGACTATTCAATAAATAGTCAGCATTTTCCTAGCCATTTTGACAAGGCCACAGAGGAATATGTGGAATTTTGCAGTCTAAAACATTTGCCTTGCTTAAATTTGCTTTCAGTGCAAATAAAATCAGTATAAGATTACCAAAAGTGTTCTTGCAATTAAGGAAAAAAGCATGCTAAATATACTCATAAAAACATCCTCAAGTTGGTTATTTTCCAGGCCAAATTCCTACAAGAGACAAATCACACAATTTGGGCTATTCTTTGGATTACACGAAGATGCCTATCCCGTTACAAAACCAGCATGACAGAAAATATTTAAGTGATTTTCTTCTCATTCTCAAAACACTCAACAGATCAACTGCAAAATTAAATCCAGGCGGGAAATGGGCACTTTCTCAGCAGTCAGCCCAGGAGAACACAGCTCGGGCAGGAGCTAGCAGCTACCAGCCCCTGCCAGCAGCTCTCGGGCCGGGCGGGGAGGGCTCCTGCACCCACCCCGCTGCGCTGGCCCAGCAGCCGGGCGCTGCTGCACACTGGTCCCTGCTTCTGGGAGGGAGGGAGCTGGCAGAGGTGGATGTGGCTGCAAGCCCAGCTCAAGACTTTCTGATGCAGGAGGAGTTAAACCCCTGGTGAGCCACTGAAGCAGTGCCAGGCCTTTCCCTTCTTCCCCTCGGCCCCCTGAGGTGTGTGTCTCATGGCTTTTAGGCCTTTGGTGTGCGGCTCATAAGACCAAGAAGCATGATACACACCCCTCCTTGGTGATGGCAGGCATAGAGGAAACCATCAAAGCCCATGCCTAGTTTTCCACCCTGAGAGAAGAGTGTAGAGCATCCCATATGACAAAAACCTGTCCTTCACCAGTCACGATCAGCAGTTAAAGTACCCGGTCACAGGCAGTGTGAATGGAAAAAGCAAATAATCAAACTATTAAGTATTAAGCTGCAACGACCCAACATCATACTCGCTCTCTTAGTCTTATCGTTCTCCTCTGTCAACCCCCTTCTCCAGTCTCTCCCATTTTCGTCTCTCTGTTTCCATACAAAATCGTTCAACTCGCAGATCTCTGTGTCTTATCCCAAGCATCAAGGGCTTTGTTTCTGAGCATACACATGGGCCCATTGCACGGCTAATCCCATCTTCCTCCTTTCAAAGACAATGCTATTAGCAGAGCTGACAGGCCCACTTCAATAGTTATCACCTGTTGGCAGCTTGGATGTAATACATACTCCTGTGGTCAAAAGCTCCAGTGAATTGCAGACAGCTAAAAGAGCAGCAAACTCTGGATCTGAAACTGCCTACCACGTGTGCCAGTATAACACATACAAAAGATGAGCAGAAAATTAAGTGAGATTGTTCAATTATTATGCTCTGCCTAGAAGCATTATTCATGTCCCAGCCTTTCTTACAACCACCTCCACTAGCCACATTATTCTCTTTGCCCTAATAGGTTTCATTAATCATACACAATGAGCTTGAAAAGCATAAGGGCCAATTTTATTGCAGAAGGAAGATACAACAATTAGGCTGCTGAGGCCTTTTAGTGCCTGCAACATGTGGGTTTGCCTGAGCTGAGGGTTGATAACGTGAGCTTTTTGTTGGCAGTAAACAGGAGATGACCAAAGCCTGACTAGGCTACAATGCTGTAAGCTAATTTTCTGAGAGGTTGCAGCAGGACTGGCTCTTGGGCCACCCCAGAAATAAGAAATCAGGCAAACCATAGTCCACGTGGCTGTTGAGAGCTGTGGAACCGCCAGGAGAGCCCATTTCACTGAATACCTGCAGCACAAAGGGACCTATCTCATTGCCAGAGCACCTTGTTTCAGCACATCAAACAAAGACTGCTCAGAATTTCTAGGAAACGCTGACACATTGCAGGTGACTGGACCAATTCCACCAAATACAAATTAAAGGGGAAAATAAAATCATAAGCACAGAAACCATGCTTTTCAGCCAGGGCTAATTATCACAGTGATGTTTCTCCAGAGGGTTTTACCCCCTGCACTATCATCTCCCTGTCTGTCTGCATTAGATCTTACTCTTCAACATTTCACTTAGTGCACAGGAATTATGAAAGGTTCTTGCTTTGCACCCTAAAAATCACAACACAGGTGCACCATGATTGCCAAAAGCAGACTCCTCCACAGTCTAACTCTCTTCATTTTGACAGCCATATCATCCTTAGGTCTGGCTGCAATGGTCCAGCTTCTGAATAAGAAGACAGACCCAAATTGCTGGAGTTGTCCACAGGAACAATCCATGCTCACTTGTCACACTGAGCAACACCAGCCTAGGAAGCCAGGTTTAGACCCAACTGGGCTAAGCAACAAGAGATCTTTCCCCTATTTCAGAGGCTTCCCATCACAACCAACACCTTGACAACACCGTGGCTGTGAAAGGTCCAGGCTGACAGGGAGAACAAAAAAGGGTGCTGGATCATGCCCATGATGCGCTGCCAGCCATGGGCCAGCAGAACTGGGAAACCACTTCCTTAGACTAAGGCACTGCTGTGGATTTCAGTAGAGCTACAAAATGCTTTTCCTAGCTAGCATCACTGAAAACCTGTTTTCACTAATTCCGAGCTATCTGTCACTTATTTCTCCCAGAGGCTGTATACATGAAAAGGCGCGTCTCCTTCCCCACAGATGACATGAAGAAGCTGTACACAGCTCTGAGATAGTGACCCATCATTGACATGTAACACCACAAGAAAGGCTTTGCTCGGTTACCAGGCACGAATGGACTACCTTCTGTAGGCACTTTTCATTAGGGCAGACAGTTGCTCTTCATGCCTGACTAAAATGAAGGGCTGGAGCAATGTCAGTGGGTGCCCACCCATGTCTATTCAGAAGTGATAAAGTGAAGTGCAATTAAAAGGCACTGGGAGATCCTCATGCCTGTCCTGGTTCCGGCTGGGACAGAGTTAACTTTCTTCCCAGTAGCTGGGGGGGGAGGGTGCTGTGTTTTGGGTTTGGTATCACAGGAGCGTTGATGGCCCATTGATGTTTTGGGTGCTGCTGGGTGGTGCTTGCACCGGGCACTTTTCGGCCTCCCATGCCCTGCCAGGTGCATGGGAAGCTGGCGGGGGGAGCATAGCCGGGGTGGTTGACCCAGCTGGCCAATGGGGTATTCCATACCGTGTGACGTCATGCTCAGTATATCTTTAGGGGGCGTGGTCCAGGAAGGGGAGGGGCTCTCGCATCTCGTGGCGACGTGGGGTTTGGTCAGCGGATGGCGAGCAGTTGCATTGTGCATCACCTGCTTTGTATGTTCTATTATTGTTGTTGTTATCACTGTTACTATTACTGTTCTACTTTGTTTTATTTCAATTATTAAACAGTTTTTCTCTCAACCCGCGAGTTTTCCTACTCGTGCCCTCCCGATTCTTTCCCCCATCCCACCGGAGCGGGGGGGCGAGCGAGCGGCTGCGTGGTGTTTAGGTGCTGCCAGGAGTTAAACCACGACAATGCCTAAGAACACTGAAGGAGCAGAGATGACTTCCTCCGGCGACGAGCAGGCAAATGCCGTTCAAAACACACATTTGAGTATGCTTACTGCTGCATTAGTGTTTAGAAGGTTTGACAAATCTGATGAATGAAAACTGAAATTAACAACCAGTC
>JAYKAV010001300.1:627990-770373 GCA_035582835.1 Phoebastria nigripes | reverse complement strand
GGGCGCATGAGGATGAGAAGAAATAAACGATTTGGTTGGGGGAGGGGGGGGGTGTTTGTTTTAAACAAACACAGCACCTGCATTTTTCACAACTGAACGCTTCTGTTCTCAGTAAAACCATGCTGTGATCTGAGCTTCTAAGAAACTGGTCAATAAACGTTTACCCAAACAGCCCCAGAAATCATTTAGGTAAATATTAGCATATTTGCACATTTACTTCAAAATGAATCTTAGAAAATTGCCCATTGCTATTTCTCACTTCCATATCAAGTACAATTTCAAATTGGCTTTTTTTCTTCCATTATCAATGCAAACAGAAAGTTTAATTGAAAAAGAAATACATTAAAAAAATAAACAAAGATGACAAATACCAGATTGTCATCTGCCACATGTAACTATCTACCCAGAAAAAAAAAAACAAACCTCTTTTATTTCTGCATTTCTGCTGGATGCATTTCTTTGACCTTCTATGTTTTGGGGTCCCCTGTGTCATTTTCTGGTCTCCAACACAAAATTGCAAAGAGAATCCAGTTGTTAAAATGGAAAAAAGTGCTACATTTTCACCAGCAGTCTGTTACTTTGGCACAGAAATGTGTCAATTATTGATTTGAGGAAAGAGAGCACATACCTCAGAGTCCATTTTCAAACAAAATTCAGATAGGTATTTCCCCAACTCGGCCTTTAAATGTTTCAAATGTTTCAAGAGCTGTACTGATATTTAGAGAAAGAGAGAAATAATTCACTAAAACAAGTTGCTCTCCCCCACCTGTCTTCAGGTCAGGAAAGACAAAGGCTTTTGTGGGGCAGTTTTGAGTGTTCTGCTGGCCTGCTATGCGGCCAGGTCTGAGATCTGTTAGTTGAAGAACAAGTTCAAGTAACCGAGTATCATTAGTAGCCGAGCTGGTATTAGACTGCTTGTGCCTACACTGTTAATAGTTCATATGTATCATTCTTGGATTGTAATTCTGATAAGATACTCTCTGAGAAGACAGGAGCCTTGACTGCAGCTGTTTTCTCACGTGATGGTGTAGACCTGAAGTTCTTAGTCTGCAATATAAAAAAAACCATGTACCATTATATTGCATGGTAGAATTTTGTGGAACCATTGTACCTTGAGAGTCCAAACAGAAAACAAGACCAGAAGAAACCTGGTAGGCAACATTACTTTTGCAAAGAAACTGTGAAGTTATTTCTCTAAGCTCTGTGAG
This sequence comes from Phoebastria nigripes, assembly GCA_035582835.1. Lineage (NCBI taxonomy): Eukaryota > Metazoa > Chordata > Aves > Procellariiformes > Diomedeidae > Phoebastria > Phoebastria nigripes. The sequence continues at coordinate 769,165 of JAYKAV010001300.1, read as the reverse complement.
CAAAGGGGTAGGGCACAGAGGGTGAAACCTGAACTGACAGAGAGATGCAACAACCGCCTTCACAAAGCCTAAACAGGACAGCCTTTTGAATTCTTTTTTTCTTAATGTGATTGGAAACAAATTTTGAAATGTCGGTATTTTCAGCAAAATAGATGATAATGAACAATGCTAACCTCTCTCAAAAAAAACCAGGCAGGCCACAGGCAATCCAGTTGAGGCACCTAAAATTACTGGAATCTTTTGACAGAAGCCCTGAGGAAAAAGCAGCATATTATCATGCTGTTAAATATGTACCACGACACACTGGAATTAGAGAGGAAGTAAAGGTTGCGGTGGCAAATTTATCACTGCTGTTTCCTAGCTTCTGTGTGTTTGAACTGCAACTTAAAAAAATAAAAGTTTCATAGCTGTGTTTGTCTCTAATACAGCACGAGGAAGTGCACCCTTTTCCCTCATTGTGAAATGCCTGTCTGTTTTCATCCGATCTTTAATCAGGCAGGTTTCTGCCATCAAGGGCAATACACATTCTTAAGCAAAAGATCAGAGTTAAGCTTACTCTGTGAAGCAGAAATGTGAAAACATTAACGTTTGGGAGATTTAAAATTCAGCTTAACCACTGGCATTGTAAATGTAATTTATAGTATTCTTAGGCAGGAAGTGCACTACTCCACTCTCGATCTAGTGCTTAAACAATTACTCAGACACTCTGAATATACATGAAGATAGGGCCATCCAAACAATAGACACCCTCCCAGGTACACTGTTCCTCATTCTCCCCTCCAAGCACACACAGAGATAAATGGGAGTTTTGTCAGAGCAGACACATTGCAATGGAATTACATGTTTTAGTGAAGAATACACAAAAAAATGCAAAGCATGCACACAAAAAAAGCCCACTTAATGCAAATGGTACTGCTGACCCATCTGCCAATTTACGTAACTGGAAAGCTGAAAGTAGGATGTCAGGAAATTAAAATGGTTTGATGGGGCAAGGTGCACAGCTGTTATGTCTAGAGTTCTCCTCTAGCTTCCCTCAGCTGTTGAAAGACTTTCTTCAAAATACAGTTACACTCATAGTTTAAGTTCGTATTTTTTATGTCCTGCTCTTTAATGCACTATTGTTTTATTTTTCCCTTCATTGAAACTTTTGGTCACCCTGGGACACATGACTGAATTCACTTGGTTAGGTGCACTTTTCCTCAGTTCTACAGGGACATGTTGGGCCAGGGACCCCATCTGAGCATGTTTTCTCCTCTCCTCACCTGCCCCAAAAATACATGTCACTCTGTGACAGGGACAGGCTCCCATCAAAGTGCAGCAAGCACTGGTCAGTGCTGCCACCACCGATGACAACTGCCCTTCTGTTTTCTTCTCCTGTCTTTCTGTTTTCCTCACCCTGCCTTCTCTGCTCTTCTAGTGCACACCTACCCTCATTGTCCCCTTTTGCCAACCCTCTTTCACCCCATTCATTCAGACCTGCTTCATGAAATACATCTGCAGTGTAATATGCCCAAACGTGGGGAATAATCTGAAAGACATTGAGCACAAAGAAGAAACCCAGACAAGCAGTAAAGCTAGAGCAGAGCTAAGGCAATGGAGGGGAGTAAATCAGGCACTCTGATTCTCTGCAAGTTCCCCCCATTTACAGTTTAAGACCTCTATGTTGCCTTCTCCCAGTGCTTCATCACCTGCTCTCCTGAAAACACTCTTGCCTTCAGCCTGCTATTCTTTCTTCCTCCCATTGTAAGCCTCCACTTGGGCTTCTACTCCATTCATACCCCATCCCAGGCATCTTACTTTGCTCCAGGAGTAGCAAACCATTGTCTGAGTTCTCAGTATCAAATTATTCAGTATGAGCCTGACCCAGTGCCAATGAAATCTACACAGCGTGAGCAACTGCAAGTGTACCAGAGGGGAGTATGTACATTTGGCCTATTCTTACACTTGCTCAAGGAAAAATTTATGATTACTGATGGAAACAGGGGAGTGTTTGTGTCTAGTCATTAGACTAGTTTGTGAACTGTCATTCTTGTGTATAGAATTTCATGTCAGTAAATGCAGAACGATCAAAAAAATTCTAAAGACTCAGAACCTATCCTACTCTCAGAAAGAATCCTTTTCATCCTGGAGGACTCTCTGCCATATATATAATGCATTAATATCATAATAACTATGGCTCTTACAAAACTCCGGACTTGTTTTAAAGTTCCACCCCTTATTTTATTAGGACTTTTCCAAAAGGAGAATGCATCGTATATGGACATTTTCCTCAATCCTTGCCTCCCACCCCACTCTCAGCAATAAAGTACATGTCCTTGTACCTGCACATAGTCAGCAATGGAATTGTAATACATTTCAGGCTCATCAAATGACTTACCTCTGCACCTGGAAATCAAGCATAAAGTCACACCACACTGACAGCAGCAACACTTGCAGACCCTCCTATCAGGAGACAGGGAAGCCTGGGGGAAGTGTCTCAGAGATGAGAAAAGAAAGCTAGTTACACAGCTAGACATCAGTATCCGCTCACTACATGATGTTACTACCTACCTTAAGCAGAGGAGAAAACTAATCCTCTACCCCCACAGCTCAAATGAACTGAGAGAAACAGATGAGGTGTCTGGATGCCAACCAGCAATAGCAAGCTGCCTCACACACCCAGTCGTTCATGTGTACAAACACACTTTCATTTTCAACTCATCTGCCTGCACTATCTCCCTTTCTTCAAATGATACTAGCACTGCAACAACAGAACTGCCAGCCATCCCTGCAAAATGCTGTTTTTAATGACTGGTCTATGCTGAATTCTGTCCTTCATGCCTCTACTGAGATATTTTGGTGATATGAGCACTTATTTAGCTGTTCTTACAAACCCTACTGGCACAGACTACTAACAGGTCCAGCACAGCCAGCTGAGAAGCTGAATTTTACCCTTTACTACCTTTGGCCCTGGGAAAGATCACTTGAAAGTCACAGACAGACATTCTCCAAAGAATTTTTCTCCAGACCATCACCACTGTGGGATGCTGAACAAAATTCAACTCCAGGGGTTCAAAGTGTCACACAAAAAATTAGTGAGCTGTATCACGGTGGCTGTCGAAAGCAACTTTTCTGTCATTAGTGATTAAAAAGATCGCTGAAGCAGTGTATTGGGTTTGCATGGCAAGGTTTTGGTAGCAGGGGGACTGCAGGTGTGGCTTCCATCAGAAGATGCCGGAAGCTTCCCTCACGTCCAACAGAGCCAATGCCAGCTGGCTCCAAGACGGACCCACTGCTGGCCAAGGCCGAGCCCATCAGCGATGGTGGTAGCACCTCTGTGATAACGTATTTAAGAAGGGGGAAAAAACGCCTGCACAACAGTAGCCAGAGAGAGGAGTGAGAATATGTGAGAGCAACAACTCTGCAGACACCAAGGTCAGTGAAGGAGGAGGGGGAGTAGGTGCTCCAGGCGCCGGAGCAGGGATTCCCCTGCAGCCTGTGGGGAAGACCATGGTGAGGCAGGCTGTGTGAAGCTGAGCCCAGGAAGAAGGGAGGGGTGGGGGGAAGGTGCTTTTAGATTCGTTCTTATTTCTCACTATCCTACTCTGATTTGATTGACAATTAATTAAATTAATTTCCCCAAGTCGAGTCTGTTTTGCCCATGAGAGTAATTGTTAAGTAATCTCCCTGTCAGTATCTCAACCCATGAGCTTTTCGTCATATTTTTCTCCCCCTGTCTTGTTGAGGAGGAGGAGCGACAGAGCGGCTTAGTGGGCACCTGGCGTCCAGCCAAGGTCAACCCACCACAAGCAGAATGAGGAACTCTTGTAAAACAGAAGAGGGACAGAAAGAAGCATGCACTGAAAGCTTCCCCATACAATGCCACAAAACATTTGCTTTCAACTGACTAACACAAAATTATTAATTTCTCTATCAACGTGCACTAGAACTTTGGCCTATCACCCCATTCAACAATCTGCAGAGCCCTGGCATTCAGTGGGAACAGCTGCGCAGAACAGCACAAAGAAGCCCAAGAGCATGATGAAGAGCAATTACAGAACAATGTTATTTACATGACAGGTCTGGTTTGTAGCTGGGTGGGTAACCAGGCGGGTGACAGTGGGAAGCGTGCTGTTGACCCAGCCTGTGTAGCTCACTCTGGTCACTCTTCCCTTGGGGTGATGGACATCTTCCTCGGCGCTGTGATTACTTTCAGGGATCCAGGAGATGTCAGCAGCTGTCTTTCGAGCAGACGCTTGACAGACGGCTACCCTGCTCTTGTCACAGGTCAGAGTCACTGTAGGAGGGACTACAGAAGAAGAAAAAAGGTCCACAACCATTATTTCTAGTTCAGTATAAAATCACCAACTGAGAAACTGAAAAATAGGTGGTATTTTTTAGTTTGCATGACCAATTCAAGAGATTTTAAAATAATTTGGAATATTAGCACCAACGATTTTTAGGGAAAAAAAATACATCAAAAAGTTCAAGGTGAATATCTCCAAAACTAGCTAGCTGAATCTAAAAGTACTGCTTCCTCATGTTTTCCAAAAGGTGACTACAGTAGCAACAGGAGAAGATGGGATGACAGAGAAGGGTGGATTAAATGAAGATTTGTAAGTATGGCAGTGCACATACTGAAGAAAACACAGCTTGCTGAAGCTCCAGCTAAAATATTTAGGAGATTGGGTAGGTAGAATCAAGAATTTGATAGTAGGGAAAAAAAGGAGGAATCGGACAAAAGCGTTCTGCCTAAAATCCAACAACTCATATTCTGCATTTGACAAAACAGACAAAGGCTTGGACAATACCTAAGCCATTATCAGAAAGGCAAGACCCTGCAGGGAAGAACAAAAAAATCAAGTGACAAAAATTAATAATAGCAATTATAGAGTTCCAAAATTCATTTCCCACAATTTTTAGTTATATTCAGAAGGCTTAACTAATACGGCCAGAACACAAAATCTTCTTCTATGTTTTTTTTTTTAAATTTATGGAAACCGAGAGATAGTTTACCTGACTATCTGAAAAAGATGATTTGATGTATTCATTATGTTTTCTAATATTCTTTTGTTCCTGCCTATGTTGAAAATAGTCTAATTTCATTTTTATTTTAGCGATGCAGTCTTATACAGACAGCTTTCAGTATTTCTGGAAGAGTGAAATATTTCCAGATAGTGTCCTGAAACTTTTGCTTCCTTCCTATTCAGCTCTTACCCAGACAAAACACACATTGACCTCATTGTGAATTTTGTTTCAGCATCCTCCTGCTCAGCTTATAGCAGCGATATTTATTTGATATCTTCTGTTTGCATTAACTTAACCAAGAGTGTGTACTCCTGTTTGTGTGAACATTCACACAACGTTCAAACCCCACGTTACCTGCAAAGAACTCTCTCAGAAACTATGCAGACTGTTGGATTTGTGCATTTTAAAACCTCTCCTGTTCATGCATCAAAAGTTAAAATAACAAACACAAAACCCCCAGATTATTTCTCCATAGAACAGCCAAGTCCTATTGCGTAACTGCTCATGCCTTTTTCCCCTCTCCAAATAGCCAGACTATATCAGCTTACCTCTTTATTTTCAATTTCAGTATGCATCCAAAATGAATTTGGTCCTTTACCACCAAATCAAATCATTTTTATCTCCATACACACACAAAAAAAGAAAAAACCATAAGGTGTGTCTTACCTATCACAGTCAGAGAAGAGAAAAAAAGAAAATTCCCTGCACTGCTGGCAATTTCACAGTGTAATTTCCCTCCAAGGTTCACAGGGTAAATACGAAGAGCAGGGTCACTGTCAGGTGAATATTTCCACATCATCCTCCCACTGCAGTTTAACTTCCTTGTCTCATTATGATCACTTCTATAGGCCAACAAGCAGCAAGTGCTGCATTTCATCTTCCATGTCACCATTAGCAAAGACACCTTGGAGACGTAAGGACAACTCAACCAGCTTCCACACTCACCATGTTGTAAGCTACATAAGAAGAAAAAAGACATTAAAAATGATGCTACAGCCATCATCAAAGTATAGGAAACTCTTGGCTTCATCACACTTAAAAATTTCTGCTTCCGTACTGTACTGGCAGCCTTGGGGACACATTGCTCTGTGCAGACACATATAAGTAGTATTCAATTTCCAGGTCCAGCCTCCTGCTGTCACTCTTTGAAGTCTGGAAATGCGGTGGAGATGGTGCCTTTCCGCTGTGGACACTGTGCAGGTATGCAATGCATGCTGGTGAGCTGCAAGTCCTCCATCTTTTTTTAGGCAACAGGCTTCTGTCACTTTAATATGTGCTTTGAAAGACTGACGGGGAGCGCAAGATTCACCCTTAAGGGAAGGGAAACTACTTTTAAAAAAAATTACTGTGTTATTGAATTAGGTGCCTTGGTTAAAGTGCAAGTAAAACCAGGGATAGCAGTGGAACATACACCTGTAACAAGGTTAAAACCCAAGATCACTTGGTGCAGTAGTTCACAATGCATATTTAGTAAGGGGCATATGTAGATCCCTTCTCTACCAGAAATCATAGCTCTCCTGATATTGTCCCAGTTGAACGGGAGATGGGTCTTCAGATGATCTGTGTTGGTTTCCTATCAGATATATCATCCCGTGCCACTCTGCAAGGCACATGATTATTTTGCCAGCTGAGGTGACATCACTCTTTGCATTCACATTAAACAATAAGCAAAATTACCCCTGGTGAACTGTGAAGTTTCAGTGTACTGGTGAGTTGGAAATAGAGTACCAAGGAGTGCTGCATGTAGCTCAGGGGAGACCTTATCGTGCTCTACAACTACCTGAAAGGAGGTTGTAGTGAGGTGGGCGTTGGTCTCTTCTCCCAAGTAACTAGCGATAGAACGAGAGGAAATGGCCTCAAGTTGCGCCAGGGGAGGTTTAGATGATTGGACATTAGGAAAAATTTCTTTACTGAAAGAGTGGTTAAGCATTGGAACAGGCTGCCCAGGGAAGTGGTGGAGTCACCATCCCTGGAAGTATTTAAAAGACGTGTAGATGAGGCGCTTAGGGACATGGTTTAGTGGGCATGGCGGTGTTGGGTTGACGGTTGGACTCGATGATCTTAGAGGTCTTTTCCAACCTTAATGATTCTATGATATTCTGTGATATTCTAGTTTTGGATGTTTCTTGCTTACCTGGCCCTTCAACCAGATTGATTAGCAAGAAAAGGAGTGCAGCCAGAACTGCCCATGTCTGAGCCATCTTTAGCAGAAGGAATCAGCACTGCAGAAAGTGAAGGCAAATAAAATGGCATGTAGTCACAAATTGTTGTGCAAATCCCTTCAAAGAGAACGTTTCCTTTGAAAACAGAAGTTCTAAACAAGACTCCATCTTAACTATCATTCTTGTACTGAAGGAAGTAAAGCAAAAAGAGTTTTGAAAATAAAAAACCACTACTGTTTACAAACAAGTTTTAAAAATCCAGAATCTGTGACACCATTTTACAGGCATCTCTAGCTGCTCACTATTCATGCCCAGCTAGCTAGCACAAAGATAGATACAGACGTCTTACTGCCGCTTCATAGACTTACCTGCAGAAGACGAAAAAAAGATTTTGCAAGAGCAAACATGCACACATTACAACTCTTTCTGAAAAATCAAGGTAACAGCATGTATAGGAAAATTCAGGATCTAGACTTCATCAACTATTTGACAAAGAAATGTTTCCTAACCCTTGTATGCTTTTAATTTCTTGAAGGGTAACTCCACTTCTGTAGTAGAACAAAAGGGGCAACCGTCCTATTGTAATAGATCAAAAACATGTGAGTTTGTTTCCTGCTTTCATAGACACAGTGAACTGAAGAGGCATCAAGTAACTTACGCTATTCTACAACTATATATACTTTTTAACAAACCATATCTTATAAATTGCTAGCTCCTTTTTGGCAAAAGGGCAGCAGTTCATTGGTAAGATTGAGACAGCGCTGTCATCCCAACACATTGTTTTCTGGTTCACACAAAATGCAGAACTCCATGCTATCCAAAAGCTTTCCAATCAAAATATATATGGTTCTCAGTGGAGAATTTTGATGTAAACCCATTCAGCTCTTGCTTGAACGTGGATTTGGCTAAGAACATCACTGATACTTTCCTACAGTCAGATATCATACATAAATGACCCCAATTTGGCACGGCAAACTTGCACAACACTGTACTGATCAATATACATATATGTTCCCACAGTCAAACTCCCAACCTCTGCTGCTCAGGTCTCAAGGACGAGCACCCTACTGCAGTAGGTCCTCATGCTGGTTCTGTCATAGCAGAAAGGTTCGCAACAAATGCACCTCTGTGCCCCCAACCAGCTGGGGGATAAAGCCGAGGTCTCGGAGTGTATGCCTGTTTCCACAACACTACAGTAGCCATATCCTGACGGCAGTTTTCTGATGTTACTGTCAGAAATCAGTGGCCGCAGATGTTGTCTTGAGGCTCCCTGTAGCCTGCCAATAAAGCTATCTCATTTGCCATCGCTTGCCTCTGCATTCCCTCAGATTGTCTTCTTGGTAGACCTTTTGTCATTCTCTCCTTTATGCCGTCATTTGTATCTCTTTAATCTTTTACTTTCTGAATCAGTCACCTGCAGCTAGAGATGACTGGAAAATTGTGTTTCCATCCCATGGGAAATACTGATACGCTGGTTTCATTCGCAAGTCAAAACCCAATACACACCAGACAAGCAAATATCTTTGTGCAATGGTTGATTCAGAAATGTCATATGTGTTGCAACAAGACTTTCCTTCTGGGCTATTTAGATCATGCGCTGTTCACACTCATATTTAAATACAAGCATGCTTCTCAGTATGTGCTGAGAGGAGGAGGAAAGGCAGCCGGGGTTCACTGTGCACACAGAAACCTAAATCCTCATGTGGTATCAACTGCTGTAAAAGTAACAGGCTTCAATTATGCAGCATTAAAAATTTCATTTAAAATGTAAAATTTATCAAGTGAGGACACCTGGTGCACAGAAGAAAAACCAGAACCCTGCCACACTTGTGGCACAGAAAGAACAAATGCTGCCACATTCGTGAGCCGAGTGCAAGAGGCAATAGTATTTTCTTAAATACAATGCGATACCTATGCACATTCAGACAACAGCCTGATGGTCTTCTGTACAGTTCTAACAAAACACTGATGCATCTGGATGAAGAGCTTTCATTGCAACCTGGAAACAATGCCAGTGCAACCACATTGATCACTATTCTCCTACTAACATGCAACAGGCAACATAACTCTTAAACATTAAAAAACTCCCAAATTTAATTTTTTTTTCACTCAAAATCCTTGCCACAAATGAAATATTTTGTTTTGTTTCATGTTATTCAATACTGTCGAAAGGTTTGGGGTTTTTTTTGCAATTTGGATAAATTATGCATGCAAAAGTTGCTTTCAATCAAAAAGTTTGAAAGTTTGAAATTTCTTTTTAACCAAAAAATAAAAAAAGATGCTTTTTGACCAGAATTATGTACTGAATTTGACCCAATTTGCAAAAAATTTTTCAGTCTCTTTCAAAAGAAAAGTAAAAAAAACCCTCCACAATGTTTATCAGCAAATTCAGTATTCACCAATTTTGATGGATCTATAAATATTCATAAACAGAATATTGTCATATTGGAACTTGTCCCAGAGAACTATCTTTTTTTAAAAATGCATACAAGTCTCATATATATGGGGTTTATTTGCTCAAAAGAACAGGCATTAATGATTAAAAATGGGGCCTTACAGAAAGAACAGAGCATATTACTCTGTTTAAATATTCATGTATGAAACGCAGAATTTAGACTGCAATTTTTAAGGTTCACAATCCTTGAATACTTGTGCCTGTAAGTGGGAAGTAAGTCTCAAAGTAAAACTCAAAAAGGAGAAACCAAGCACAGCTGAATCAAATTCATTTAGAAGTAGCAAATGAATATTTGTAGATTGTCTTGTGTTATTTCCTTTGATGGAATTAAAATGCCTCAATAACTACATTAAAATAAATTAAAATTTTTACTCAGCCTTGACAGCAGTGGCTGGCTCAAGACCGTGCAATATGTGTGTCACTCTTCCATTAGCCTCAGCCTTCCAGCTGGGGAATGGCATCGCTCATGCTCGGATTCATCCCAATGAATGCTGAGGCTGGAGAAAAGTTACCTGGTTGTCAGCCTGGAGAAGAGCCCTCCGGCCACGGGAGCATGGGAGACGAACAGCAGCAGTGCCAGCGTGCTCCAGTCTTCCGATACTCACCATCCTGGGGATGAGAAGAGAAACGTTAGCGGACACAGCCGGTCCAACGTGGACACCGGTCCCGGTGGCTGCTTACGGGGTGGCTCCTGTGCACCAGGGAACTGCAGAGATGTACCTGGAGCTCCCCTCCCGCTCTGTCCTCTTGAAGGGCCCAGATATAATTGCAAAGAAGTGAGAACTATCTCAGTTTAGGACCGTCCATCCCAGATAGTCCCTGTTTTCAGCTGTACAGTTCATTAATTTATTTTCATTGGTGCTCCCGAGATCTTAACGCACAGCTGATTTGTCTCACAGACAGACATAGCCTCTTCCCCCTCCGAAAGAGCTCAGCGAAAACAAACCATCTGGTTGTACACTCCCCTGAAGAGGATGTGACACAGTTAAAACTAGGGAAACGAACTGCTTTCTGACATGAAGAACAAACCACAACCTTAAGTTGTCTGCTATACACATCAAACACAAGCTACAAGCCTTGAGCTAGGCAAAGCACCAACTTAAAATCAGATAAATGAAAGTCCAACACAATGAAAATATATTTTAACACAATCTGAAGGAGGAAAAGGTGCAGATCATAAAGAATCAGGTATCAGTCAGTGCATCAGTTGTCACCACAACTTTTTAAAAAATAACCAATAGGTCACATAGCCATTCCTGTGCTTAAGTCAGCAAAATATGGCTCTGCTTTGCAGTGGAAGAACATTTTAAAGGGTAGAGGAGACCCTGCCTCAAAAGTCTGTTCTCTGTAACACCTGGTGTCTTTGGGCAGGGAGGGCTGGAAGGGATGGCAAGAAGAAGGAAGCAGTTGCACGCAGCTGTGTCAACTCTCCCACTTCTTGTACAAGGATAAGGTAACAGTAAAGACTGACTATTTAAAGCAAGGCTACGTTATTTAAAATCCAAACCCACACTTTTAACGGTCAGAGCCTTCATGCAGCAGCATCATCCACTACAAGGCATTCGATGTTTCCACCTCACCACCAAGGCCTCTCCTCAAAGCCACGCTCCTCTCTCACTCAGCTCTCAGGGGGAGGCATGGTTTCTGCAGCTGTGAGTCCTTGCACCCTACGCAGGGCTGGCTGTCATCTCAGGAGGCCAGGAACCCTTACACTGAACACTTGCCAACGACACAGCAGCCAACTCAGAAGCCTGCAGGCAGCCAACACCTTTTCTGAAGTGAGAGATGCTGGTTATGCCATATTTTCAACATCCCCAGGTCAGCCTCTGCTTTTAGCTGGGAGCGTGGAAAACTCTGGAAGCTGGGTTATCCGCTGGTACCACATTTGCAATAAATAACTGGAGCAGTTCAAATGACAATTTAAGAGGCTCTCCCATTTCTCCTCAAAGTTTTAACGCGAGCTGCTAGGCATCTGAGTTGTAAGAGTTACCTGAAGAAACGTAGCAGCAGATGTGTCCGTGGGTCTGCATTCCCCATGTACCTCAGGGGCCAGGCCCTGGGTTATTTTTGTGCAGCCTGTTCACTGTTTGCGTAGAGTTTTGCACCAGGTCTGGGAGCAGCCTGCAGTCCCCGCTCAGGGGACAGATTTGGCTCGACTGCTGCCCCAGTTTCTCCCGAGCAATGGCCCTCTCTTGGGAATTCCTCAAGTCCCTCCACTGGAAATGAAGTTACAAAATATAGGAAGACTTTGAATGCCCTGGGAGGAAGACAAATCATATCAAAAGGGGCAGCAGGTAGATAGTCCCAAAGCTGTTCATTCTCAGAAACTGAAAAGTTTTTGGGGGAGAGGAGAGGTTGTGTTCTTGCTCTCGTCTTAGCCATCTTCTTAACCATCTGCGGCTGGCCGCTGCAAATGCTGCTGGGCTAATGGACCTTTGGTTTGACTTTATAGCCTCCTGGTATTTTTATTCTCTGAAAGATACCCTGGCCCTGAAAATGCATCCATGAAGCCCTGTACTAGCACAGCAGAAGATTGTCAGCACTGTTAGCGACTGGAAGAGCTGTACCTCCATAATGCATTTTCTTCTCAGGCTCCCTATTTGTCTTATACTTGCTGGCATCAGTGGAAGCCACAGATGGTTTGTAGCTGTGAAATTCAACCCATCCAGTTCGTGAGCTAGTTTCATTCAGTTCCAAATACGTAAAATTCTAAAGCTTTCTCTACAGACTGGGAAAGAGAAGGTAGAGAGCTTTCTGAAAGAGAGAGAACTAGCCTAATAGACGGCGGTCTCAAAACAATTATGAACAAGTTATACTAAACAACTGTAAAATTACAGTGTTTTGGTAACATATACCTGAAGGTAAATAGGTTTGAAGCTTCCTCCACAGCAGGGCAGAGGTTTGTGGTGTCTGTGTGTTGAATTCATCAAGATATTAATATTTAGAATAATACTAATAATAACATTACAACAAAGTGGGTTTTTTCCCCAGGGGAAAAAAAAAAAAAAAATGCCATACAGCAGATGAGTATTTTGTCTGGCTTTTTTTTTATCTTTAGTAGCTGTAATGCAAGAAAGCAGGTGGGCATCTCCTCTCTTCTCAGAAATATGTACCTTCTTAACACCAACCCATCTAGAAAACAGCTTAGTCCCATGAAGTTATTACATGAGCCAAGTTGTACACCTCACATCTGTAGCTGCCTCGCAGCCAGCCTCTTCAGAAAGCACTGTAACCCAGTGTGGGGAACGGAGAGTAGGAGCAAAGGATGAATGAGAACACCACCACCCCTGGTAGCCTGTCCTTTCAGAAGGAGAGAAGACATTTGCTTTACATTTTCCATTGTATGGGAAAATAATCTAGTCCATATACCTAACAGCTTAACTTTCCCAGGTATAAACCATCTGCTGCTCTCACCAATGTCAGCAAACGTACGGGGGAAGCACTGCTGATAACAAAGCCTTTAAAACCTGACACTTCCAGGTTAAAATATCCAGAGGCAATTATATTGCAATTTCCAGAGACCAAGAAAAAGGATTTCTTTTTCAACTGCAGGTAATTTTCCCCTAATTGCACAGTCACTGGACCAGCATGGCCGTGCTCAGCAACTTCTGCTCCTGGCCCTACAGAATACCCTTACCACTTGTGGGTCATTAACCTCAGGGGCTTCTCACTCGATCCCAATACTCCAGCAACCAAATCTATCTACAACAGAGGTGTTCATGACCTTAACTACTTTAGTTCCTGCCTCTTGTGGACCTACTGCACCTTGTTGTTGGTTTCCCAGGAAGAACCTGGGAACCAACAACCCGCAAGTACAATTACTGCCTTCAGAGCTGTGGATAATCCAAGGAAAAGTCTCCCATACAAGTTTTCAAAGATGAACAGAAAAGAGATGGTTTATAGGTGGACACTTAACTCCCAAAACACTTCAGTAAGAATCGGTATGTGTCTCAGACTCCCCGGATGAAAGTTTCCTCCCCATCTTTCAGCCAGAGGTATTGGCCTCCCAACTCCACAGCCAAATGCGATGGAATTGCACCACACATCCTGAACTGCACGTAAAGAAGCTGCAAACCTCAAGTAATTCCCACTTTAAAAAGAATAGAAGTAGCAGAAGAATGGGTGTATAGCAGAAATAAAACCCCAGGTGGTCCTTCCTCACCCATCGGTCAATCCCACGTGTAGCATCACTAAACATGGTTTAGGCACTGCTGAGCAGGGGTAGAGACACAGGACTACCAGGCCTCTCTCCTTCAGCTGTTCACTGCTCCTCCTCCTTCACACCCCAGGGAAGCTGATGTTCTCTGAAAGCTACAGCTTCCTCCTCCCATGGAGAGCTGTGAACACCCTGCAAGAAGTCCCAGGAACAGACTCAGCTGGGAGTCAGCTACTCCAGCCTCAAGGAGCTGCATACTCGGCCCTCCTCAGACTCATCACATAGAAGTAGGGTTTTTTTGGTTTTTTTTTTTTGTTTTTTTTTTTTTTTTAGGAAGGGAAAACCTTGTGTCCTCTTCTGTGTTTATAGAGCAGCTAGATCAACACTTCCAAATATGAAGTCCATACTGTTATCACATGGCAAAGGAGAAGGCTCAGTAGTTTTCTTTTAGTGGCTTCCATTTCTGTGTTTTTTACATCAAGTGGAACAAATCAGTTGTATAACAAAGCATACCTGAAATAGAAACCCGTATCTATCTTGGAAAAAACTACACATCCCACCTCTCACATGCAAACTAAAGTCATGACACCAGTGTCAGGATGGCATTTATCACTGCCTACAATCTTTTGGTGCAGTATAATAAACCAAAGGGGATGCTTCTGCTTTACCTATTTCCTTCCTCACCATACAGGCTTCTTTGCTGTCATAAACTCCCTTTCTTGTAAGCCAGCTTAACACCTATAGCTCTGTGTCACTTAGTGGTTTAGAAAAATTCTCCGCAGTGGTTTCCAGTCAAACTTCTTGCCCCATTTCTTTCCTGTGTTGCAGCTGGTTAGCAGCACTTCTGGCAGATTTTATGCTCGATGCGAGGGAGTATGATGCAGAAGGGTAGAGTTGCCGGGTGAAGCCCAGTCCTACGGCATGTCCTTTTTCAGGTTTGTGCTGCCTGAACGGCCTGCCCTTTTTGTAGACCAGTGGTCTGCAGGTGGCAAATGTGACACGAAGTCAGGTCAGCTCCCACAAACGTTGATGCTGTCATGGGATTGTGGGCACTGCTGGTAAAAGGTCTTCATTTTCTCATCTTCCCAGAGTGGCTTAAAATACAGCCCAGAGGGGAAGCTCCTGAGGACAGGGTGGCAGAGCAATGCCTGCTCCAGGCTGGGAGAACACGCACATCAGGACTTTGGGCCCCTTATTCAATGTCCTAAGGTGCTGTGCGAAAATTTGAGACAAGGCATTACAAAACAAGCGAGAGAGAGGGAAATAAGATGCAAAAAAGTCAACTAGCACAGAGTGTGCAGGAAGTGTCAGAAGCGGACTCAGGAAGCCTCCCGCTCCCCACCACAAGGCCTTTGCTGCATGCATTCATGCCGTAGACCACAGCCTTTTCCCCCCCCCGCCCTCAGGCCTGCACAGCCTGTGTCACAGTGCATAGCTATGGACCCACTTAAAATACATGTAAAACATCTTAATTTGCTAAAAGTATCTGTGCTGTGGCTGTGTCTACGCGTGCATGTTGGTACATATATGTATATTTATAAAAATCAATATTTAGAGATACAACATTATGCACACACTTTTAGARCTGTTGCACTTCAGTGACAAGGTATCCAGGGATGCTCAGCTAATGAGGTTGCATCACTGATTATATACATTTTCCATATAACTCTCTTATTAAAGTGGACCCTTTCAATAGGGCAGCTACCAGGGCGCCCCTCCCAAAAAGTCCTGCTTGCGCAGGCAGACGCAGCACTCCCTCACCACTGGCAGCCCCCCACATACAGCAGCAGGCAGCCATTAAAACTCACCCCACAGCAGGGCATCCAGCCCCATGGTGTGGCCCAGGCTCAGCCCCCCCACCGCCTTCCTCCCCTCCCAAAGAGGGGACGCCTCCAGCCCTGGGGCCCAGAGTCAAGCAGCTATCTTCAAAATGGAGATAGGAGAGCAAAACGGTGCTGGCAGCTCTGCCTCACCAGTTTTCCTCACCCCTCTTCCTCCTCAGCTCCCTGCTTGGAGAGCCAAGAGCTGCGTACCTCACAGCCCTCCTACACAGCAGGAAAAGTTATTTGGCCTGTTTGCAAAGTCTCCATCACTAGAAATCTGGGTTGCACATTGCTTCTACATAGTTTATTGTCAGAGCTGGTTTATGACTTCTATAATGATAAATAGCCTCTGGCTAAAGGAATTTAAAAATGCATCCAAAGGGATAAACCGAAGGCACCTTTGAACTATATAGGCTTCCAACAAGCCCCTTTGAACAGGATGATTTTCCCGAGYGAGGCGATGCGTCATGTAAAAGAAGATAAGCTGTGGACGCTGACTGCAGCTTACATGGGAGTCCCTGCAACTGAACAACAAAGAAAACAACCTCATTCAAAGTCCAGATTCAATACTTTGAAGTCCAGCACCTCTACTCAACCAGGCTTACGTACATGTGCTACAAAACTTCTCCAAACTAGCTTTAATGCAGTTAACAAGGGCATAAGGAACAGATCTCGTTATGCCCATAAGGGATCCTGSCTGAATGCATACTTGGACAGTCAGCTTGAAAATCAGTTTTCACTGGAAAAGACATTTTCATCTGGAAGTTTTGGACTAGTAGTCTATATTTCTTTATAGGTTCTAGAAATATGTATTTCACTATCTAAGAAAAAGACTTAAACTTGTCTTTTTCCTGTTCACACAGGGCAGTTCTGAGATGGCTACCAAACGGACTTTTGGTCTTTCCTGTGAAATAGGCAGATGTCATTGACCTGGCAAAGAACAAGAAACGGGCACTATAGGATTCTGATCAGCTCCTGAAAGAAAACCCAGCTCTGGCTACACTGTTGTCAAAGACAGGGAGAGGTCATCCTGACTTGTGAAAGAGATTTTTATTTGGGAAAATTAACATTTTCTTATTACTGAAGGGCACTTACCTTGCAGAATGCCTACAGTCTTGACTACTTGTCCTCCATAACAGTATGTACGTCTATAACAATTGTTGTCCTTAATAGACAGAATGTATAGGTATTTTAGAGACTGGAGTTTCACGAAGTGTGTTCATGTCCCCAGTTACAATGGATATACACTCATGCTCCCTCCCTCAATATAAAATGTCTGTCTGGTGTCTTATTACTTACAGTCCTGCTGCAAGCACCTTGTATTTATGACCTTTCAGCTCAAGCACTCATTTTCACAGTAGTTACAAAGCAAACTATTTGGAAACAGCTTCTATACTTATGTATAGCATAGAATACTGAACTTTGAAGAGTTAAAAATCTCTTCGAGCCCAAGAGAAGTGCCTCTCTAAAATTCCTACTTCATCTTCTAGTGCCCCGCAAAAATAAAAACATAGTTCTCCTTAATCTCTTTTCAGCTATTYCTTATAGTTGCCAGGAGGGGGAAACATAGCTACACCAACCTACAAGAGAAGCCTCATGTTGATGTGTAATTGTACAGCATGCTGCCTGCTGAAGAATAGTGCTAAAAATATCTGCAGTCTGAATTGGCTCAGTGGAGCCCAAAACATAGGATCATACAATGCTCTTACTGGGCCGCCCCACCTCCCCCTTCCCCCAGCTAGCGAGACATCTATACTGCTTGTTACTGCTTCTCAGCATCAAGGATGCCCTTTAAGCAGCTGGTTCTGTCAGACGTGACACACACGTTCATTTCAACAAGAAACCAAAATCAGACTGCCTTTGATGGAAAGGCTCACAAAGCGCAGCAATTGCAGCCCTTCAGAGGTGATAAACAATCAGATACCTGGCAAAGTGATAAGGAGGTAAATGATCACTTGGCTTATTTATTTAGAAGATACGTGTCTGCTTTGACATTCAAAAACATTACACACATGCCCAAGTATGAAAAACATGGCAGAGGTCAGAAGCGCTCACCAGACAAGCTTTAGTAACCACAGAAAGAGATACAGATGTAACCATCTTCCCATTGTCATTTGGTACCAAATTTTAAGTCCTAAGAGAGAACCCCTTACACAAAAGGCAAATTTACATAAATACTTGGAAAAGGGGAGAGGGACACAACACTGCTAAAAGACTGTAAACAAAATAGCCCTTCAAAACACCCCACATTTAGGGTAAAATATCATGCTTGTCTTTGGTTTCTCTTTGCAGAACAGTGAGTTTGACACTGACTTCATTTCTGCTTCCTGTGCATCCCCCCACTTGAGCTCATACTGCTGAGAGTTGAATAAGGGCCTCAAGCTTTCTCAGAGCAAATTGAAGAGCACAGAGGATAGACTAGAAATATGCCAGAAGACCTTTCAGAGGAGAGAAGAACCCAGGAAATCCTTCTTTGGATAGAGAGCTGTAGCAGAAAGGGAGAATCTCCCTGCATGGGAGACAGGTCCCAGAAAGTACAGCTGGAAAGAAACCATCTCTTCATTTCAAAGAGCACAACACTGAGAAATCTGTTGCCTCAATGAAGGCAAAACCTGGAAGAACTGACATTAGATGCGAGAGAATTTCAATTCTAGGACTAGAAAAGGAATGAAGAAATTATTCTTCTCTGCCTAGGAGGTAGATGGGGTTAACAGGTAAAGTGAGTAATTCCAATGAACCAGTACCAGGAAGTCCAGAAATAAGTCCCCCGAAACCTTGAAGTGTGCCGTGAAACACAACGCAAATCCCGGACATTCATCATGCGCAATAAAAGGAAGTTGTTCTTACAGCATCCCAGGAATATTATCTTGTTTAAGCAAAGCAGCTCAGACTTCACAAGCAGTGTCTTCATGGTACGAGTCCTCGGGTGGAAAAAAAGATGAACACACACACAAAAAAAAAAAAAAAAAAAAAAAAAAAAAAAAANAAAAAAGAAAAAAAAAATCTACTGGTGTTCAGGAGCAAAATGTACCAATCCAAATTAATAAAACACAAGCTTATTCAAAAAGTGACTAATGCAAGGCCACATCTCGGAGGTTATATTGAGGGGTCATCTGGCCAAGAAGACAGACTTTCACACATCTGTATCAACTGCCTGAGCTCAGGCTCAGTATTTAATTTGCAGGATACCTTATGTCACATTAGCACACAACTACATATTCCCAAAGGGCCATACAGGAGGCATCTGAAGTCCATAAAACAATGGTCCTGTGCTCATTCAGTGCACTCTGTTTTGGCACGACCAGGAACTGGACATTGAGCCAGGTGACTTCTGTGGATGTTGGCTGGAATCCAGCTCAGCTGCACCTTCTGCAAAATCGCTCAAATGCAAGTTAGTTGGGATCATTTTACCTTCCTGCCTGGGGAGTTTTAGCCCGCTAACCTCTATGGAATTATTACAATGRGAAAGGGGGAGTCATTAAATATAAGGGCCATGCCAGAAATCCACCTGTGAGACTTGTGATTTTATAAAACCAATCATAAGCTCTATCTTCAGAAAAGAGATATATATATGTATCTATCTCTTCTTACCTTTGACATACACGATTATCCAGGATATCATGACCACAGCCCACATCATCTCCAGCTCAGAATCCGCCCTCAGAGCTTTGTTCTGTTCCAGGTCACGCTCTGTCCTCTCTGTGGTATTGACAATGCTCACACCTGATATAACGATGACCAACACGCAAATAAAAGTCTGCAGAACTGCATCTTTCCTTACCTAAAACTTAGTGGCAAAAAGGTGACTGAAGGTGTAATTTTTATTTTATTTTTAGTCAAAATATGTTGGAGAAAACTTTAAGAAGGCGAAAGATGAATATAATCCCTACATCTTAACCAGGCTGGGAGAACAGCTTGGAAGGAATATGAGCTGGTTTCTCAGCCTGCCCCTGATCAGAACCAACCTACAAAGCTCTAGTAGCTCACCACCACCACAACCACCAGATGAGAACCTCGGCCAGTTAGGCCAAATAGATATTCCCTTCTGCTGGAGACTTGGAGCYGAAGTCACTTGGCACAAGTAGAGGACACCATACCATACGATCAGTTAAGACCTGTATGGAAATGATTGCACAGGGGCACTGCCACTGTATGTTTCAGCCCTCCCAGTCTTTCTACACAATATTTTTTTTCTTCTAAGTAATGAAGCAAGAGAAAAAAAATTCACCTCATTAAGAACAAAATACTTCACAGTGGTGGCTGCCATATCTCAAGTCCCACTCCCTCTAAGCACCAATCCTCTCTGAGGCCTACATACACTACAATGAATTCAAGAGATGATAAGGCTAGACCGTTTGCATACATAAAGGTCTCCGTTTAAGAAAATACATAGATCTCCATTTTAGAGAAAATAACTTTACCACCTGCGAATGTAGCTATGGCTATAAACCCAGAACAGATGCTAGGTGAACTGGGGCAGACCCGTGTCTAACCCAAGACTACATACATTTTCCCACACTGCTTTTTCCACCCAATTCCTTTCAGCTCTGGTAACGGTGCTCGGAGTAGAAATCCCATGGGAAACTATTCCCATTAGCTCAGAGAGATCCACAACCAATCTAAAACAAATCCCCAACATTTTTCACATGTCAGTCTTGCATTTAGCATGCATAGATGAAGAGACAGAGGAGTACGAAACTTATTCCACATGTCACAGTGTGGCAGCAATCATTTTTAGTTTCACATCCTAGGAGGAGAGGATACATCTTCATGAACAAAGGTTTTATCATGCAGAAATTTCGCTTCAGAGACAACCATGGATCTCCCAACTCCCTCTGCAAGAAAGCTCCTGGACACACACAGCTTACCTGTTAATTCACTCTAATAAAGTGGCCCACAGCAGTTAGGACAGTATTCTTTATTTTGGCCCTGCATTGATAGCGGCCACTGTCTGACTGGTTGACTTTCTGAATTTTCAGAAGCAGAGAGGACGTGACTTTCGCCTTGGGGTCTGAGTTTCGTGAGAGGTGCAAGCTTTCCATCTCCTTTCCAAACCCAGTCTCGTTTTGCTTCTTTGCTTTTTTATACCAGTGAGCCTCCATTTGTGATGACTGATTCTGTTGATGCCTGAGGAGGCAATTCAAATTCAGGGTCTCTCCTTCTTCCAGGTATTTTGTGGTAGATGCATAAATGATTTCCAGCATATGTGTTCTGTGGTGGAAGAGAGCAGACATTAACTGAACTGACCTTTGTGCCAGGCCAACTCCCCCTCCCTCACCATACTTCTCCATTTGTTTATGCACTGTGAAAGCAGGGGCTATCTTATGCTCCAGATGTGGACAGAGTGCCCAGGATAACAGGTACCACAATAAAAACAATACTTTTTCCCTCATGTGAGAGGAAGAAGAATCTCTGTTTCCTATCATAGATCTTGCAGCAAAGGCATTATACGAACAGAATATTCTCTATAAGCTTTGCTGTTTTCATAAAAATGGAAGATGAGAAGAGCGTCCTTTCTTCAAAAAAGAAAGCAAAAGCATCAGGGGAGAGGGATATTTGGGGGGGGTTGTTTGTTTTTTTCTCTTCAACTTGAAGGTTTTTGCTTTCATCAAATATTGAACTATTCCATGGAAAGATAATATAAAAATACTGATTGGCTCAAAATACTGCTCTTTTGGGATCAGATTTCACCTCCTAGCTCCCTGGGCAAAATTCAGCATGGAGAAAACAGAAGGCTGAAAAACATCATGCAGAGCATGCCCCGCTGGAAGCTTATTGCAATAGATATTATTTCTTTCCCATAACCCAGACAGCATCTCTCGGCCACACCAAGTAACTCCTAAACAGGATTAAAAAAATGCCAACAGCATGCTTTTCCTTGCCAAGGCTCCTCCTTACCTGATACCAGCATTGCCAGAGCTGCCATTTGGAACACCAGAACAGGGCTGCTGCGTCCAGCCCTAGCGAGGAACCCTGCGATCAGAGTCATCTTCTGCACTAAAAAAGGAAACAGAAGAAAAAAATCAGAGGCAGTTATCCGTGAGTTCTTCTCATGGTACAGAGGAGAGCTAGTATCACTTAGCTTGGTACTGCAAGCCTGTCCTAGCACTTACAGAGCAATCAAAAGTGCACAGACTTTCCCCTGAAGCGATGAGCTTGTAAATGACAAAGTAACCCTCTGCATTGAAATAAGACAGAGACATGAAAGCACGTATCTCCTTTAAAAAAAAAAAAAAAAAAAACAAAACAAACAACAAACCAGCAAGACGACAGATGCCACAAACCAGAACACCCACACACACGTACTATCTGTAAACTCAAGCTGCAGGCAACAGGCTCATTGAGGCTCAGAGGGCACTAGCTAAACCAGCTGAAAGTTAGGACTTAGACCACAATCACACAATTATTGCTGCAGTCTACAGTGAACTGAACAACTGTCAACAAATTCCTAAAAGCTAGCAAAATTCCTTTGTAATTGTTTCTCCTCCTCAAGAGGGCACCTGCATCAAATTATTTGGCTAGCACACGCAAAAGCCTGGCTCCCTGCAAACTGTCTCAGGACATCAAAATGAATGTACAGAACAACAGGCTACTGGCATCTCTTTTTCAATGATGAAAAAAAAAAAAATCAATTCTTGTTACTAATGTTACTGTATTTGTACTCTGAGTAGGAGAATTTTGATGTGGGCATCAGGAAAAAAAATAGAGAAATTCTGAAGAAAAAAAAAAATAATGCTTACCACAACATCCTCCTGTTTCAGACTAGTGTTAAGAGGCAGGAAAGCTTCTTTCTTTAGCTCAGAATATAGATTTTCCTTTTCCCTAGAAAAACAAAGTTGCCTTTTAGAAATGTCTCTAAGTGCCAGACCAGCAAGTGGAGCTTGGCACACTCTGGGAAGGAGAAAAGCGAGAGTGGTTTGCTTGGCCTCCATTTTCCAAATGGGTAGGTGCCTTGAAAGATTCTGAGGTTAAATAAGTAACCAAAAATCAAACGCTTTGGTTTTGTTTGCTTCGGGTTTGTTTTTTTCCCCTCTCACCTACCACCTTAGACCAAGACATGGAAGAAAGCCATGGCAGGACTTCTGGTTGTTCCACATTGTCCAGTGCTTGTGATCTGTGTACTTGTGTGAGTTAAATCAGTTCTTTTGGGTATGCTCTGCTCTTCTTGTTGGTAGGGGAGGACAGCAAAATGGTGGGAGGGAAAATGACAACCAAGCGTTTATCTGCACTTTTCTATACTGCAAAGAAATTCCTGTGTCGGCTGTACTTGCAGGAAATTGAATGTCTGGTCGGTTTCTGTGTCATTTTAACTACAATATCAATTCTTCACTTATTCTTATCTTTCAGCTCTTTATTGGCTTTCTAAAAGGGTCCCCATACACTTTCTGGTGTCGAGCTTCCAGTTATGGGTCAGCTACCCAGGACCAGGAGATTTTTTTGGCTTTTACCAGCTAAGGCCAGCTTAGCTAACATTTCCTCTCAGATGACCCAGTAATTTTCGGACACTTAAAAGACTCAGAAGCAGTTTCCTTTTCAGAGTGCAGACAAGAAGCATTAGTTCAGTTGCTCTTTTAACAGCTTTTGAGATGTGTAGAGCATAGTGGTTAATGTAAGGGGAATAATCGGAGCTGCCAGTTCACAGCCTCTGCAACTCATTAAAGCAATCAAAATCCTTGCTATCAGCAGAAAGTAGTTCAGTGTCCCAGACACGTTTACTGAAAATGTACGCTCTCTATGTGGCAAAACCATTAGTTTCCAGAGTTGCTTCCAAACTTCCTTAAGAAGATACCGCATCCATGAAAGGTGCTGACTTGAGAGCTCAGACACAAACATGAGCCATTCACAAAGCATGCACAATTCAGAGAGCAAAGCAAGATTTTTTTTTTCTCTTCTCCTTCCACTTCCTCTCATATCTGAGGCCAATCCCAAAGCAATCGCTCCCGCTTAAACCCCTTCAGTTTAAGACCTAGTTTGCTGGGTTTGCTTTTGTAGAATACCACTTCATCATTATACATCTTATACATTGGCTTCTATAAATGACAAATGGGCTGTCATTTATACTTTCTTATATCTAGAATAAAAAAATAAATTAAAAAAACCCAAAACATCAAAACCCAAGAGCTCTATACTGAATTAAAACATAAGGCTTTTTTCCACAGTGATCATTATTTTTATTAATCATGCTGTGAAGCAATTTAGAACTCATTTTGAAGAGAACACAAAGAGCTTACAAATTTTGTACCTCAAGATATACGTATTCTGTAACTGTAAAGAGAATAGGTCCAGGTACCAATTAGTGAAAAGATGCACCTTCTTTTTTCATTTTTTAAAAATCAAAATAATAAAATGAATAACGTCAATCAAATAACACAAAAGCAAGCAAACCTTGAGAAACCGACGCTCTGCTGTTATCTAAGCTGATTAAATATGTAACTTCACAGTATTACAGTGAATCAACAGYCTAACATAGTCAAGTGATCAAACCCTCAAACTAATATAACAGATTATCACCACTCAAAGTTAACCCTACGAGAATTTAAGACAATGACAACATCCTTCAGTTTCAATTCCCTTACTTAATTTAAATGCCTATCTGATTTAAGTGTCCATTAGCTACTTATTCCTTACACCTCACTGTCACTAAACACAATTATGGAGGGTTCTTATTCCATCTTCTTCAAAAGGACACAGTGGGCTTTAAAGAAGGTATGACAGTTAAATCACATAGCAGCATCTTAAAATACAACCATTAACACGAGAGAATCTGGCCCGGTGACAAGTTGTGGTTTAAGTTTAGGAAATCATTAAAGGACTCTGTTGGGAATCTCTCACGTGCACAGACAAATGAAAACCAAGAGATAACAGTACAACTCCCCCCCGCAAAGGCGAAACAAAAAGCACAAGAGAGTAGAACAAACTACTTCTGCTTAACTTCTTGGGATCTTGCCATTGGCTATATGGACTCAAATACTGTGGAGCTTACTGCCACACACACAAGTATCATTCAGGCTTATGCTGGCTTCCCCAGTGACATAAATCCTTAAATTCTTCCTCCTCTGGATGACCTGCCCAAGGAAACAGCTTAAGGTAACTTCAGCTATGTCTGTGGATAACAGAATTTTTCTTTTTCCTTCTCCGGTCTTTACTTCTTGAGAAGACATGTCCCGCTTGCTCCAGCTCTGAACCCAGTTCAGCATTTCAGGATCATTAGTTTTTTAGGCCCAGATATAGTCATGTCACTCAGGATGATCTTCAAGACAGGCAATAAGCTAAGATGTAGGTGGGTATTTCCTAGAAAGTTTGAGTGTCATCTTCCAGCTGAAATCAGGGACACCAAGCCCTGCTGTCACCAAAACCAGTTTTACTCTTACAACCAAGCCAACCTTATTTCCATGTATGCATTTTATGGAGATTTATTCTGTCCTTAGTACTTAGGCATGGATTTCTGGTAGGATCTGTTGCTTGTTTGGAGGGGATTTTAAACGAATAAATATAAGCTCATAACCAACTCCACTGGCTTTTACACCATATTAAAATAATTTATTTTTATACTACTTTTTTTTTTCTCATATTAAAGTAATCTTGGTTTCAARTAGTCTCTAGATTTATATTCCTCCCAAAGCTTATAATAACGGATTTTCAATCGTCATGCAGGAAAAGGGCTGCATTCTGCGTTTCTGCAGTGCCAAGCATAGCAGTAGCCATTTCCTTTTTGTGATAACAGATAACAAGCCTTTCAAAGCCACAAAGTGACAAGAACTAATAAAGACCAGGCATTATCCACCCGCATGTTTCTATTAACAGTTCTATAAGCATCATATAAGCCTCATCAGAGCAGAACACAATAGTTCCCCCAACACAAAAGCAAATATACAGTGACCGAGAAGACGGAAACTTCTACAGGAAGTTTGTATTTCTCTTTGCCTTCAAGGCTACATTCAGACTTTCTGTTACAATGACTGAACTCAGAGGTAAATGAATGCTATTCCAATTTAAATCCTTCTTGTAGCAAATTTGAAGCAAAAGGTAGGTCCTTGGCATACAGAGAAGAGTCAAAATAATTCTCCTGGATTCYGTGAAGCAACATCATTTATATTTGCTGAGGCTAATGCACCTTACCCCTCCAGACATCAGTTCAGCCTGAGCTTAGGGTAATGAAATGTCAGAATAGTATCTTTACTGACAAAGTGAAATTAAATACTCAATAATATGGAGGTTAATACAGAAATTAGGGACATTTCCTGGACGGATTACAGACTTGGGGGGGGGACGACAAGATGGAACACAGGCAGCAGGAAGAGGAATGGAAGATGGGAAGAGAAAGAGATTCACACTTGCCGCTGTCAAAGCCTTAGGCCTGGATACTTCCTGTCTCACAGAGCTGTATTTTTGGAGGAAGAGTATATGCTTTCTATAGTGATTGTATAAGCATCTCTTCCTCATGCTCCTTGAAGAAAACAGTGAAGTAGACATAGTACTTATTATTTATACATTTCAAAAGCTTAAAAGAAAAGGAACAGTCTACTGTCAAATTCAGAAGTCCATCGCCAGAGGGCAAGAAACGCACATGCAACTGAGATCTAAGTAACTTATTCTGTTCTTTCATAGATCAGAAAAAAACAGTTTTATAAGGGTACACACCCTAGGAAAAAGAAAGCTCCATGTACTGAATGGAAAAAGCCAGACTAGTAGATTTATAACATTATTTTTTATGTCTCGGCATCTTGCATGTCCAAAGACTACTGAATGATACAGCAATTAAAAGGCAGAACCGAAGAAATACACGTCCAGAAAATGTCCAACAGAAGGAGCTGGAAGGAAAAGTCTTCCCACATGTTACGAGTGCCAGAGGGAAGATGAGAATTCCCAAGGCGTTGCCATTTGAGCAGCATTAATCAAACCAACTTGAGTTGCTGTTATCCAAACAGTCCTGCAGACAGCCCGATTGCTGTACCTGCATGTGAATATTATTACATGCGTACAGCCATTTACTATGAACAAACACATAGCTCCACCGAAGTCTACTTAGCTCAAATAATTCCTCATTTTTAAGACCTTCGAATTGTTGCTTCAACAGAAATTTCCAGTTTTTAACATTGATTTCAGCCTGACATGACAGCAAAAGAAGYTGCACAGACACACCTCACAGTTAACTGTAAAAAATTCTGCATCTAAAAGCTCAAATTAATGATCAATACAGAATATTTGYTGAATAGCTAAAGAAGAAAGTATTGTTTATAGTTTATATTCTCCAGTAAAAAGGTCACTAGGGAAGACAATTCAATACTTAAAGCACAAAGAGCAAAGCCTGGGGGAAGAGGACTGCCACTATAATTCCTTACTGACAGGTCCAGGGGATAACAGAATACCTTTCTTTGCTGCAAACACAGGGACAGCAAATGATTTTTTYCCCCCTCCCCCATTTTTTAGGAAGACATAAGCCCAAGACGCTAGAAGGAGGGGTATTCTCGCCTTCCTCTGCAAGCCTGCAAACCAGCAGGATTGCAATGTCATTCCTGTTTGCTTCCCCTTTTTCTTCCCTGACTCTTTTTACCGTATCAGGAGCATGTGGTCACCAGAAGAGAAAGAATTAATTACCACGTGGCTATGTGCAGGATGACTGATGAATATTCATTTGGTAGCTCAAATGGACTTTGCCTCATGATTAAGGCGGACTTCAGYGAACCAAATATTCCTATTAGCAAATCACATGGTGCTTTGTAGAATACTTGCCAAACTGGAGTGGAAAAACCATCACTGGCAAAATAAGAGGCAAAGGGAAAAGGCTGTACTGATTCTGAACAGCTTAAATACAAGAATACAAGAACAAATAAAATATGCCTTCGTATTACTCTACTGAAGGAGACCTTAAAACAGTCCAAGGCTCTGATTCACAATCCCTGTCAGACTTAGCTGTGGAAGGAAGGACTTAGMTGAAGAGGCCGCTGCCCCCTCGGATGGGAACAGCAACTTCTTCAGGGAGCCTATCTCTACCTGACAGAGGTCGCGAATCGCAGCCCTCAGCCATCGCAGTTCACAGCCTTGCACGTTAATATAAATTGAAAGCAATGTTGCCTCTTGTTAATACATTGGGCTGCGGTGGCTTAGACCAGGCGTACCACCTTTCTGGAACTCAGCTGCAGGGCCATCATTTTCTGCAGGGAGTAGGGGACGGCTTTACAATTGTCCCAGCTGGAGTCAGCAGAGGACACAAATAAGCCTGTATTCTCCCAACATGCTGCATTTGAAAATGAATTTTCATTAACTAGCTTGTTATGAATCCAAGAAAAGGATGGCACTGCAAGGAGACTAGTGAGCTTGTGGTTAGCAAGTATACAGTAAGCAATATAGGTAAATAAGCACTATTTAGAAATCCTCATTACATCGACTTTTAACAGAGGTACATGCTCCCAGGCAAGAAAGTTCAGCTGTGATCAGTATAGTCACCATCATAACGATTTAAGAGGGGGAATATTTTTAGAGCAAAATATCCACATAAACCTTTTGTCAATAGAACAATGCTGGCAGTGATACATATCATTTGAGCACAACTTTATTTTCAGAACCAAACATATGAACTATATTCATTCAAATTTAGGGTTGGACTCCTTGTACAACTATGTTAATAACAAAAGACACCTTTCAGTCGACTGACCTTTGTAACTTTACACTTGTATTATAAACATTAAAGATCCACTTCACCAATCTTTCATTAACAGCTCTGTTTTCTACTCCTCTCATCCAGTGGAACAGCCATGAAAGCAGTTTCTTCACCATCTCTTAACACAACCTTGGTGAGTCACAATTTAAAAAAACAAAACAAAACAAAACCGCTTATAAAAAAAATTAGAAGTGATCCAGAGGCTAGCTACATCTTTTTTTTTTTTTTTCTTCAAAAAAAAGAAAGAGAAAAAACCTCAGACATAAATCTGTATAAACTCTTCAGATGTGAATAAGTAAGTTCACATCTTATTGATGTGAATAATATCAATATTCATCCTGGGGCCATCATCCTGGCACCAATGGGCACACACTCTCCTCATGTCTGCGTCCAAAACAGGGCCAGGAAGTGACCTGGGCCACATACTTCCTGGCAAAAAGCGAGACTTTGGTAAATAGCACTTACTGAAACTACACCCTGGCACAATACCAACTGCACCAGGTTTGGCGCTCTCCACTCAGCAGCACTCTGCCAGCACTGCGAGACTCTGGAACAAGCCACATGTACCCCCCATTTCAGGCTACTAGAACGTGTGCAGCACAGCTCTCATCTTATTTCAAATGCTAAGTAGGAAAAAACCCATTACCTTTACTGTCATCATTGCCCATTTGCCAGCAGAGGACACATTCACCCCTCCTTGAAGTTACGCAGCTCTTCAGGTTGTTATGAAGAATGTGTGGACAAGGATGCTGAGGCACTTTCTGTTACTGCTATGTGCTCAAGTCAACTTCTTTGAAAGCCTTCCAGAGGATCAAAATAAGGTGCTTCAGACAGACAATACCAAAACATCTCAACAGTCAGTGCTATTATTATGGCCTGCTGGAAGCACTAGAAAGTAAGAAGTTTTTGCTTTGGGGGAAGGAGGCTACGACTTATCAAAACCTGTGAATTTACTAAAGTCAGAGATCCTAGCAAGTTAAGAACACAGGTGCTTCTCTCCATTTACCAACATGCTGAGGAAACCATGTGATCACTTAACAACTACTAGAAAATGCTTATTTCTGATTTTTGGTAACACAGGTAAGTATCACAGAATATCTTCTAACGAAACATCAGAAAAGCTTTGGCAAAAAGAATGATTGAAAATATTTTGTAAATGTTAACCCACAGGAGAATGCAATGAGGATAAGAACAAAGGTCCTTATATTACTACAACCAGGCTATAGATGAAAAGGGACATACCTTGGAGAAAGCAGACCCCCCTAAGTCTAGTCCCTGTGCTAACAGAACCACACCACTTAAGTCACTGTGGCCAACTCCTGCAATATAAGAATACTGTGAATTCAGAGGTTTTCCCAGGTTTTATCACTTTTGCCAAAATGTTAAAAGGTAAATTTTTTTTTTTTTTTTTTAGTTAGGTTCCAAATTTTTGTAGCTGTATGAATATGCTTGAAAACACTCTTCCAAAAGGCTCAAGAACCAGAAGGGGAGATATTGCAAGCTGCCTTTACTCTGATCCATTCTTAAATAATTTTCATTCTACTGGTGCAAGGATAGGAGAATTCTTGAATTTTTGTCCTCAAGGGCTTGTCAGCATTGGATGAATTAGTACACCTTCCATACAATTTACACCTCAGCCCCACAGATGCAAAGATCAGCTTTAAGACAATGCAGGGTCCTGTTCTTGACCACATATGGAGATACATCCTCCTTGCACCTAGTCATCAGCATCCCATTCAACCTCCTGTCATGGCCCTAGGGCTAACCACCAGCCTCAACTCAAAGAACCTTCCCCTTGCCATTTGTATTTACTAACATTTCATAATTCACCATGCCAGAAGCTTAAGTAGTCTGTTGACTGCTAGACCTTTCTCCCTCAACTTTCTTTTCAAAGCCTTTTGAAACTGCTGCACAGCCTTCACCTCCTTCCCATTTGGAACATGACCATACTTTCCCTTCTAGAAACACAGAATGTTTCTGTGTTTCCGTAACGTCTTACATTTGTGTGGCACCTTATTCTTGAAAAATCTTGTCTGGACCCAAAATGACCTCAGGTGACAATCACAGTGGCACTACAATGAAAAAATACATCTTGCTTCAAATGCTGTGTTGTTTCCTTGTACGCTGACCTGAGATCCTTGTATGTGTTCCCATCTGCACTGTGCTTAGCTGCAAAACTATGAGCCACTGTGGTTCCCTTTCTCCATGTCCCTCCTCATCCAGTCTTTGTCTTACTTGTCTGAAAGATTGCAAGCAGAGGACAGGGCAGGGTCTGACTTCTCTGGTGCTTACAACATTGGGGCTCACTTACTTAGGTTTTTAGATTGTATGTTATACAAAGAGGAACAACTCCTAGTCACAAGAGGCTTGCAAATCCACTTACTCTAAGTGGATTACAGTAAGGCTTTTATAACATCTATGACTGTTCTGTTGCAGCACATTTACGTTATGCTTATTTCTATTACCTTTCCTTTGAATTAAACAGTTGGAGCAGACAGCCAAGGAAAACACAGGTATTATTTCTAATAATCCAATTCCACAGCAAGTTAATGAGGGAAATAAGTCATTTTAAAGCTTTCTAAAATTGAATGAGATTTTTTAACAAGAACTTCACACAATTCATTAAGTATCTTGGTATACCAAGATCTCAAATTTGGAGGCTTCCCCCCTCATTAGAAACACCATCAGTTCAGTCCRTGTCTATAAGCATATCCTGCACATGCTTATGGTCGGTGGATAAGATATGCCCTTGCGGTGGGTTGACCTCAACCAGCAGCCAAATACCCACCCTGACTCCCTCTTCCTCCTCTCCTGCAGGATGGGGAAAAAAATAAAAGGAAGGCAAGAAGACTCGTGGATTGAGATAATGACAGTTTGATAGGGAAAGGAAAGCTGCGCATGCAAGCAAGGAAAAACAGGAATTCATTCACTACTTCACATCAGCAGGCAGATCTTCAGCTGCTTCATGGGAAGCAGCACCTCAGCGTGCACAACAGTTGCTTGGGAAGACCACCATAACCACAAACATCTGCCCTTCCTCCTCCTTTCACCAAGCTTTTAATGCTGAGCATGACATCAAATGATATGGAATATCCCTTTGGTCAGTTTGGGTCAGCTGTCTCGGCTCTGTTCCCTCCCAACCTCTTGCTCATCCCCAGCCTACTTGCTTGGGAGTGTATGGGGGAGAGAAAGCCTTGAGAGAAAGCAAACACTGTTCGACAACAGCCCAAAAAGTAGTGTGTTATCAACACTGCCTTAGCCACAAATGCAAAGCACAGCACCATGTGGGCTGCCATGAAGAAAGTTAACTCCATCCCAGCCAGACCCAGTACAATCTCAACCCCTTATTCCATACCATTTATGTCATGTTCAGGTTA
Source organism: Phoebastria nigripes (assembly GCA_035582835.1). Lineage (NCBI taxonomy): Eukaryota > Metazoa > Chordata > Aves > Procellariiformes > Diomedeidae > Phoebastria > Phoebastria nigripes. The sequence continues at coordinate 737,524 of JAYKAV010001300.1, read as the reverse complement.
CACATTATCTGATACATCTAAGTATCCTCTGTCCCATTCATACATTGTTTAATTTCYATACCCTACTCAAACCTTTTCATTCTATTTCTCCTTCCTGAAATTCCTTCTTACCAACACTTACAACTTATACTACATACTTAAACCATCTTTACATCCAATAGTCAGGTTTATACATCCTCATTAACCGCTATACCTTGTCCCTTGACATATATACAGATATTATCCCCCCATTCCATGCTCCCCCTCCACAAAATGTCCACAAGAACAGTCAGTGACTTTGGTCCTATCTGTCAAGGAGATCACTCAGGACAGGAGAAGCAGCGTGTTGGATTGTGGAGCACCAAGACTGCTTAGGCTGGGTCAGCGCTGCACTCACATGGTTCCTTGTGAGGCTCATTCACCATTGCTTCRGGTGATTGCTGCTGTATTACTTCCTATATCATACAAGTCAAATCATGGATTATTTTCCCCCAGGGATAAATCTCCTTGAGTTACACACCAGATTTCCACTTCCCTCCACACTACTCACCAAGTGCACCTAGGTCCTTGAGCAAAGACAATCCTGCAGATGGGCTTTCCTTTATCCCAAGGGAGAGCAACCCACACTGCCTTTCCCAGCCACTTACCTATATGTACTACAGGGACCTCATCTCCTCCCACAGTATGCAGGGGCTTTGTTTAGGCAGAACCAGGGCAGTTAGTAGATCATCTGGTGTTAACCAGCCAATTGGCTTCTGCTAAATTTACATCCCACTGCTTCCATTCCCCAGCGCCCTATGCTCTCAGCATAGTCTTCTAACAGTCCATTGTATCATTCAATCTTTCCAGAGGCTTGTGGTGATAGGGTACATGATGCACCAAATCAATGCCATATTTCTTGACCCAGGAGTGTATGAGGTTATTTCAGAAATGAGTTGCACTGTCTGACTAGATTCTTTCTGGGGTACCATGACACAGAACTTGACTTTCAAGGCTCAGGATGGCATTTCAAGCAATGGCATGGTTTACAGTCTGATGACTCCAGTCACCCAGTAGATGCTTCCACCATGGTAAACACATAGCACTTGCCTTGGCAGGTTCAGGGCAGTGGTCCAGTACAGCCMGTTTGCCAGGCCTCACCATACTGATATCCCAGCCACCTCCCTCCCTCTATTCAAGGGAGGCTTTACTCACACGGGTCACTTGATTGCACTGCATGTTTCACATGTGTGATGGCCTCAACAGTCAGGGCCACCCCTCAATCAGGAGCCCATTTTTTCATTGTTTCTCTCCCAGCTACTGTCCTTATCTTGAATTCTTCAAGTTTTTTCATCCTATTTTCTCCCCCTGTCCTGTAGAGGAGGGGAGTGAGAGCAGCTCGGTGGGCATCTGGCTGCTGGCCAAGGTTAACCCATCACAGTCCTTTTTTTGGCATCCAACATGGGGCGCAGTTTTGAACCAGTAACCTCTTGATGCGCAGTCAAATGCTGCTGGCCCAGGTCAATCCACCACAATCCAAACCTGCTCCCTTTAAGACATTTCTTATAGCTGGAGAAGGCTCTTGCCCAGAGCAAAGATCAGGCTTGCCTCAGATGACCTCCTTGACTGAATTTTTGAGTATAATTATCAGTAGAACAAAATTCAAAGCTGCTGAGAAATGCATGTGATTAGCACTTCTGCAGGCAAGGACAAGGCAGCTTATCAAGGTGTTGAACATATTCAGTGAAACTTGGTTAAATAAATCATCTTTTAAATCAACCTTTGCCCAATCAAAGTCCAGCCTTACTTATAGGTACAGCCACAGGAGGGACAGCAAAAGAGAATTCCTGTGAAGGCTGCTCTACACTGACATACAGGTAAGAAATTCCTTTTTTGCTAATCCCTTTTCCCTTAGAAAATTCCTTTTTATGATCCAAATAATTTTGCATGTAAAGCTTTCATGGATTAAAAGGAGTAGTATGCAGTGCACTGTAACCTTCCCTCCATTTCTAAATACAATTCCTTCCTTGATCCCACCTGTTCGTCCATCTGCACAGGTTGCCCAGGGAAGTTGTAGAGTCTCCACCCCTGGAGATATTCAAAAGGCTGAGAGAGCTGGGACTGTTCAGCCTGGAGAAGCGAAGGCTCAGGGGAAACTTATCAATGTATAAAAATATCTGAAGGGAGGGTGCAAAGAAGATGGAGCCAGGCTCTTTTCAGTGATGCCCAGTGACAGGACAAGAGGCAATGGGCACAAACGGAAACACAGGAAGCTCCATCTGAATGTAAGGACACTTTTTTACTATGAGAGTGACTGAGCACTGGCACAGGTTGCCCGGAGAGGTAATGGAGCCTCCCTCCTCAGAGATATTCAAAAGCTGTCTAGACTTGGTCCTGGGGAACTGGCTGTAGGTGGCCCTGCTTGAGCTGGGAGGTTGGACCACATGACCTCCAGAGGTCCCTTCCAACCTTGACCATTCTGCGATTCTGTGAAATCCCATTTTGTCACATAACTTTCCTATAGTGTTCCAGTATTTTTGTGCTGCTGTTATTTTTCCCTCTGTAAGACTTAATTCTGGTATTAAATCCTCACTTCAATTTTCACTACGTTATCACAGGCAGACAACTTCCTTCTTCTAGTTCTGCATCTTGCTTAACCTTCATTTGAGATAGGGAGACAAGAAAAGAGAGGAGGGAGAGGGAAAAGGGATTGGTTTCTTCTCCCTAGCCTTGTTAACTAGCTTCAGCTTTGCACAGCTGGATTTCCTGGGAAACAAAACCCCAAGAATTCTGAAGCAAACTGTCTCAATATGTATTTAGAGGGAACATACCTAGGTAAGCTTACTGTTTTTACTCACACATATCTTTTCCATCCTGTCTGGTAGAGATGACTTCTGTTCTCCAGCCCCGAGAATGTAAAGTGACCAAAAAGCCCCCAGAGAGCTACGGATTCTACCTGCGTATTGAGAAAGACACAGCAGGGCATCTCATCCGGAACGTGGAAAAGAACAGTCCAGCTGAAAAGGCTGGCTTGAAGGATGGAGACAGAGTCCTCAGGGTTAATGGTGTGTTTGTAGACAAGGAGGAACATGCACAGGTACATCTCTGTTTAGTCTGGGATCCACACCACTCCCCCATTACCCAGACCCACTGCCACTATGTCAAGCTTTCTCTTCCAGTTTTTATGGCATCTTCGGCTAGGAAATCCAAGAGCTGAGTCAACTGCTCTGAGTATCTCCCTGCATCATTCATTACCCACCATGGGCATGAAATGTCTTTGAGGTGCCTCCATAGTGCATAAGCAGAGAGATGAGACAACAAGAACAGTAGATAGTGCAACCCTTCCTGGGGAGAGCTTTTAGGTCAATCACTCTAGCACCTGCTTGCCATTTCACCTTGTCCACTACAGGTGGTGGAGATTGTCAAAAACAGCGGGAATTCTGTTGTACTTCTTGTTCTGGATGACGCATCCTATGAAAAGGCAGAAAAGGAGGGAGTGAACTTGGAAGAGCTGGGTCAAAAGGTGTCAACAGGACAGCAGCAGGAACAGCAGTCCCCACCGCCCATGGCCAAYGGGGCAATCACTGCAGTTCCACAACCCCGGCTCTGCTACCTAGTGAAGGAGGAGAAAGGCTATGGCTTCTCTCTGAAAACCACAGAAGGTGAGAGCCTGGGGAGAAGAGATGGTGTGTGTATATATACATATATGGCAGCAGGGACAGAGGCAAACACAGTTAACGCATGGGAGCCAATGGGGACATACAAACTGCTCTTGCTAACAGAAAGAAAGTGAGAAGCAGCAAGATGAGTTCAGATCCATCTCTAGTCCATTTCTGTACAGCATATGCAGTGCGCAGTTTTCTGAAGACCACATTTCTTATGGGATGGAGAAAAGATGGAGGGGAAAAAAAAAAAAAAAGAGATAAAAATAATCAGCTATTTTCTGCTTGTTATTTAAGCCCACTTACCAAAACCAAATTTGCAGTCCCTGCTCAAATACCAGATATACACTCAAGACGCTACATTAAGTCCTGTTCCATTCCTCCAAATCACCTCAGGAATCAGCACACAAGGTTCTAGACAGCTATAATAATAAACACTTTTCCTGATTTATAAGTTATTTCATTTAGAAAGCAAAGGATTTTGAACCTCTTCCACATACGCCTTTCTTCCAAGGCCAGTCAACAGAATAGGGAAGTCTTCTGGAAAGCATCACCTTTAAAGAGGGTATTTTGGAATGCAATATTACTGAAAGATCAAACATGGAAGCCTTCCAAACACAGGAAATTATGAAATGTATAAGACAACAATAAAAGCAGCTCCTCACTTCAAATTAAGGGAGGGGGGCGGGAATCAAATCCCTTTCCGCTATCTTAATCAGCCCCTTTGGCACTCTTGGTAGAGAAATAAAAGATTGTTTGAGCTACAGATAGTGAACAAATGCCTCTGACCCCTACAGAAGTTATTTTACCAGGACAGAATAAGAGATAGAGGTGTGTCTGTGTGGAAGGTTTGTGGTGCCACTGTAATCTGCACATAAGTAAAGACCAAGACTCTCTAAGGATATCAGTGCTGAGTTTCCTTAACCATTAAATTCAGGCATATTTCAGTGACTTACCCTGTGTAAAGAGTTTTCATTCATTTATTTTAGGACAGAAGGGGTTGTTCATAGTAGAGCTTTCATCACAAGGAGCAGCTGCAAAGGCTGGTGTCCAAAATAACGATCGCCTGATTGAAATCAATGGAAAAAATGTGGAAAATGACACACATGARGAAGTGGTGGAAAAGGTATTTATTTGTATACTGATTCATCTTCTGTTCTGGCCCACTTTCACAGCAACCTATCAGGGTTACTGAGGAGGCAGGTCTGGCTGATTTGAATGCTTCACAGTAAATCTTGGAAGCTACTGTCATCAACATGGCAGAGTACCCCTCTGCTTTGGCTCTGTTGTCAAGCAGCCTCTTGAACTGACTCTGAATGAATACTGCCATCAAGACAGGCCAAAGAATTTTAAATAACAGAAGTATACTGCTGCCAGGAACTCTATTAAATAAATCATGCTCTGTTCCTTGAAGTCTTGGAAATACTCCTAATGGTAAGAGGGCAAGTCATCAAATGTGGTTTTCAGGGCAGGAAGTGGGGGAACTCTCTGATGATACAGTTAGCATGGAACAGGGAAGATTCATTATTTTAGACAGTAGTTCCTTTCTCCTGTTAAGAAGTCCAAAACTAATGAATATTACTGTGCAAGTAATTTCACTACCTGGCCTCAGCTGCAAATAACATTGCTAATGAGGCTTCCAGCTTTCCATTATTGGCACTGCTAAAACACAGCTGGAGCTGAAGAGATTTCAGAGAGCCATAAGACAGGCAGTACATGCTCCGGCATTCCAGCATCACAATTCAGTGCACGCTACTAACTATGGAACCGTGCAACATCTGTGTTTTGTTGAGCTGCTATAACATCAGCAGCAGAGTGACGTTGGTTAAGATGAGTAAAGAGAGCACCCATTAGACTAGAAAGGAATGAGAAGGATAGACTTGGAGAGGTTGAACAGACAAAAAAAAAAAAACCAACCCAAAATCTCAGAATCAGTAATACAGGGAGATGGAAGAGGACCAAGAGTGACAGAAACTTGACTCTTGTCACTGTAATCTAAAATAGTGGTATAGATGGCATGATACATCTATATTGTAGAGTTCCACATCTAGATAAGCCAAGCACTATCTACTGAGGTTCACTGGATTCTACTGGCACTGTATGCCACCCTCATAGCACTCTACAGCTAATTCCCTAAAGGTCAGGAACACAGTATGAAAAACAGAAAATTTCCTCATATATATGCTGAATCTTACATGCCCGAGATCTTGTCATGGTCCAAATTTCTGACCAGAGAAAAAAAAAAATCAACTTATAGTAGCATGGCCTACACCTTACGGCTCATTAATCAACAGCACCCACACACCACTATGTATCAGCACACCAGTTACCAAAGTATCTACAATTCCCACATGTTGTTGAAGGGGTGACTTCTGAGACTGTACGTGTACTATCACAGGTAAAGAAGTCTGAAAATCATGTTATGTTTCTACTTTCAAATGAAGAAACGGACCACTATTACACAAGCCAGAAGATGATACTGAGCAAAGAGAGAGCCAGCCTAAGATTGCTTCCCCTCAAACCACGACTTATTGAGATCCAGAAAGGAAAAAACAGTTATGGCTTTTATCTACAGATGGAACAAAATACTGGTGGTAAGAACCAAGTTGACACACAGACCGTGACATTTGCTACACAGTTTCTTCCTGTACAAGGTTTGCAGACCTCATTCTCTTTGGCTTCTTACTGGTCATCTAGGAGAAGTCCTCTACAGACGTGTTGCAAACAAGGGCTACATCATGGAAATGGTCTCAACCTGAAGTGCAATTCGGACAATTACCCTTTACCATGCATTTTAATGCCTTTAAACTCACCAAGCATACACCTTCACATCAATCTTTTTTCCCTTCTGATCTTAGATCATGTAATCAAGGATGTTGATTCTGGGAGCCCAGCAGCCAAGGCAGGTCTCAAAGACAATGATATCTTAGTAGCTGTCAATGGCGAGCAAGTGGATGGTCTGGATCATGAAAGCATAGTGGGAAAAATTAAGCAGTCTGAGGCAAAAACCACACTGTTGGTAGTGGATAAGGAGACTGACGACATGTATAAACTGGTAAGAAAATGCAAACTACTGCTAAGAATTGATAATTTATCATTATGAAGAGACATATGCAGCAATGAAACAGCCAGTCTGCTCTAACAGACACTTCTTCAACTTGCAGGAGGTGTCTAAGATACACCCATATTTCAGCAACTCATCTTGCACTTGTACAGCAAGTCACTAAACACCCAAATTTTTGGCCTCTTCCAGATTTTTATAGGCACTATTGGAACAATTCTAAATTTAAACACTCCATGAGAAAGGTTAGAAGTTTAAGACAGCAAATTCAGAGCTACATGGCTGTGTAACCATTTATGAACAAAACGAGTAACAAAACTCCCTTCTCACATAGATCAACACTGTAGTTTTCCACTCAGCCAGAAATTAATAGCAAAGAGTTCTTCACTGGAGCTCAAGTCTGAGTCATTAAAAAGTTTTCAAACAAAACATGTTGAGCATGAAAGCCTAATACAGATTTCACAACAGAAGTTTTTATGTTAACAAAGTTTTATTTTTCAGGCTCAAATTTCCCCCTTCTCATACTACTACAAAGCACAAGATCCAACTCCAGCTAAAATGGAGGAAAGAGTGGAGTTGCACACTGAGCAGAAGGTGAACCACAAGCCAAGAATCTGCAAGATGGTGAAAGGGCCTAGTGGATTTCGCTTCAGTTTAAACATGATCAAGAACAAGCCTGGACTGTTCATCAACGAGGTACTAACGTAGCATGAGGAACAAGGAAAAGCTCAAGTAGTATGTCGGACAGCTTCCTCCCTTCCATCCTGCAAATACATTCAGGAAAAGCCACAAAAAGACAAGTCTCTTCTCCAGCGCTCTCAGATAAGAGCTGTAATTGTTAAAGTCAGACTGACGTTGTAGGACCAAGATAAAAAATAAGCACCAGAAAACATTCCTCATTCTGTTAGACATCTAGAGGGAAGGAGAATCCAGCTTTTGCATCATTTTTGCTTTTATTCATGCGGCTGGCATGCTAAAATTAGTATTCTAAATAGACATTTTTGACTGTAGAACATCCTAAATGTAAGAGAGACACCTTCGCCCCCCTCTACCCCCCTTCTCTGAATTCCACAGCTGCCAAAAAGTCAAACCTCTACCGTCTCCAATTACGTCTGTGCCTTCAGCTTTCTTGAGAGGAGGGGTTCCACTCATTACTAAGGAATCTGTGAAATGTAGTAAAGTTACTGGGCAGGGACCTCCAAATAATAAGAAAATCGGTTTTCCACCTGTCTTCATGGTCCTACCATGCCACATTTCTATAAAGAAAGTCTATCAAGATCAAGATGCATCTTAAATCTCAAACTGATGGGTTCCATGTTTATTATGTCTAGGCCTATTGCCTCTCCCAATTCACTTCTGCCCCACAAATCTCCCCTTCCCCATGCTTATTTTGCCATCTTGTAAGGAAAGCAGTAACACAATAGTCTAGCTAACCATCAGTTGTAATGCATCTTTCTAAGTTTGATGCTAATATCACAGTTTGAACTTGCCTTTGCAGGTACAAAAACACGGGCCAGCTGACAGAGCAGGTATAAAAAATAATGACTTTTTGGTGGAAGTGAACGGGGTGAATGTGATGAATGAATCCTATGACAAAGTGGTGGCAAGAATCCAAGACAGTGGTGACAGACTAACACTACTGGTGTGCAGCAAAGATGTTTACAAATACTTCGAGGGCCAGAACATTCCCATCACAGCCTCTATGGCAGATCCAGTCCATGACACTTCTGAACCTCCTGCTTATACAGAAAACCATCCGTCAGAGCCAGAGGGAAACTCACCTGAACCAAGGGAAAGGGTGAGTAATACTGCATTAAGTAGATATTGAGGGATCATCTAGGGGATAGGAAAAATAACTTTTTTCAGCTAGTATGTATTCCTGAGCTAGGATTCTTAAATTGAGCCTGGATTTTTACAAGTCAGTCTATGTTATTAAATGGGAAGCTGTGGTCTGATTATCATAAACAACTCTTCCTTTCCCCACACATAGTACAGGTGAGTATCTTTAATGCAAGATTAAATCACAGAAAGGATGCACATACAAGAGATTTTATGGAACAAGATAATCCAAATATGGTAATCCTTAATGAAGATGGGAAACAGGCAATACAATCCTGAAAATGCAGGGAAAAAAGTGCTTAAATACACCAAAAAGCATAAACCACTTTTGGGGAAATCAGGTGAAATATTTGAAAACAGGTAATTTAGTAGAAGGAAGAGCAACTGATAKGTTATGATGACATTTTCTAGGAAATGTGCTGATTTGAAATTATTTTACTCACTTCATGCTATTAGAAAGAATCTGAAGCATGACAGAAGTCAGAAAAGCAGGAAGGTATTTCTTCTTGAAACAGTAATTTTGAATCCTCTGTGTGGTCAGCCTTAAATATTTAAATGCTTCTTTTCTGATCATGCAAAAGAGACAGACAAGGAAGAATAAGACCAATACTATCTCCTATTCATTTTTCATTAGCCTTGTCTACAAATGTCCAGCTGCAAATTTTTTCAAAAGTTTCTTAGTCACCAAGCTGCATTTTGCAGATCTGAAGTTAGCACCACTTTTGTGTGCAAATTCCGCAGGTATGGGAATTAAACAATAGGAAACTTCTATTGAACAAATTTTTCTCTAAATGTACTTAACCAAAAAGCGCTTCAACAACAAAAATCACATTTGATGGCTCATTCTGCCATCCAAACAATTACATGATCGGTGCAGATGAAAATAGGACTTCATAACACTGCAACTATCAAGCATGTTTACAAACTAAAAATAATCAGAACGTTATTTGTTACTCCTCTGCAGGCAAGTTCATCCTCCTCTTCACAATCAGCTGCCTCTACAAGAGCAAACAGTGACAACGATGATACAAAGTTGTGAGGAGACAAACTATGCCAAGAACAAAAAAGAAACCTTCTAAATCCTCTTTCTTCAATCATTCTTTGCTACTACACCTCCCAGAACTTGACTATTCCTAGGAGTGCCATACCTGTAAAGGACTGCAATCTCTTGCTGAAATGCAGCTGCCTGAAATAAACACTTCAGTGTAACTCGCGTTCATTTAATATACTGCAATTGTACTTCATTGGCTTTCTGCCTTGTAAAGTGGGCAGTTAGTCACTTACTTCTGTAAAGGCTTAAATAACTAGAAGTATATAATTAAGTATACTGCAGCACAAGGCGGAAACGTTTTATAGATTCGTAAGCATCTTAGCCTTTTAAGGATAAGCTCTTATTAAGGAGCAATGATTTCTCCCCATCTCCCAGGAGAGGCAGTTCTCCCCCTAATCCATCAACTCAATCCCTGTGGTGACTCTTCTATGCTATACTTACAGCAGTACAACTGCTGTGAAATGGCATAAGCCAATGTACTCTGTGCATTACACTCCTTTCTCCTGCTAACATAGCAGAAATTTCTTTCAAACATTAAGCTAACTTCATAATTCATAACTCAAGACATTTAAGCACTATTCTCTCTCCTCTGCACATAGTTGGGGATCATGGTAGTTAGAATAGCATACATAATTCAGTCATGCAGGTTTGACTAACTCCAAGTCAACACCACATTGTTTTGAATGTGACATAAATGGCTCTGTAATACTGCTGCTGTATACTTTGCCTCCTCGCTGTACACCGAAGACAATACAGAAATAAATTGTTTAGAGTGGCTATTTTCCCCCTGCCCAGGTCTTACTTTTACCACCTATGATTTACATTCCAGAACAATTTTAAAATAAACAAAGCCGAGGAGTGGCTATGGGAAGCTACAAGTTTAAGTCACATGAGTAAAATTTACTTTTATGCCTTGAATCACATCAAGAAAGGGAAATGGGCTACTGTAGAAGGTTGTGTTTTACAGATTGTGGGGAACACCAAATTTACAGCATATAAGGTAAACAAATTTGTAACATATAAGGTAAACAAGGCATAGCTGTGGTCTTTGAATTCACACTGAACTCTAGCAAAGAGGAATCCAAAACCTCAGTTCCATTTATGCAGGGAGAGCAAACAAAGTTGAGACTCGGCAATAGAAAGCTGATCTCCAGCTCCTAAGGACAGTAGATACTAGTGATACACGCTAGCATAGATTCCATACAGAAATGGAGTGAAATTCTCTCCACTTCTGCCAGGCAGCAAATCCTAGCCACTCTCTAGCTCACTTCCAGTCAAATCTTTGGGGCTGGCAAAAAACAACTGTGATGCTTGCATGAGATATTACAAAAGCTTATTTAATTCCACAGACTCAAACATTCAACTCCAGAATTGCAATCCTCTGAATCCCAATGATGAGTTGATTTTCAAAGGAAAAATCACATTTCCTTGGTGTCTTCTATGAAGACGTTCTTCTAACAGTAAGAGGTCTTACCTCAGACAGCCTACTATGCAAGTTCCGATGCCCCTAGATATTGGTGTACCAAGGAGTGCCCTTATTCCTTGGCAATGAACTATCTCACATTCAATATGTGCATCCCCTTTCCTTCAAGCTGTGGCACCTTAACAAAATGAGCCACAGAGCTTGATGATGACATGTGTGGAAGTTCAAAGAGCCAGTTACACTGCTGGAACACACAGAATAGTCCTCGCTCTCTTCAAGTTTTGCAGTCCACAGGAGTTGCAGCAGTGCAGTTGAAAGGACGGAGAGCAGTGCACRACTGCAGTCCTTACTTAGAGGGCCATATGCTTTTCTGGGGCTTGTTTGTGTGCTAAATAGAGAAAGAGGATACTGGACAGCGCACTAACTAGGAATATCACATCAAACCAACGATGATAAAAGTTGAACTGGAGCTCTCCCAGGACTTCTGTAATAATAGTGCGATACTCTAGAGGCATACTCATCCGGATCAGGAGCACTGATGACACAAAGTACATACCCTGTAAATTAAAAAAGAGAAAGTAGTTACTGTTTCACAGTTGGCTATGTGACTAACATGGGTCAGCATACAAAGATTTTATTATGTATATACGTACACACACACACAAATATGTATGCATGCATAAATGTATATAGGTGTGCCCATGGTTCTACATACTCACCATTATCTGTGCTAAAAGCAGAACAATAACATTGGAGGACTTGCTGCTGGAAATGGCATAGAAGAACTAGGGAAAAAAGAAAAAAAAGCACTGGAAATAAGCAGTCAGATAAGTCTGATGGGCCTTAGGACAGCATGAAAAGGTACATACCGTTCAATACTTTTTCATTTAAAAAAACCAATAAAAAGCATACTTTCTGGAGGGGTGCCTGTACCCTACTTTCAGAAACCTGCAGTCTTAGTCTTAAACATGAATCTCCCTAACCCAGTGGCACCACGTTGTAAAAGTCATAAAACGATATATATTGAAGTTTAAGCTTAGGTACCAAAAGCCAGGTCAAGACAATGAATCACGTGTCTCTTGAGTTAATGCCTTTCCAGTCCTACCAGCAGCTCAAATTAAGCAATCTAAATTCTTTTAATCACCATCTCATCAACCTTACTAATAAGCCCTGGCTACAGCATCATTTTGAACCCTTGCTTACATTTAACATCTCATTTAACATCTACATCTCTTCCCAACAGTAATAAAAATAGACACTGAGTGGGGAAATATACTGCAGAAGGTATTTTTCCTCCCTTCCTCCCTCTGCAAGTATTTCGATTCAGATATTTAAAACATAAATGTGTATTGAAAGTTTATACAGTATTTGTCCCATCTAAAGTTAAAGATCTGGTAACAGCTTCCCTGGTCCAAAACCACGTAAGAGTCCTGGCTCTTACCTTTGTAAGTGTGATTAACAATCCTCTGATAGAGGTAACAATGATTATTCCAACAAGAATAAAGGAAATGTGCTGAGACCAGAATTTCACCTATATCAACAAGAAGAGCACAGTTAAATCTCTAACACTAACCCCATTTACACCACATTGTATAGCTGCCATAGGCAGGTTTATATAACAGACATTTTCACAAATATATTAGCAATTGTTTACTCCAAACACACAAGAAAAACAGATTTAGCTTACACCAATCACAAAGAACCTCGTATTCACAGGGATATATTTAAAAAGTGTAAATGACAGAACACCTATGTGCACAAGCAAACATAATTACTCTGTAGTTAAATGTATTAATCTAAGCAAGTTGACTAACTTTGTGTTTCCATTTGCCCAAAACAAACAAGCAAATCATTGCCTCTCTGGCAAGACCACACTACCATCCCAGCATAAAATCAGTGTGAAAGCAAAGTTCATGGTGCATTTTCCTTTCCTCAGTAAGTCAGAAGTCAAAGACACATTCTCAGGGCTCTATCACTCTCTCCCTACCAGCAGTATGATTTTATTTAGATAAGATAGGAATTGCTGAAAAGGTTGTAAGAATTAATAAAGTCTCACATCAAACTGGATTCCCAGATAATTTACAGTGATCTCAATTCCTCTTGTGACTGGATCAGTCTTCCCCACACGGTCAAATACAATATTGATGGTTGCCTGCAAGAGAGGGATGGATTTACATTCAAACAAGAAAAGGAAAGCATATCTCACTGTTAGACCTGAGACACATGCATGACTCTTACTTTGTATCACCAAGGAAAGGGGCAGGGGGCGCTCGAATTGTCTAAGAAGCTGCAAAATGCACACGTTAAGAATTGCTTGTCTAATGCTCTATACAAAAAGACAGATCCAGAGCTTTATTTCAACCAAGGGCCAGTTTCTTTCAGAATTTTAAGGAAACTGGAGCATTACTTTATGAACTGCATGTATAGCATAATCTATGCAGGGTGTGACATTTGCATATGTCCACATAAAACACATTAAAACATTTACATACCATGAAGATTTTCCAGACACAATAGATGGAGAAAAAATAACCCAAAAAATTGAAGTATTTTCCCTGGAAAGTTTTGGAGTACTCTATTCTCTCCTGGAAATACAAAAGGAGGGAGGGGGAACAGAACACAAAAAAAAATCATTTCCACAATCACCCACAACACAAAATTTTAATGGAGCACCAACAGTAGCAAACACAGCTTTATCCTTCCACACCTCTTAATTCAAATGTTTCTGAACTCAAAAGTTTTAATTCAAAAGTTTCTGAGTGGCTTTAGGGACATGGGCCAGTATCTGAATTGGAAGGAAACTGCCATCTAGACCCTAAAGAAACAGATCCTCACTCCACTGCATCACAACATTTCAACATTTACCTGCCGAACAGCTTTCAATTTCTTGTAACACACATTCTCTTTCAAACTACTCTGGCCTCCCAACACCCATCTGGGCAGTTACTTTGCTATTTACCTTTGTTGCATGCAAGTCAGCAGTTTCCAGAAAAAGCTGCTGACTCAGCTCTTCTAGGGCATCCACTTCTTGCTGGATAAGGGACAGATCTGGCAAACCAGCATAGTCAAGGCTAGAATACATCAGAAATTCTTAATTAAAAACGAAACATTCCCCACCTTCAGCCCAAGGGCCACATCTAATGGTTTCACCACTTTTTTGATCCAGATCAGTCTTCTGATTCAGTCTTAATGCTCCTTGTTAATACAGCACCCAAAGAAATCTCAAGGATAGATATATTGCACACTACTCCATTTTAAGAAGGTAGGCAGTACACAGTATTTAGGCAGTCATGCAATAAGGTCTTTATTCCTCTGCCTGGGGAACACATCGCAGAATAGAACCAGAGCTCTCGAAGACTGCTGCTCCACTTTGGTCAGTGTCCCTTGTCACTGAAGTGCATCATCATATGTCACACTCACATCATCTTCATAAACAAAACTGCTGAGTAACTGCTCCAAGAGATTAGTGATTATTATGAAAGGTCTAGTCAAATAGCCAAATTCTGATTTTAACAGCTAGTGGGAAAGGAGAGGAAGAAGAGTCCTCAGCCTTAAATATGCAAACTGCAGACTTTAGGTGGTCTGGCAGAAACTGTTGGTAGGCAACTGTAAGTCAGAGAAATACAGACGCTTGTAATTCCCAACAGATTCCTTCTACCCCTTTCACATGGGCAGAACAACTTCTGTTCACCTGTTCCTATCCACCTTTGTGTCACACTGGTATAGCACCAGTGGCCAGCCTGTATCATAAGAACAATTTATTTGATCAACAAGTTGCTTCCCGCCCTTCTTTTTCTCATGGCTTTCCAACATGGCCAGAAAGCCAACTATAGGCTAGGTAAATTGTTCCAGCACGCCAGCCAACCCTGTTGTTTTGCTCAAGTACATCACAGGTTCTCCATCCTGGAAGAGCATATTTCAAGTCACGAGAAAAATATGCATGCAGGTCAGTCATATGAGCAGAGGATACATCAGAATAGAAAGTTGCCTCCCACGTCAGTGATGTGATGGGGTAGACATCTGCAATGTCACACCATAAGTGTGCACATCTGTCCTGTGACCTGCTGTACGCCTCAACCACAGTGATGCAACAGCACATTTATAGGTCAGGGCAGCAGCATATGACTCCTGACTGTGTCACAGTAAAACTATGTGTCCAAGCCCTGGGCAAAAGGTCAGACAGTACAGTGCTAGAGAGCAAACTTCCCAGGAGACATTAAGCCTTTTGCTCAGACTGCTGACGTGCTGAAACACAAATGCTTTGTAACTGGCCCAACTAACACTCTTCCTTTCAAAGCAGAAGCCACCTCCCGAGGCAGGTGCCAGCATGCAGATGAAGGATACTTTCACTGCCTGCAACAGATGTTGTAACACTTTTTATCATTCCCCAGAAGCCAGTGGGTTTGTTATGCACTTCTCCTCTCTGGAACATTGTCCTATGAGCCACTGCTATCCTGAAAGAACAGAAAACACAAGTCCTTAGGAATAAAGTATTTCTATAAAAAATCAAAACAAAAAAAACCAAAAAAACTCCCCAAAAAACAGTTCCTTAGAAGACACTGTTAAACTAAATTCACTGTAAACAGATGCCCCCTTCTTTTTTCCCCTAAGCACCAATCTTGCTTCATAGCATTTTCTTGATTAGCTCTGGAGTAGAGCCCAGATCTAATCAAGCGAGATTCAATGAGACACTTCCCAGGATCCTGCTTCAATCCTTAAAGGGATTTAAACCCAATTAAAATTAAAAATTCAAATGGATTTCTCAGTCATATGATTAGTTGCTTTCCTTTTCTCAAACACATGACTCTGCTATCTCAAGTTCAGAAATCGGAAGACTTCTCATGCTCCTCTCTCCCCTTGAACACCTCTTCTTTATCACTGCACATCCGCCTCCTCCACAGAACTGTGAGCGCTGGATGGTATGCAGCAGCACTCTTTGATATGTTGTCACTCACTACTGGGCTGCATGACAAGCTGTTATGAAGCAGAAACACATAAATCCATTATTGGACTGAACCACTGGACGCTTCAGGCGATCTGAACGTGACTCCTAAAGCTAATTCCAACACTACAGCAGCAGCTGCATATTGTCCCTCACACTCCCATGCGTACTGCAGCATAATCCCCATGAGCAGTGCTGGCTTCTGGCCTCATTCCCTCACATTTCTCCCCACTGAAATTTGTGAGCCAGTTATCCACTCCTAAGCTGAAAACTATTCATAGGATTGTCAAGGCGCTCCATGACTCGACAGCGTTTAGGTCCTTTCTAGTAGCTGCAGCCAGTATTGCTACATTTGGCACTGAGCCCTCTTCAAGGTTGTTGATAAGCACTGCAATAAAAAAAAAAAAAAAAAAATCACTCCTCCTCCACATCCAGCAAAAGAAACACCCTTGGGGCACCCCACATAACACATAAAAGCACATATGGCCACAGACTACAAATAACAGAGATGTTAGAACGATTCAATTCATCCTGATAGCTGCCAAATATAAGAATTGCATTTTTAATCCTTGCTTTCTTCCCAGTACCCGATTCACACACTCCATCTGAAACAATCCACAGCATTGCAGCAAAAATGCAGCTATGTCAAGGTGAAGCGCAAAGCTGTAAGTATACGAAGGCAAATCTTTTCTTTCGAGAGGTGACAGGGATCTCTGTACCCACACAGTAGTTCGGAGTTCTGAAGACCTCATAGAAAGGATCCACAGGCAAAAACCACACACTTTGCCTGTGTAGATATGTGATGTATCTACGTCAGATAAGCTGATTTGACTAACATGAAGCAAAACGAAGCCATGGTGTCACAAAATCTAGGCATTTCAAAGCTGAGGCTTAGTTACGTCATACCTGCAAGGATGAGTATAAAGAACCTGCCAACCTTAGAGGCGAGTTTCCATAAGGCTTTACTTGATTACACTCAGAAAGGAGAGAACAATAATTCCTGTGCAAAAAGCATCAGGGAAAACAACTTGCAACAACTGTCTCCTACTGACAAGGAAGCCAACATGAATAAGGGTTGGTATGAGAAGAAATGTCAAGATCAGCAAAGAAAACAAAAAGCTTTATGTTCTATTGCCTTATAACCCTTGTGTGCATTGAGAAGTTCTGAGTTACCAGTAGTACTGAAAAGGTGGCCAGCAAGTAACTGACAGTTTATGGAACTATAGCATTTACCCTATGCTGTAAAATACTGCTATTCCCGCTTGTTCTGCCAAATGATTTGGATTGCATTTGGACGGATACAAATTTAACTTTTTAAGCTCTGCTTTATATGAGCAAATACTCCAATTATGCAAGCCACTGCTCCCTGTCAAAGCAAAAASAGAACAAAATCTACAGAACTCAAGCTTCTGCTATTTCTTGCACATTTCCGAGACTTACATAGTTTTGGGGTTTTTTTCGTTTTGGTTTTTTTTTTAAACACAAATACATGAACTTCAGTATAATTCCCAAGCAATTAACACACTTTACGTGGTTCTTCATAATGGTTAGAAAGTTGCTACATTCAGAAGATTTCCTGGCCATAGGAAGGCAAGAAAGTGCTAGTCATTTACAAGTCCCAGTCATCCTTACTTTTATCCCAACATCACCCTCCCTGGACCAGAGGTCCAAAAACGCTGTACAAAACAAAAGAGCACAGAGTCAGAAGCAGCACTACACAATATATTTTATCTCCAAAGCCAGTATCTTAGTATGCTCCTAGTCAATTAAATCAATTAAACCTGAGTAATTAAATTTTCTCACTACTTACTGTCTCACACATGACCACAAATACTGAGTTAACATTTGTTCACCACTTAACATTTTCAAAGGGGAAGAAAAAAGTTATGCTTTAACTACACTTTCATATGCTAATACTGATCAGCAGATACACACTCTGGTGACTAATTCAGCAAGGTTAGACTACCTAAAAGCTCCCTTGTCATACATTAAAAGGTTCCATTAAAACATTAGTGTGCSAAAAGTAAAGTTTGGGGGACTGCTGTGAGAATTCAGTGTCAGACAGTCAAGACTTTGAAGTGACTAAGGTATATTTATTCCTCACAACTAGTAAGGCATGTAATATGTAATTTGTAACAGCACACAAAAATCTTTTTGGTGTAAATGAAATTACTTTGTTTCCAAAAGTAGCTTTTTCATTTGGGGTACATGGAATAAGCTAAACCAACAAAAGCAGAGTTCTGATGGCACACTTATGCACTACTCCACATTCACATTAGCAATGTTTTGCAATTCTGTAAAACTTAAGTAATGTAAACCTTGCCATTCGCAAGAATATACCTGTGTCCACACCAGCTCGCTAGCCTGCTTCAGCTGTGACCAGGAAATACCAGATCCACAGAGCAGGAGAGCGCTCAATATGTATGAACCAACTGCTGTACTGAAACCACCAGTAAGAGAGCCGGCTGCCGTGGCTTAAGGGTCACTTACTCATCAGGCGAGAAAGGTGCCCATCTTACAGACTAGTCAAGCTGCCATCAGAGAGTTACAATTTGTCTTGGAAGCCTAATCTGTGCCACTGCAGTAAGAAAGGGTGCAATTTAGTGCACGTCTGGGAAAAAAACAAAAGTTGTGTATCAGGCCAGAATGAAACACCACACAGCTCAACCCAAGTCAGCCACCAGTTTCACTGAAACACGTAGCCCTGACAGGACTAATAATTTTGGTAATTTCAAGAACCATCTTACACCATACTGACTGAAAATCCTTGAAATAAATCACTTCGTGCTACTGCTGCCTCCTCACCTTTTTTTCTTGCTAACAATCATGTCCATAGTCTGAAGGAGTCGTCGCTCCAAAGCCAGAATATCTGCATCTGTCACATTCCTGCAAAATGAAGACACCCAGTTAGGCCTGCTATCCCATTTCAGAGGAAATATGCACATGCCCATGAAACAAAGAAGAGAGAAGCCTGTACAAGTAGAATATGCTTCAGCAATGGAAATGGTTCTAGCATGTAGACATGGCAATAGCTAGATTCAGGAAACAAGTTATGAAAAAACTTGAATCAATGCCACAGGAAAAGCAGAATAATAATCTCAAAAATGTGGACAAAATATTTCATAAGGCTGCAGTACCTGAGAAAGTAGGACATGTAAGTGTATGGACAGTTGACAGCCCCAAATCCTGACAGCAAAGCCATGAGTGTCACCCCAATCACACCCACACGGCTGATGAGCTGTTCTATAGACAGGATTCCTGAGAGAGGAAAAACACGGCATTAGTAACCTTGCTCTCTTCACTCTGCTCCACACTTGGTGCCTTCACAACATAACACACATACAGAGCTGCTTAATGAATCCAACTGCCTTCCCACTGCAATGACCAGAGGTAATACGAAGTACAGACAGGGACTACGAAAAGAAAGAGGTAGAAAGTCTCCCTCAGAAAGCACATTACCATGCTTAAAAACAGGGATGGGAAACTCTAGCTATGAAGAAGCTTAAGACAGATCTAGAGGGGACTAACAATCAACATTTTTTTCTAAATTAATAAAACATTCATGATCGCACTTTGCGGAGGTAGGAACACAGATCATCCACCAGACACTATAAAGGAGGCATCCTCCACAAAGCCACTTCTGCAATAACCAGGATTAGAGTTACCAAACCAGTTAGTCCTGGCAAACTAGCCCAAAAATATCCGGACCATAGAGAGGAAGCCCTATCCTGTCAATTGTCATTAGAATTGACCCCTCCAGATCAGACACAATTTGTGCTTGTAGGACAGTGGAGTTATGACAGCATGGGAAGCTTATGCTGCTCCTGGCTGTTCAGTATTCATCTTGTGGACACACACGTCGTTGCGGTGACCACCAACAAGGCATTCCACCTGAGCACCAAGTGGACTCTAAAACATATATTCACATAATACAGCATGGACATCAAGCCTGTGCTGTAACCAACACCAAGCACTGAAGTTGCATTTATTCTTCTCAGCAATTAAACACAGACCTCAACCCATCTTCTCAGGATACAGTGCCATGTGCTACTAAACATCACTCACTTTTGAGGGAGCTAGTTATAGAGCAGCTGCCACACACAGCACATTTGGAGCTTACATGATTGCAAAGCTGAGATGGCCAAGCGCCAAGCCACATTTCATGCTTCAGAGAAAGGGAATAAATGATGAAAACAAGGCAAAAAGACTTCACAAAGGGAGACCGAGACACCCGGTCATGTGCAGCTGCATAGAGATTTACACCAGCTACAGAATGTGCTACAATACACTGGCCTTTTGCCCCACCGTCAGACAGCAGCAGTTAAAAGAGGTGCCTTCAAAATGACATGACATTCCACTGGTTAAAGCAACGCTCCCCCATAACACTCACAGCAACTCTACTCTTGTGATCAGGTCAGATAAAATGAATGTTTTATCAACTCAGATAAAAATAAGAGTTTTATTAGAATACTAGTATGTAACTGAGTAAGGCATAACTTTCCTTCTACTACGAGCTCCCAAACTCAGGTCTATTAAACAAACTGCAGACCAGCCAGGGCTTCTGACTCGGAGCCCTGATTGATGGTGCATTTCCCAGCTGCAGCACACTGCCATCACCATCCCCAGGCAAGGCACCCCCTGACACAGGATGCCAGTGCAGGTACTTGAAAGGGCCCCACTAGTCAGCACAATGCCCCAGCTGCAGCACACCACTGTACATGCAGGTGTGTGGGGCACACTGAGAAAGACACTACAGGTAATCTACTGCAGTGTGAGGGGCTCGTTAAGCATGGCCTCCTGTCATGTGTCCCTCCACAACAGGATCCCACCTGTCTGAATTGGGCCACCACCACGTAACAAAGCCCTGCAGCAGCCTTGTCAGTACATGCAGGACAGCAGCACCCTAGCAGTACAGCAGGGAAAAAAAGCCTAGCATCCTTTGCTCTAACCTTATGTCTACACCTGGTAGGATAAGGCACTGTACAACTGTTAAGTGGAGGTATCATCCTGTAAAGCAGAAGTTAAAAATAGAAAACACCCCACTACCAGTGCTGGAAATCTGCAGTCATTACACAGCTTCACAGAACCTTTTCAGTGATCTGAAGAGGATTACCTAAACCCCATGGCTAAGTTCCCATTGGGTTATTATATTCTGCCAACTCAAGCGCCTTCTGCAACTCAAAGTGGATACACGTTTTTCTTGGCAACGAAACACTGGGCAGAGGGATCTGTGCTATATACTAGCTGTTGTATTCCAGTGGCAAATGACACAATTACAAAACACAGATACACACTTTCTCTTAGGAAAGTTTTAGGATCACAGGTGAAAGGGTGAGCAGATCCTACAGCAGTTGGTATCCTTCAATTTTTCTCTTACAGATTAGTACAGAGTAAAGTAGCCTCCTAGAGAACAGAAAGATTTAGCTGATCATTATCTATGCAGACAGACATATTCACCAACTTCAGTGAAACTGACTGAATTTCACGTGTTGAGAACAATATACAAACAATTTTCCAGTGCAGGGGATAAGGGCAACATAAGTTATGCAGGAAAACCAGGTGACAAATAGTCTGGTTCTACAGTGTTATAATCCTTCAGCACACTTAGGTGCCTGAAGGATTCAGTACAGTTAGGCACATGCTGACAAGCTCTGTTGGACCCAAACTAGCCCAAGCGCACACAGTATCTTCACACTATAAATACTCTTGGTTCCATGACTGCAACGCTAATTCTTCACATAAATAGCTCTGGCATCCAGCAGGACTTACCAACTCACATTCTAGTACCGTACAACTGTACTGCCTCTGGGTTCAGGCAGTGTACGAAGCTGTACCGAAGCTAGCACGCACTGCCAGACGTGTTGCTGGCTACAGTTTATATGGCTCTGGTGTTTAGGCACCCTGCCATGTTTTGTCAACTGGACAGCCATCTATACTAAAGTGATCTGATTTCAGTCACAAGAAAAAATAATCTGACTGAAAAAAAGTCAGATGAAGGATAGGTTGTCGATTCTCTTCTTAAATTAGCTTTAGTCTCCACAAGAAAAGAAACAAGTGAATAAAAATTGTGATCAACTTTTTGTGGAGATGAAGTTTTTGTGTCCTCAAAAAGTACACTGTGTTCTTACATACCCTAGGTTCAGTTAGGACTCATTCACTTCCCTGAAGTTTTCCTGTGGTACTGGAAGAAAACTAATGCAAATAATTCAGATGTATCCACCCATTTCTGTCAGTCTGACAACCTTCAGATTGCAGATTTCAAAGCAGAGCATACACTTAGTTGCAAGAACTACTTTCTACAGTCCCAACTGTAGAGCTGAGATAACATAATAATAGCTCCAAGATAAAAGTGAGATAACAAAGCCCATTTTCAGGAGGGAAGGAATGAGCAAGAATATGAAACTCACCATGTTTTGGGCTGAGGATAGGAAACGGATCCCCCAACTTCCAGAAGAAATACATGAATGTCAACCACAGAACACACGCAAAAAGCAGTTTCTGTCTGTGCACTAACGGAGAAGAAAAAAAACAGTATTTTAAAGATGTTCTTCCTTTAGGGCTTTTTCTAGCTTGCAAAATTGCTACATTGGTCCAAAGGCTGCTTTGAGCACAGGTGGCCAAAACAGGTGTCAACTGACAGAGCTACAGCTCTGCACCCTTTCACTTCCTACAGAACGAGCTATTTGAGACACCACTGTTTGTAAGAGCTAATGCAGCGACACACCACTTTGGCTTTTCCCTACGGATGTATGAAGAGGGCTGCACTATGAACAGGGGATCACTTAGCTGCATCTTTCTTGTGTGACCCTGAACATGAAACTTGGAAACTTCACCTTCATGCCAACACTACACATTTAATATTCCCAAGC
This sequence comes from Phoebastria nigripes, assembly GCA_035582835.1. NCBI lineage: Eukaryota > Metazoa > Chordata > Aves > Procellariiformes > Diomedeidae > Phoebastria > Phoebastria nigripes. Next base: position 714,719 of record JAYKAV010001300.1, on the reverse strand, counting down.
TACATGCCTAAGCTTAATACAAGAAAGCAATGAATATCAACAGCTCAAGGGTAAATGTTCATTAGCGCATAGAAGAGGCCTCATCCAGCCAGTAGTAAGCAAAAAAAAGCAAAAGTAATTTATTGAGTTTTTCTGCCTCAAGAGTAATTCATTGAGCTTCTCTGCCTCATTTCTCTTCCCCCCTAGCAGAACACCACAGCCTTGCCAAGGGTTCCACGGTTTGGCTGCAAGCTTAAAATTGTAAAGGAACAAATTCCAGTAACATTACTCTAAAGTGCTCAACTTTGTCGAAATCCATAAAGAAAAGCTACATTTGTTGGGGTCACGTAAAGTATCTCCTAACTGCTCAATAAACAGTTCATGCTAAATCATTAAGTTCCAAAGAGAAGTTACCTAGCCAGAAGAAAGCCAGAGGAAGGAGGGAGCTACAGGGATAGTGACCAACACATCTCTCTCTCTCTCTCTCTCTCAGAAAAGTTATTTCTCATTTGTATGCGTAGTCTCGAGTTAGCAGCCCCGCTGCCATAAAAGTACTCACATAATCTGATATTGCTCACAATAAAGTAACCAATGTAGAAGGGTACCATGAAGACTAGGATGAGCAAAATGACACACAGGTTCAGCTTCCAGTGAAAATATCGAGAGCTAAAATAAAGACAAAATACTGATTAGCGTGCTATCATAATACAACAAATTTCTCAAAGACAATCGCATGTCAATGCAATCCTTTCAACTACATCAAACATTGGATAACATTGGCCTAGCATATAGAATATTCTAGATTTTGTTTGTTGTTTGGGTTGGGGAGGGGGTGTTGTTTGTTTTGGGGTTTTGTTTTGATTTGGTTTTTAATACAGAGCTCAAGAATGTGTATTTCAAAATTAACAACTATCCAGAAAAACACATTGAGCTATTTTATCATATACCGTATTTTCTACGGTGACTAATGCTGGTTGCAGCATGATTCATTTGATTTACTGCTCATCTAGTTGAACAGTAAATCAAAACTAAGTATAAGCAGTAATTAATGTTGTAATGAGTGGCTGAGTCAAAAAAGGGCTAATTCAAATTGAAAAGATTAAAAATATTTAATGTTCATAATTCAACACGTTTCACTTTAAAGTGAATTGTCTCATGTGCAAGACACTGCAAAGCACGAATTTAAAAATACACATATATATCAAAATGATCAATACTCCTCAAAGGAGATTAGTGAAATGCAGATGAGATTCATCTTGGCTGAACTAACTTTTCACTTAGCTTGAATAGAAAAATACATGTCCTGTTCCCAATATTAACTCATATCCTCTTTATGCCTTGGGGAAGCAGAAATTATGAGGATCCTTGACACTTTTTCCTAGCTAATTCAGAGGCAAACATTTTCATCTATATTGATGTCCAGCCCTTTATTGAAGCTTATAAAAGCATTCTCCTCAGTGATCTCTCTGGCTGCAAGCTCTACAGATTAATAACATACAGTCAGAACTAACATTACCTTTTATCAGTTTTGAACTTCTTGCCGTTCAACTCCTTTGACTGCTCTCTTATACTAGTATGATGAAAAAGAATAAATAGGAAACCCAGCTAGCCTCTACGTGTTACTGTTCTATCTTCTCTTTCCTACTTACTTCTGAAGTAGACAGTTTTTAACATCCCCTTTATGTAGAAGTCCTCACCCTATGTCAAGGGAGGATGCGCCTTTGATTCACAAATACCGTATTATTACAGAAGTAGTTTTAACTCCGTAATTAGCTTCACATCTTATTCGCTGCTCTGAGCACCACACAAAAACTAGTGCTTACAGTTTCTATAGTCCTTAACATCTGAAAAGTGCTCTTCAGCATGACCTGAAGCTTCACAACACTTCTATAAAAGAAACCATTTCTTTTAACTTCACAAATGGAGAAAGTCAAAGACTAAAGCCTTGCCCTAAGGACCTAGACCACACTAATAGCAACTGCATGGAAAATGAGGAGCTTATGGCTTCTAGTCTCATGTTCTGTCAAATAAACAAATCCTGCTGCTCAAACATCTTTGTTGAGCTGTTGACAATTTTCTCACACAATTTCCCCAACCCAAGACTAATCCATTCATTTAGAAGCTAGACTGAAGCTGCTGAACACAAGGCAGGCCAGTCCTTGAGTGAGCTCCCAGACTCACCTGCTGTTCAGCACCCCCAAAATCTCAAAGATGATGAGTTCAAACATGGTACAAGAGAAGGCAAAAGTCACGGAGAAGATCACCTGGACCACATACTGTCGCACCTGCAATGGAGAAAACAAGCCAGAGACATCAGGCATTTCTATTCCCAGAATGGCATCCTGATATCTCTCAGGTAACAAAAAACAAATCACAAGGTACAATGGCACACAACTTGGTCTCTTGCTTCAAGGCACCTTGCTCTTTATCTAAACGGGAAGAAACCAACAGCCTGTTAGGAATAGAGGGCAAACTCATAAGTGGCTCAGGATTGCAGCTATGGGCACTTTTAACAGAGATGCCTACACAGAAGGGATGTCAAGCATGCAATGCCCTATGCCAACTTGACTAATGATAGACCCTTGCTAATAGAGCTCTTTGGTATTAACCTTAGATTTAAAAATAAGATCCATATCAGAAAAACTTTTTGGGTCTGAATTTGGCTCGCACTTAAGCCATCTCTGACCTAGACTATATTCTCTCATACCCCTCTAGGGATAAGAGAATGTGACAGTTTTATCCCATCCAATCCTCACAAACAATTCAGCCACAATGAACACACACCTCACCAAGTTTAAAGTTAACGGCTGAATTTGATTTTGTCTCAAATACTTTGCAATTACATACGGCAGGCTTACTCAAGCAAAAGGCAAAATAGTTTCCTATTATCCCTGCATCTCCTCCACTTTTTTTCATTTATTTAACAGTAGCCAATATGGAAACTTTCACTGGCCCCAGGAGAACCCATTTCCACAGATATCTAGGAGTCTTTCAAACAGAAGCACAAGAGGAAATGAAAAAGAAAGTAACTGTAGAGACAATTAAAAATAAGACAAGAGGGCTTAAAGAGAGGAAAAAGGCCAGATGCAGTTTTTAAAATATTTGTATAACTGGGAGGAATTTTTAAAATGTAGAATTGTAATGAAAGGCCCCTTCTCACCTCATAATCCTTGAAGAGCTTACGCATGAAGAATAGCCACCCAAATCCAAAGAACAGCACCTGCAGAAGAGATAAAGCACTTAACATTTGTATCCAGCAACTTGCAAAATACAGAGCTGCTTCACTACTGACTGTAGATAACTGTGCACTGAGGAGGGCGCACAGCAAGCCCACTACCCTGGACTTCAGGAGAGCAGACTTTGGCCTCCTCAGGGATCTGCTTGGTAGAGTGCCATGGGACAAAGCCCTGGAGGGAAGAGGGGCCCAAGAAAGCTGGTTAATATTCAAGGATCACCTCCTCCAAGCTCAGGAGCAATGCATCCCMACAAAGARGAARYYRGGCAAAAAYRCCARGAGGCCTGCATGGATGAACAAGGAGTTCCTGGACATACTCAAACACAAAAAGGAAGCCTACAGAGGGTGGAAGCAAGGACAGGTAGCCTGGGAGGAATACAGAGAAATTGTCCGAGCAGCCAGGGATCAGGTTAGGAAAGCTAAAGCCCTGACAGAATTAAATCTGGCCAGGGACATCAAGGGCAAGAAGAAAAGCTTCTATAGGTATGTCGGGGATAAAAGGAAGACGAGGGAAAATGTGGGCCCTCTCCAGAACAAAATGGGAGACCTGGTTACCTGGGATGTGGAGAAGGCGGAGGTACTCAGTGACTTTTTTGCCTCGGTCCTCACCGGCAAGTGCTCAAGCCTCACCGCCCCAGCCACAGAAGGCAAAGGCAGGGACTGGGAGAATGAAGAGCCACCCACTGTAGGAGAAGATCAGGTTCGAGACCATCTAAGGAACCTGAAGGTGCACAAGTCCATGGGACCTGATGAGATCCATCCGCGGGTCCTGAGGGAACTGGCAGGTGAAGTTGCTAAGCCACTATCCATCATATTTGAGAAGTCATGGCAGTCCGGTGAAGTTCCCACTGACTGGAAAAGGGAAAAAAGGAAGACCCGGGGAACTACAAGCCAGTCGGTCTCACCTCTGTGCCTGGGAAGATCATGGAATAGATCCTCCTGGAAGCTATGCTAAGGCACATGGAGGACAGGGAGGTGATTCGAGACAGCCAGCACGGCTTCACTAAGGGCACATCATGCCTGACAAATTTGGTGGCCCTCTATGACAGGGTTACAGCGTTGGTGGATAAGGGAAGAGCAACTGACGTCATCTACCTGGACTTGGGCAAAGCATTTGACACTTTCCTGCATGACATCCTTGTCTCTAAATTGGAGGGACATGGATTTGACGGAGGGACATGGATTTGACGGATGGACCACTCGATGGACAAGGAATTGGCTGGATGGTTGCACTCAAAGAGTTGCAGTCAATAGTTCAATGTCCAAGTGGAGACCAGTGACAAGTGGTATTCCTCAGGGGTTGGTATTGGGACCAGTGCTGTTTAACATCTTTGTCGGTGACATGGACAGTGGGATTGAGTGCACCCTCAGCAAGTTTGCCGACAACACCAAGCTGAGTGGTGCGGTCGACACGCCTGAGGGACGGGATGCCATCCAGAGGGACCTCGACAGGCTTGAGAGGTGAGCCTGTGCAAACCTTATGGAGTTCAACAAGGCCAAGTGCAAGGTCCTGCACATGGGTCGGGGCAATCCCAAGAACAAATACAGGCTGGGCGGAGAATGGATTGAGAGCAGCCCTGAGGAGAAGGACTTGGGGGTGTTGGTTGAGGAGAAGCTCAACATGACCTGGCAATGTGCGCTCGCAGCCCAGGCGGCCAACCGTATCCTGTGCTGCATCAAAAGAAGCATGACCAGTAGGTCGAGGGAGGTGATTCTCCCCCTCTACTCCGCTCTCATGAGACCCCACCTGGAGTACCGCGTTCAGCTCTTGGGTCCCCAACATAAGAAGGACATGGACTTGTTGGAGAGAGACCAGAGGAGGACCACGAAGATGATCAGAGGGCTGGAGCACCTCTCCTATGAAGACAGGCTGAGAGAGTTGGGATTGTTCAGCCTGGAGAAGAGAAGGCTCCAGGGAGACCTTACAGCAGCCTTCCAGTACCTGAAGGGGGCCTACAAGCAAGCTGGAGAGGGACTTTTTACAAGAGCATGGAGTGACAGGACAAGGGGTAATGGCTTTAAACTGAAACAGGGTAGATACAGATTAGATATGAGGAAGAAATTCTTCACTATGAGGGTGGTGAGGCACTGGAACAAGTTGCCCAGAGAAGCTGTGGATGCCCCATCCCTGGAAGTGTTCCAAGGCCAGGCTGGATCGGGCTTTGAGCAACCTGGTCTAGTGGAAGGTGTCCCTGCCCATGGCAGGGGGGTTGGAACTAGATGATCTTTAAGATCGCTTCCAACCATTCTATGATTCTATGAAAGGGAAGGAAAAGAGCTGGGCCAAAGTACCCAAGATCCACAAAAGATTAAAACTTGCCACAGTACCATGGAGAGAAGAATATTTTAAATATTGAAGTGTAGCAGACACTGAAGGCTATGACCTTACGGAAGATCCAGTCAAGACAGCCCATTTCTGTATTCCCAAGTTCTCAGCATTCCTCAGTTGTTTCTTGTTTCACTCTTCTAATCCACAGAATTAGAGCTTATAGTTTTTACAGGAAACACAGTGACAGAGGCAAAGTAAACACTCGAATGACCACAACATACAAATCTTCTAGGGATGAGCAAATGTTATAAAAATATCTGCTGTTTCTTTAAGACTAGAAGTGCATTTGATTTTTCTGGAGAAGTCTTAACACTAAATCTGGTTATACTCTGACACGATGTGAGAGAAAGGTGTTAAAAGCATCTCTAAGACAAGGAAAAGGCAGCGTTGAATGCCTCAAACCACAATCTGGAGTTGCAGGAAAGCCACACAGAAAAGGTAGGTGAAGCAGGACAAGCCAATAATGCTTTGCATTTCAATGGCTCTCAGAGCACTATTACAAAATTTAGTTAAGTTTCAACACACACCTGAGTGTGTGATTGGTAAAAGCTGGCAAAACTTGTTTGAGGAGGACTTCAGACTTTAAAGTAATTGATAGCAAAATGAAAAAGGTAAGATATTCCACAAGCCTCCTATCTACAGGTCATAAGTCAAAGTAGTATGATAAGCAAGTGACATTTACATAAAGTAATTCCACATTTAACAGTGTAAAGGAGGAAAAAGGTAGAGACAAACTCTTCAAAAAAATAAGTAAATAAAGTAAAAGAAAGGAGATGAGGAGGTAATCAAGTACAATAATAACAGAGGAAGTTATATATGAAGATTAGATTTCCCTTGTGCTAGGGACTGTACAAAAGCATAGAAAGACATTACCTTAAGAGTTCACACTCTAAAACACTGCAGATGAATGTGACACATTAAGTCAGAAAATTCTTGGGCGTTTGACAATTACATGCAGCAATTTAAATATCTAACTTGATACTTTTGAAGATGATGGGAAGATGCAAAGCTGCCATCACAAATGAAAGAAAAGCAATTAGATAAGTTAGATCTTGGAATGCAAGGCAAATGATAGGAGCAAAAATCAAAGCATCATCAAGTAGGAGGACGTTGTACCTCTAATGGCCAAAAGCCGTCCTGAAAACTGTCAGGAAAACTACAGAGTTGTGCATGAAAGTCTATATAAGATAACCAACTGCTGTTGAGAGGGGAAAGGTCCTCTTTCCTCAGCTCATCCCTCCTCATTACAGAACAAAAATTTCACACCAGCTCAGAAGCTTATCAGATCTCTCTGTGATCCGGTTAAACTTATTTAAATCAAATACTGGAGAGAGCACAAATAAGGGAGTATAACTGTGCAGCAAAGTGGAAGTGAAGAGGGAGCAGAACCTTTTGGCAGAAGCAAACAGTTGGACCACCTCAGTTGCCAGAGGCAGACAGGAAGAAAGGGTATTTAGATGCTTGCTGAGGAGGGAGCAGGGTAGCAAGGAGGAGAGGAAGGTCAAAGAGAACACAATGACGAGATAAATTACTAGCAAAGGAAGTTAATGAAGAAGGAGGGGGTATTTCCTCCCACAAAACAATAAGACAGTTTCAAGTACGTTAAGACCACAACCCACTTTGCAATGATAAAGATAGGAYGACATGAAAAGATGTAAAGGGCTCCTAGGTGAATTCAGCTGGTGTAAAACAAAGACTAGTTGAAAAATTACTTTGATGGCAGCAGAAGGAAAAAGCTGCAGGAAGCACTGAATCACAGACAGATCAATGGAGATGGAGGCATTTAAGATAAAATGGTGGCATCTTTTTAAGATTCCTTAAGGCAGATCATCAAAAATCTTCCAAAGTTGTGAACGAGCAAACTCCTCACTAGCAAACCAGGAGTAGAAGACATAAATGATTAGCCTTCTTGAAGAATATCAGAAACAAAATAAGTACTACATAGAGAATAGCAAAATGAACTTTCCTGTCTGTTCCAGCAGAGAAAATTTAAGTTTATAGAAGTGATGCAGTATCACAAGAAAAGCTCCATTCCCTACAACCGTATTTACTGAACCTTTTTATGCATTACACTCTGACTTGACAATTGCACGAGAGCAACGGTCATCGTGACACGTAAGGAGGCAGTCCAAAGATGCATACACCTTATCTTCTCCTGCAGTAGGGGCTTAGGCGATAGAAAAGGGCGGGCAGCCATAACGAGACAAACTAGCAGCCTAACACCCCTAAACTTGCAGCGGCGAGGTTTGTTTCCACCTTGCTGCTGAGCAGCGGATGGTGAACGCATTCAGGCGCGGAGTCGTTCCCTCCGCACAGCAGTCGAGGCCAAGGGGGCCCGGGCAGCGGGGCGAGTACCGCAGGCGGCAGCAGGGCAGCACGCCGCTGCCGCTGCTGGCGCTGCTCCCTGTCCCCGCCGCCGCCCAGCCCGCCCCGGGGGTCCGCACGCCCCGCGCGCCGGGAGGCTGCGCGTGCGCGCCCGCAGGCACCGCCCCCGCGCACTCCCAACGGCCGCTTCCGGAGAGGCGGCCGGCGGGGCGGGCCGGGCCGCTGCGAGACCCACCTCGCTCCGCCTCACCCCTCCAGGGCGGGGGGACCGCGCCGCGCAGTAGCGGGGTACCTGGGAGGTGACCATGATGCTGGAGTCGATGAGGAAGCTCATGGCGGCCACCGGCCCTGCCGCCGCCGCCGCCGCCGCCGCCGCCGCCCGCCCCACTTCCGGCCCCGCGCTCGCGCCGGCGGCTACAGTGCGCAGGTGCGCGGGCGCCTTCCTCAGCCCGGCGGACCGCCCTCCCAGCGGCGGGGCGGGGCCGGGGACAGGGGCGGGGCGGAGAATAAGCTCCGCCCCGCACGGGGGCCAGCAGGAGCTGGCGGGCCCGGCGGTACCCCCTTCCCGCTGCCCCCTTCACGCTGCCTCGCCGCCGGCCGTGGGGACGGGGTCTGACCCCACCGGGGGAAACACGGGTGGGCCCAATGGCTGGGGTATGCTGCCGCAGGCAGCCTGCTGAGTGGGAGCCCTGGAGGAAACCTGACCCCTTTTCCTGACTGGGGAGGGATGGTGCCCCTCTGACCGCAGAGGGAAGCCACGGGAAGGGGACCTGCTGCCGGCCGGGGAAGGAAGGGGGCGGCCGGCTGGAGGTGCAGCAGCGTCTGCCATTTTACCAGCGCTTTGACTCCTGCGCAAGAGTTGGGCRGCAGCGGAGCGTGGCATGCCACCGCTGCTCCAGGCCCATCTTCCCACCTGAGGGGAGACCGATCTCCCACGCGGGGCCCTTTCCGTCCTCCCTCTGCGCCGAGAACCAGGCTGGGGATGCCTTTCGGGCCCTGCAATTATAATGTATCAAGGAATGGCGCCAGAAGGGAAGTAAAAGTTCGGACGGGGAATTTCCTGATGCCTGTCGGTGTGAGAGCCAATCCTTCGTGTCATAGTCATGTCCCCTTGAACTTAATGGCGCCTGTACCTTTTTACTCCTCTTAAAAACACACCTAACCTTTGCCACTTAAAACTCTCTATATTTGGAATAATAAATCATACGGGAAGAGAAAGAATCAAGTGGGGTTAGCTGGGAGTTTAACAAAGCACGGAGCCCTTGCTGATTGAAAATCAGGAACCTTTATTCATTGCAACTCATTTCACTAGGAAAACAAATCTACGTTTGGTTGTGCTGAGTCACCGGATTAGTCCCACACCTTCTTTGTTTGGTTTTCTGTCTTGCTGTCAATCGTCTTGGTTTGAAATTTGTCTCCTTGTCTACAGCATTGCAAAGAGAAAAAAACACTCAGCTTTCACGGGGAAATGAACTGAGGGAGCAGATCATTGTATCTGATCTGAGGCCTCTTTTTTTACAGCTTCTGGTATTGCTGCCAATTAATGCAGAGCTGAGATCTGAGCTTCCCTGTTCTTCCTTTCTGCATCTGCCACTTAGAAACTGATCTTTCCTAAAGTGATGAGATTCCTGAGTTTGGAGGGATTTGTGGTTGTTTTGTTCTGTATTGGTAGGTTGTGGGGCAAGGTTAGTTGCTGGTTGTTTTTTAAAGACAGAAGTTAACAGGAAATCCTTTAAAAAATAAATTATACAAAGCCAAATTCTGCTCTTGTTTACACCTTGGCAGCTCCACTTACTTCAACGCAAGGTTAAAAAACAAGGCAGAGTTTGGTCATAGGTCTTTAAACTTTCCTCTTTGCATGTGTGTATAAATAGGTTTGAAACATGCCTCTACTTAGCTGTAAATTGCTGATCCCTGAGCCTTGGGAGAAACACACAGGGAAGAAGATAATTCCTACTGGAAAAACTCAGATCCACCCCCCAGCCCCAGGACTTCTTCAGGGAAGACAAAAAGTGTAAAAAGAAAATGGGAAATTTATTCCGTGTTGTTCCTCCTTAGATGGCCGTTGATGTGCATGTGTGGGGAGAAGGGTCCATGGCACTTCACAGATACGAAGGCAGCTTCTCAGTTGTGAGAGGCTGATAGATTCATTAAACAGAATACAGATGGAGGTGGCCAGAGAGGAGAGGCAGGGCACAAGGAAGAAGGGCTGGTCAGTACATTGGCAGGTTTCCGCTCAGTTCCATATTTTATTCTTCCACATATTAAAGTGTGAATGTAGCTATTTTATGTTCAGTTTGTAGAGGGAACTAAAGTCAAGTCTTTCAAGTAAAGCGGAAAGGTGGAGCACACTGAATTAAAACAGTTTGTTGGCCAAGAGTATATTTAGAGATAGCACAGGTTTCCAGAAGGTGCTACAGGGCATTTTCATGACAAATAAGCTTAGCTGGCAGCCGGCCATCCATTTTCTTTTCTCTTCTCTCCAGAGGTTTTCATAAACAGGAGCTCTGAAGCTGGGAGTAATCCAACATCATTTTGATTCTGAATTTCTTTTGAATTTATCTGTGGTGAGTTCAGGAGGATGGCGTTCACTGGCAATAGATGAATTCCTTTATGGGGTTGTCTATGACTTTTCTTTGAACTAACATATATGTATTGAGAAACTTACCTGAACATTTTTGTCCCAGTAATTCTTTATATACTTAGGTAGAAGGACTGGGAAAAAAAAGCTTTGCCCATGCTAGTTCTGGTTCTCAATTCTACCAGGTAAATAGAGGAACCGGCGCACAAAAGTTCAGTTAAATTATTTTAAAGTTGCTGACCTTCTTAAAATCCAGAAACACCAGATTTGGTAACAGGCTGGGTTTAATTCATGTCTCAAGTTGGCTTGCCTTATCCTTACAATGAGGTACTCGGCCAATGAGCTTGCAGGTTTCTTCGCTTCGGCCTTTGCTTGCAGCCTGCCCGTCAGCTGGCATGCTGCGCCGCTACCTGGGACTCCCTGCTGCTCTCCTGCGCGGCCTCTGCCCTGCAGCTGCCGGTAACCCAGGACTTTTTGGTATGCTCATTTGTAACTGGGTTTCATTATCCTGATCATCCTTCAATCCATCTCTCCCCTGAGCTTCAGGGAAACACCATAGGAGCCAACTTTTCTGTTGTATGTTTCACCATAAATTCTTTGCTGTGTTGACTTAAAAGCTTTTTGGTGGGCTACTCCATGACTTTTCCAAGCAATATAGCTTTTCCTCCTTGGAAACCAATAAATGCCTTGTTTTGCTTTTACTATGCCAGGCTGGATCTAGCAAGGCAAAGGCCAACAGTCTTTGTTTTTTTCAAAATGTTCTGTCAGTAGCTCTGTAATCACCATTTCTATTCAGTTCTGCTTTATCCCAAATCAGCAAGCTTTAAAATACACAGGTTTTTGTTGACAGAATGTTAAAATGCAGTCCTCTGCACTTTCAGAGGGATTTAAAGGCACACTTGACACTGAAATTAAAGGGAGCTGGAAAGACCTAAGGCTCTTATATTTCCATGATTTTCTCTGTTGAGAAGCACACTCTTTTTTTTTTTTTTTTTTTNTTTTTTTTTTTTTTTTTTTATTATTATTATTATTTATTATTTGTAATGCTGTTTCCAAACCAGTTACACAACACGTGGTTCTGGCCTCAAGCAGCTTTTGTAGCTACCAAACATCAGTTGACTGTGTTTGTGCATCAGCCCCTGCTGCGGTGCCCGGTTAGTTGGTGTTGCCTGCTGGGACGGTCTAAGCAAGCTCTACCAGAACACCCCGGAGAGGCAGAAAGTGCCCTACACCTGTTGCTCCACCACGCAGTGGCTGCACTGAGCTTTCAGCCTCCCATGAGATGGATAGTTCGGGCTGGAAGGGACCAGCTGGTCCAACCTTCAGCTCAATGCAGAGTCAGACCAGGGTGGTCAACGTTTTTCCCAGTCAGGCTTCATCCCCCAAGGATGGAGATCCCACCATGTCTCTGGGCACCWGCTTTAGTGCTGAACCACTAAATTTGAACAATTTTTTTTCCTTGTCAGAATTTTTTAGTCAAAATTTTCCTTGCTGCTCCTTGTGATCGTTGCCTCTGATCTTTTGCTGTGCACCTCTGTTGAGAGTCTGTCGCATTCTTCCCTCTAACTCCCCATTAGGTACCTGAAGACAGCGTTTAGGACTCCCCACCCCTTTAACCCTCTCCCCTCTAGGCTGAACAATCCTTCAATGTCTCTTTGTACATCAAGCTGCTGAGAAAAAAACTTGAATTGTTGACAGAGACACAAGTCTTGCCTGTTCTACTGAAATAGGTGCATGCCAAGCTAGTTGCAAGGAAAGGATTGTGTGCCAGGCTACGTCTTGGCAAGTCAACACACATTTATTTGCCATGGTTACTACTCAACTGTATAAGCACATTTTGTGTTGGCAAAAAGCCTTTCCTGAGCCATGTTAAAAGGTGTAGCACACACAGAGCCTAAGAAATGGTAGTGTCATTCTGTTGGGGAAAAAAAATTATTCCAATACTTAGACAAGTCCCCCGATTTTGGTACGTTTATCCGACCCTGGCCCTCAGGAAATCTGGCAGCATATACCATTTTATCACAACTGCCTCAGGCTTATAGACGGCTTTAGTCTAGTTCTCATGGATGTTCCTGTCTTTACTAAACAAAACTATGCCTAGGCTAGGATTACTTTCAGTTGTCAGCCTGAAAAGCCATTTTCTATACAAAACAGCAAACTGCCACTTTTTTTTCAGCATTGTGTGACACAGCCGCTCTTTAAATGTAAAACTGCACAGTCAGGGAGTTACTGAGTGGCAGGAGAGACTGGACTTTCCTCCCTCAGTAAGTAGATTTCATGCCCACGCAGACCTAGAGAGCAGAGATCCCCCCAATTCTCTCCCCTCCTACAGGAGGAGGAATCTGTACCTCATTGTGTTTCAGCACTAAGAGATTGTTGGTGTCTATCTCACTTAGAGGAAAGAATCAGTATAACATGATAATTTGCTGGTTTGCATTCATGAAGGGTGGCTTTTTTATTGTGTGCCATAAGCAATTGTAAACTCTTCCATGGATACTCTGGAAAATTTGCTTGGAGTTTGCACTGAGTGGTTTAAAACAGAAGCCGAGCAATATTGTGCATTATACAACCCTCTCCCACATGCCTTGCAAGGCCCTTAAAATTGTTAGAGCTCCACAAACCTGCACTCCCCTCCAGGAACTGTCTTATTAAAGCATAAATGCTGCCCCAGAATGTATACTGGGGATGGAGAAGAGGGGTCCATACTGTCACCGCTGCTTCATACGGCCAGGCCAAGGCTAAGGTGGGAGAAAGGGATGGGGGATCAATAAAGCCTTTTTTACTCATGGCAAATCCACATCTGTGTTGATGTTGTCCGTGCAATGCAGTGTTCACATTTTCAGACTACTGCCCGTCTGGTCGAGGAGTCATATGTTAACCAAGTTAGCAGTTCTGCCAGGAAATAACAAGGATACCATGCATTTCAGCAGTGCTTTTCATCAGATCATTCCTACTTACTTTACAAAATAGAATTAAGGAAGCCTCACAACATCCCTGTGAGGTAGGTGGAAATTCTTACACCCATTTTACAGGTGGAGCAAACAGGCACTGAGAGGTAAAGTGATTATCACAGCAAGTCAGAAGCAGAGCTGGAAATAAATCTAAGATTATTATCCTAGGTCCACTGCTCTAGACACTAGAGAACACCAACTCCCACATGCTATTATAAGCTAAGACACTACCTTTCTCTTCTACTTTCACCTCCTTTGGTGATTTTGACACTCGCATCTTATGCTCCTTGCAGAGAGCCATGCGATCAGTTAGTAATTTATTTGCACAGGGAGCCAAGGGGGTAAACACACACCTTTAAATGATCCAGACATGGCTCTAATTGTCCAGTGACCTCCCCCTTCCCAAGAAGATAATTTTCCCTGTTCTTTACACATAGGTTTGTTTTGCTTAATTATTTTTTTGAGTAGAATCATACACTGAATCTACAGCTCTGAGGCTGTTATGCAACTTCACTAGGAATTTCTTGAATAAATGATTAAATTTGTCTCATTGAGAGGGAATAAAACACATTTATATGCTATCACATCCAGAAATAGCAATAATCCTTTGCTCATCTGTAGGGCCTTCCATCCAAGGACCTCCATTCTATTACTAACACAATATATCAAGCCTCACATCGTCTTTGTGAGGTAGAAGATGATTCCCAATTGTACCAGAAGGAAGAATGACTTGCTGACAGTCCCACAGTGATTTCATTGCAGAGATGAGGCTGAATGCCAGAAGACCAGACTGTTAGTTCCCTGCCCAGTTTGCCGAGAAGCACTGTCTTGATGCCGTGGCTCGTACTTGGTGGCTACAGATTCTTTAGCAGGCTGGCAGTGTACTTGAAAACTGGCTTGAAAAAAAAAAAAAATCAACAAGCAGTTGACTGGGTGCAGGAGGAAAACACTGGCTTGTTTCCTTGTGCTGTCATGACCCGGAGGAAGAAATGAGCTTTCCTGCGGCAGCTGTGAAAGAACTACAGAGCGTCCATTGAGTATGCTGCATATAGTGCATTTTACTGAGGCACTCCAGTGAAAAAGAATAACATACTCAACACGTGATGATTAAAGACTGGACCACCCGGCAGCCGTATTGTGAACCATATACCTCTGATGGATAAGCATTCATCTTAATTAGTCCAGTGATCTAATGAAGGTATGCATGTCAGAGGCCAGGAACAGGGATGGTTATTAAAATACTTTGTATGTAGAAGGACTTGTCAAGTAATTAGAAGTAAACAAGGGTGGGGGTGATTCATCTAGTCCATTGGTATATGGAAAGGTCAGATGCTCTGAAGAAAGTGGAAGATACCTCATACTGAACTGTTACAGATACATATTTTTTTTTACCTGCAGGAAAGTGTGTTTCCAACCCCCTTCAACAAGTGGGCTGGTTTATGCTTAGAACCCTTAAAACTCTCTTACATCTTTCTGTGAAGAAAATAAAAAGTAACAGATCCCATCTCGTGTCGGTATGGTGAGTTTGCTGTTCATCTAAATCTTTGCCTTTGCTTGAATTCTAGTAGAGTATTGGGGAACCTTGTCCTGCTGAAAAACATTCTCTTTCCTCAGTTGCCTTTCATTTGTGTTAACCGTTCTCCTGTTTCTGTATTAAGAGAGTGGATAAACGGTAGCCTCCAGATTCTCTCTCTGCATGTTCCTTCACATATGTTGCTTTGTCATATTCCTTCCTAAAACTGAGGAGGTACCTTCCAGTCTTCCTTCACAAGGAAGGACAACCTAACAGCCTTTGACCAGGGAGCAAAGACTTTGACCTCAAGCTGCAAACCTTGGGAAAATACACAGGCCCAAGAGGAGCAAAAGAATTAATAGTATAAAAAAAAAAAAAAATATGTGGCACCGCTATGGTGCTGAAGAACCCCARTGCACCCTACAAACTTTCTACATATATACAGCTTACTTCACTCGGCAGTGAAGTCCAGCCACCTTTGTGCTCGTATAGGGCAGCTGCATAACGGGAACTCCACCAAACAGGTTAGATCAGCGAGTGACAGAGTTGACTGTACTGGTGGCTACCTGGGCTGGGACGTGGGGCAGCAGGACTGGAGGCGTGAGCCCAAGCCTACCCAGAGCTCTCAGACACCCATTTGACTTCAACGGGCTTTGAGTCAGCCTTGCTACAACAGGAGACCACAGCGGGTCTTTTCTAGCTAATAGCAGGATGAGTTTTATGCATTATGCCAAAGACCCTTTTTTTCCTGACCTGGATTAGAGCCTGCCCTGGGAACAATGGGATGGGCTGCAGCCCAGCAGAAAGAATTTGCTGAGCTGGCAGGGTCTGAGGTTTGCAGAGCAGAGCAGATGAGAGTGCATACCTGCACTTTTCTGGCATGAGGCTCAGTTTTGGGGGGACATAGCTGTTAACCTGAAGCTTTTGAACACATTGCTGCACTGTCCCAGCCAAAAGGTGCTGCTGTAGTCCTAAAATTAGAAATGCACAGACATTTAAACATTTGCAAGCACATGCTTTTCTGCCTTTTGTAACAAAAAAGATTTTGCTGAGGCTCTGAGAGTTCTGTACAGACCTGTTGGCACAAAAGGTATAAATCGTCTTTTGAAAGGCCTTGTTTTACTTGAGACTTTGGCATTTAATAGAGAAGTAGACCACTGGATGGCTCCCGTCTGTCAAAAAACAAAGGATGTCAAAAGACTATTATCATATCAGACTTTCCAAGCTTGAACAACCAGTTTTGTATTTCGAGGTTTAAATAGTCACATAGTTACCCAGACCCCTGGTTTAGGTTCACAGGTGCCTTCAGGGCTCTGTACCTGAGATTTGCTGAGTGCCTGTAAGTCTGGGAGCTCCAGGAACTGAGCACATGTCAGGATCATGCCGTGAAGGCTTATATTTGGTTTCATGCTCTGGGGGCTGTAGCTGTTTCCTCCTTTCACAGAAGCCTTCCCACGCTTGCTTTGCTAAATCGAGTTTCAGATCTTTAAGTCACAAGACTACAAGTAAAAAATACCACTTGAATTTATTCTTTCCAGTGCTCTGAAATAGGCTCGAGGCTGGATGACCCTCTTGGGAACAAATAATCCATCTGTGGGCATCTGCTAAATCCTAATAGAGAGCTACTGTTAACCTTGCCCACTGCCAATGTCACTTGAAGAGCAGAAATTTTTTTGGCAAAGGGAAAATATTTTTACCTAACTCAGATTTGCATTCACAGAGAAATTGGGGACATTTTGGCCTTTATTTTCTAAATAGAGAGGGGAAATAGTGCTTACTATCTTAGTGTGGTGGCGCTAAGCACAGAATTCACTTTGTGAATTAAATAACTGCAATTCCCTGCCAACAGCAGAGGGGAGATCTGCTCAGCATGCCATAGGTGGAAACAGAAAAAGAAATACTAGATAAAGTTGTTGATCAGTCTTCCCCCTCGCTGGCTGAAGGGACAGATCCTCCACACGTTCCTAGAGAAATGTGGAACACAAAGCTTCCAGTAAATACATTCACAGTGGTGACATTTGGGTTTCACTGCCACATTAGGTTTTAAAAGACATCAGATGTGTGTACAGTGTAGATATTACTGTAAGGAGTGAGCTGGCATGTGGAAACAAGGAAAATGTTCCGTTTCAAATGGACATACAGGGCAAATAAGGCACAGTTACCATGATAGTACCTTTCCAGTTGAGAATCTCAAGAGGAAATAATATTCAAATGGCCATTTTAGCACTTTGCTTAAAAATATCTTTTGATTCTTTCTCTATCTCTCCTTTTCTCTTCAACCTTTTCTTTTTCATGTGCTCTCCATATCCTGCACCTTCATACAGTCAAATCATCTGACCTGGCCCGGCTGCTGGCTTTACTTAGCCTGCTGAGGGGTCTCATATCAGTGGCGAGTTCAGCAGGCGCTGAAGGCCCTTCCACTTCGTCGCTCACCACCTCCTCTGCTTTCTTCACCCCTGGCTCTTCCTGAGGTCCCAGCTGCTCCTCTTCTTGTTCCTCCTCCTCTGCTCTTACCTTCTCCTCCTCCGGTTCCTTTGCTTGTACATACGATGGTAACCTCTCATCGAATGCCCTGGAGAGATCTTCCAATGGTCCCATCCCAATCTTCTCCTCAAACTCATTGAAGGCTGATGGAAGGGGACTGGGCTCAACCCCTACTTCTGTGAGAGGGAAGTAGTGGGACACCGGCTTCTCTTCTTCCAGCAGCTTGTAGCCTTTGGTCTTCGGGATGGAGGGGACTGTGATGGCATGGAGGGGCTTCTCCGGGACCTCCCCCAGCTGTTCCTCTGCTGGCCTTCTCAGAGCCCTCCGGATCCTTTTCAGGATCAAGTGACTGATCTCCACCAGGTTGAGGAAGAGGGACACGGAAGCTACCACCAGCATGAACATAATAAAGATGGTCTTCTCCGTGGGCCTGGAGACAAAACAGTCCACAAGATTGGGACAGGGCCACCGCCCACAGCGGTAAAGGGGGAGAATTCGGAAGCCGTACAGGAAATACTGACCTACTATGAATCCTACCTCAAAGAGTGTTTTGAAAATGATGTGGAAGATGTAGGTTCTCAGGAGGGTACCCTCCAGGCGAAACTTCTTGGTCCCATCAGGGTTGTTGCCTTTGTTTTGATTTGGAGCCAGGGGCAGCTTCTCTTCATCCACCTCAGCTTGCTGACGCCTCTCAGCTTCCTCTCTCTCTCTCCTCTTCTCCTCCATGCGGACATGGTGCACCGCATGCCCAAAGTACATTAGCGAAGGCGTGGATACAAAGATGATCTGCAGGACCCAGAGCCGGATGTGGGAGATGGGGAAGGCCTCATCATAGCAGACGTTCTCACAACCAGGTTGCTGGGTGTTGCACACAAAGTCTGACTGTTCGTCTCCCCACACTAGCTCGGCAGCTGTTCCCAGGATCAAGATGCGGAAAATGAAGAGCACTGTGAGCCAAACTCTCCCGATGACAGTGGACTGCTCGTTCACCTGCTCTAAAATGTTCCCCAAGAAACTCCAGTCACCCATTTCTTACTGTCTAAGGAAAGAAAAAAGAAAGAGAATGACCACAAATTATGCTAAATTTAAAAGATTTCAGGTTTTCCCACTGATGCCTGTTGTTGCTTTCAACTAGTATTTCCCTAATGTGCTTTGAGAACAGAAAGAAGGTTGCTTGCTTGCTAATTTGCCTGATAACAATGATTTATTAGTAGAAGAAGGGCTGGGAAGCCAGAGCAAACTGCTTGCTAAATTTTTTCTTCYCTGGCTCTAAATGGGCAACTACTTTTCAGCTGGGCAGTATATTTAACTCCTTCTCCAGGTAAGAGTCTTCTGTGGTGCCTTGTAGGCTCAGTTGCRTAAGCCTGCTTAGATTTTGTAGACGTACAAACACTCACCAGCAGTACAGAAATACAGATTTATCAGCATGCAGCTGCAGTGGTTAGAAAAGAGAGTGAAGCTTTCAAGCACCCAGGCTCTTCTGCAGCAGAACCACACATGAGTCAAACAGATCTCAGATTGGTGCCCATCTTGTACCTACACAAACCTGAATTCTCTATAGGTTATATATATTAATTCTGCATTAGAAATCACTCTGTTAAGTAAGAATAGCAATTACAACACCATTACTATGTTAGTAATACTGTATAAGCTTAATAACTACCATATATACTAGTTTTGCTATATGGTATGCATTATATACAATATAATTATTCAGTGTTATTGGCGCTATTCATTGTATCCTCTTTTGAAGTCAGTTGCCTCACTGACATTGGAACCAACCTGGAGAAAAACACAAAGGTCTATAACTGGGACCTGAAATACTATTTTCTCTCTCTAAAATGCCAGTGCTGCTATCTCAGGCTAACACAGAGCTGGAAGCCAGCTACAGATACCCTATTGGAAAGCTAAGAAAGTAGTCCATTTTCAAGTAATGCAAGTCAAACATTACATCTGTCATTATTTTTGCATGATAAGAAATTGTTCCTAGGCCAGGACTTCATCCTGTGTATCCTAAACTTCCCACTACATAATTTTAGGCAAGGAAAAATCTATGAATGAGGGAAATAAAGAGGAAACTTGTTTGGGATGGGCTAATTTAACACATCACAGCAGTCTGAAGTCTCTGAGGAATGCAGAGTATTACAGTGATCCAGAAAGACCGACTTATGGACCATGACAAGTGAAACAGGGAACATTATTCATAAAATAGCTGTTCACAGGGATCTAGAAGTTCATCTCTTAGATACTACCTCCATCTATAGTTTCCTAAATGCAGACACACATACACAAGTGCTGGGAAAACGAAGGTACAGTCAACAGCATGGAAATCTGAGTATCTAAACTTCCCTCCTCCTTTAGATACCGCTGGGATATATTTGTAATGCCATATGTTATGACACACCAACGCATACCAGTCTGTTCCAACTACTATGTGTACGTATTCACACATAGACAAACACACAAAATACTGAGAGTTCTATGGCTCTGGGGAATATCACAAATTTTCAACCAAAAAAAGCCTTCTGATGTTATTTTGCTAAAACAAGATGGACTCATTTTCCTTGCCTTCAAACCTTGTAAAATTTTAACCCCAGACACCCATGTTAGAAAACAAAGAACAGAACGCAGTCCTTCAGCTTGCACAAACACCTTGCATGCGTAAGCGGCAAACATATAATTTAATCACCRAAGAAAATTGCTACTTTCTCAGTCATTAAAGTTGTGTAAAAGAGTGTGTTAATGTCAGCACTTACATTAACAAGTCTAGCAGAAGATTATGCTGTTTACATACATTATCTAAACTGATTTAAACATTCTCTTTCTGCAAATTCACAGAGCAAAGTACACCCGACAGTTACCAATCATGTGCAACTCTGTAAAAAACACGACTATACACAATATAAACTTCATTGTCCCCCAGGCACTGCAGTTAACTCCATCCCTTTCTTTCTTTGTGAGTCACACTGATATCCACAGCTAGCATTTGAACACTTCCACTGCAGCACGCAAGAGCAACATTCTAGATGTGATAAACCTTATCATTCGGAAAACTCACTGTACAAGAGGAGGAAAAATGTTTCCTGGCTAACTCCATCAAATGTCTCATTTGCAGCTTGCTACATTTGGCTAAACTCTTCCTGAGATCACTTCCGAACTAGTCACGTTTTTCAAAAATCTGCCATGACCACCTTCTCTATTTTCTGCAAGTGAAGTCGTTTGAGGTTGCTCAATCAGTTCAACTGCAAGGAACGATTTTGGGTGGACTGAAGATGAGGGGTACGACCAGTTCAAATGTCTAGGATTCCACCTGTAAGCAGTCGGCCCCTCAAGTCTCAAAAAAGGTGCAAGCGATGAATTTAGGCAGTCACCTTTTCCCTTAAATTGCCTGTCATGAGGAAAAGAGCAGGAGACCGCCTAAGCCCACTCAGAGTCAATAGACTCGTGTTCTTAACTCACACGGGCTTGTTGCAAACCCCTACCCTGCACTTCCAGATGTTGCAATCTGAGCACACTACCAGCGAAAAAGACTGTATAGATTAAGGATGTTGAGCAAGGAACTTGCCGCTGTGAAAGGCTCCACCGAAGAAATGTGTCCCCCTCCTCTCTTGGCACTCTGCAGGGAAGAGTGAACTTTTGTCTCTCTTCTTCCCTACCCTAAAAGTCCCAATCCTGTCGCACGACTGAGCAGATATGACTGAATTGGCTCTGATGGTGGGTTTTAGTTGCCCTGCAATATTTAAGCTCCGAGCCAGACGGCTTTATGAAGTGAGTGACAGTTAGTGACGTGAGGAACAATAGGGAGAAAAAAATAGAGAAAGAGAGACAGAGACACAGAGCGGAGAATCCACTGAACATGAAAAAGCAGAGGGGGGAGAGGAACAGGCGACAGGCAGTGAAAACCTAATACATGCATAAATGGGAGTTTGCACAGTTAAGCAGGGACCAAAGCATCTCTGCAATTCTGCCATGGTTCAGCACAGCTCTGTGTGTGTCCCCACTCGCTAGTCTTTAGGCATCGTGGCGTGACAGGTGAAAAGGGACTGCCAACATCTCTGATGGTGGCAGAACTAATTGAACTAATTTGTTACCCTACACCCAGCTCTGACAGCCAAGTCGCATTGCTTATTTCCAGCACAGGCAGTCACTGAGGTACTGGACCTGTACTTGGCATTGTCAGAGACTTTGGACTGCTCTTTAACATCTTTTACCAGGAAAAAGCAGCAGTATGGGAAAACTAGATCATCAGTCAATATTAATCAAAGCTGAGAAATACCAATTTTACAACCTTGCCTTTCAGTGTCTTAGTTCTGCTTAGTTTTTCCTCCAAATGCATCTTGCACATGCATCAAAAATGTCTAAAACAAACTGTTTTGTTAAGTAGCATAGCCAAAATCCAGCAGCCCAGCAAACAGGAATGTTACCCCAGGCGCACTCGCCTACCCCTGCCCATCTGCAAAAATGCTAGAGAGCCCGCAGAAGAGAAGAATCAGAGGCTCAGTAATGCGTCCACAAGTACAACTAACTGTCCTATGAGTTTTGATCATGAGCCAAAGGATATAACTTTATTCTCAGGTGCTATTTTTGTCGTCTTTCTGTATGAATTGCTCAGGATGTGCTCTTGGTGCTCAGCTCTGAAGAAAAAGAGGATTACTGGAAGAAAGATCTGCTAAGCAATGATACAGATACCAGGCTCATAAAGTGATGAAGCAGCAAGTAGCTCTCCTCTCTCTTTATGCAGACTCAACACTGAATTTAATTCCCCAGAATGGCATTGGGAGACGCTCTGTCTCTAGAAAAACTGTCATTTGAATGAGATATTACAATATGAGGGCTGCAAAATTTTGTATCTTCAAACCAATGGCTTCAGGCCTCTTTCAGTGTTTCTGGGCATTTGTGCCCATGTAAGTTCAGAGCCTCATTTCAGCAGTTGTCTTCCCAAACAGCTTTTCAGCTGAGTTGCATAGCTCCAAAGTCCAAAGCACAACTGGAGGCAGAGATGATGTTTTTCGAACTGGATTTCAAAAGAGCTAAAGGATAAGTGAGGGATGGAAAATAATCATATTTTGCAAGAGGAACCAGTTTGGAGGCACAAAAGAAAAATCAATCTCTATGCATGCAATTGGAATGAAGGTCATATTCAGAACACCTTAATAAATCACTCTCTTATTAGAGAAGTAGTGGAGGTCTATACATGACATTTTTCAGCCTGTGCTACATAAAGCATGGGAATAGTCTTCCTGGAGACAGGACACACAGAGGAGAAGATACAAGTCCCAAGAACATGAAGTGAATAAGAACAGGCACAGTTTGATCAACAAGAAGAATAAGGACAGTAAGGAAGAGTAAGGAATACCTTTGTTGCTTTGTTTTGCTATATGCTGCTGTGATAAACTAAGATTGATACATGAGTGACTGGTCATCACTGCCACCCTCATCCCCTCTCTGGGAAGCTGTAAGAGAGGGAGGCCTAAATGATACTACCAGCAGCTAACACCTTTAAAGGCTGCCTGCAAGCTGCTGCATCACGGAGGCCAGATGGTTCAGATGTTAAAACTTCCCTTTTCAGACTGAAACTGTCTTTCTGGAAAACTCAGCTCTGGCTGAATGTGCATATCCCTTTCTGGGCCTTATCTCTCTAATAAAACGAGCCAAAACCCAAATCTGGTATGTAACTACATGGCTGTAGTCCATCTCTAAATTACATCCAGCTACTGTCAGAGACATTTCCCATTAACCTTCTATCTGCCACTTGCAAATGCTATCCAAATATCAAACACTATGTGGCAAGTTGCAGAACAGCTTGCAAGATGCAGCTGATGCAGAAATTATATTCAAGTCACTGATCACTGGGTATATGTTACCTTCATCTGGATGATCAGGGTGACTTTCTTTGCTATCACTAGGGTGCAGAGCCTTTAACATGGGGCACACTGAGTTTGCTGGACATTTCTGGTTTGGGGAAAACCACACAGTTCCTTCCACTGGATGCCTTTTAAAAAGGCACCACTGAGCTCTGGGCCAGATTCTCCAGCTCACTAGGGCCTCCTGCCTCTGAAGAAAATGGCCACAGAAAATGGCCTAAATGAAGACGAAGATGGCCAATGAGGAATTCCTCTTGTACTGGGGCTACACAGGGAAGTGGTTGTTTGAGATGGGGGTGAAGAAGAGAGGGCAGAGCAGGAGAAGAGCAAGAAGGGGACTTGATTCTTTCAGGCATCAGAGTAATGCTGGAAGTCGGGGCTGCCTTTATAATGTGAAAGCAATGGCTGTGAAAGGAGTAGAGACCATAAGGTCTAGAAGACTGGACCTCACACGCAGCATGCGACATTGCTGAGTCTGCAAAAGAACTGCAACACTGACAGTGCCAGACTGATAATGGCCAACACTTCCAACGTGTGTACCTGGCCCAGCATTTACGSTCTCATTAGGCAACCTGTAGAAGTGCTGAGTACTTCCATCTCCAAAAACCAGTGCTGGAAATAGTAGCAGCTAATGAGAGTAATACTGTTACTCAGTTACTTTTTCTTGCCTTTGGGACTTTTCTTGCCTTCAAAGAACCATGGGCATTTCCTGCACTTTAAAAATGTTATTTTCTGTGGCAAGAAGTTTGCTTCATTGCTGACTTCTCATCCTTTAGCTGCTTTGAGGCTGGTGACTGAGCTCCCGCCTCTGGCACCACTGGGACTGTAAAGTCCCCACTGCAACTCAGCCTTTTGCTCAGAGACTACGAGGTCACTTGGGGAATGTGGGATTTTTCATTCCAAACGGATTTCCAACACAGACATGATGTCAGGACAAGGCAGGGCCATGCTATTGAACAGCTCTGTTCATGCATGATAGCAGATTGTGCAATTATATAGCGCACAACCCTGGATAACGATACCTCTCCCTCAAACAAAGTTATCCTCTCCTGATCTGCTTAGCTAGAAAGTGGCACATGCTTCCTGTTCTTCTGCTGAGCACACAAACCTTTTGCTCATGGCTGAAGCTGAACACTAGATATATTCAGCTTCCCTACAAGCAGCTGGGAGCTCTACCAACACTCTTGTTTGCCAGACGCTACCCAACTTAGCGGACACCTACTTTCTAGTAACATGTCTCTCTGTCCATCCTAGAGCCAAAGCGGTCTATTGGTCTGATCACTAGGACCAGGGTCTGCCAGATTTCATCTTCTCTCTGCCACCTACCGGTCTCAGAAATCATTTAAATGTAGCTAGCCCTGGGCAAACCTTTAGGGAGAACTTACTACATCCCTGCAAGACTGGTAAATGTCACTGTCCACATTTTAAAGGCAGAGCTCTGAGATTTTTCCAGGACTCTCTTCAGAGCCCTCAGGGCACTGGGGGATATAAACTGCTGGGGAATATACTTTGCTAGGGAACTGCAAACAAACCATAAAGAAAAGAGAGGGAGGAAGATATGAAGCATCAAGAAGGAGGGAAATTGGGAAGTATGTAAGTTAACAGGAAGGTTTGGGCAAGAACACAGGAGAAGAGGTGAAGGCAGGGCTGGATTGTGCTGAGCTTCAAGTGGAGAATAAATACTTACGGGAAACGTGTTTTTAATTTAAGGGATGGAACAAAACTAGACAATGAATAAAGATAAGCAGGGCAAAAGTGGAATGTCTTTCAATATCTATTTAAGTTAAATGCAGTTCTTCTCTGAAAATTACTGTTATAAGAGGATCTGGGGAATTACAGGCCAGTCAGCCTAACCGTGATACCTAGAGAGATACTGGAACCAATTATGAAACAATCAATTTATAAGTAGCTAAAGGACAATAAGGTGATAAGAAACAACCAGCAGGGAATTTTGAAGAAACAAATCCTGTCAAACCAGGCTAATTTCCTTCTTCGACTAGCAGGCCTGGTAGATGAGGAGGAAATGGTAGATACAAAATACCTTGACTTTAGTGAGCATTTAGAAAATATCTAGGTCGCAGGCTCCCACAGCAGCAAGCAGACAAAGTCACCATGCACAGGTTGAAGTACCATAATCAAGGGTAATTATCAGGGCTTCACTTTTCCAGCTGGGAGGATGATACTCCTGAAGTTCTGCCTCCAGGGAGAGGCTCAGTATTTCCTTGCCTGTTTTGGACAACAGATTAGAGGACAAAACTGAAAGGATGACAGCCGGGCTGGGGGGGCAGCAGTCCCTCCTGAAGGCAGGGGAGCTGGGGGATCAGAATTTGAAAGGGACATGAGACACTGGAGAGCTGGGCTGCCCTCTGCAGAGGTGGCTGTACCAAGGTACAAGTCAGGAATGGTGATTGCACAGACACCAAATGCGCTGGTCCAAACTAGATCGTAACCATTTCAGCAGCAGTGTAGCGAAGAAAGAGCTGGGGTGGGACCAAATATGAGTCTGTTAAGTGAGATTCCTACAGAAAAAGACAAATGTTATTCTGAGATGCTTTAAGGGGAGTTTTGTGTATAAGGCAAAGGAAGCAATTATTTTGTGCATTTACTCGATACTGCTGAGCTCTCAGCAGGAACAGCGTGTCCGGTTCCAGGCACTACATTTTACAGGAGATGTAGACAAATTGGAGAGAGTCCAAAAAAGAACAACAAAATGATAAGAGATGCGAAAAAACATGACTTATAAGGAATGGATAAAATAACTGAGTTTGTTTTCTCTAGGAAAAGAACAACAGGAGGGGAGGCATGATAACAGTCTTCCAGCACGTAAACATTTGTTATAATGGGTAGAGAGACTAAGCAGTTGTCTTCTACATTCACCAGAAGTAGAAGAAGAAATAATCAGCTTAATTTGCAATAAAAATGATATAGCTAAACATTAGAAAAACACTTTGCAATGGTAAGAATAGCAAAGCACTGCAGCACACTGCTTGGGGAGGCTGTAGAATCACAGGAGGTTTTTATGAAGAGGTAAACAAACATCTGTTAAGGATGATCTTACCTCATAAGCAGGAAAACAATCGGGGGGAGAGGGAGGCTTTCTGAGGTCTTTGGCCCTACAGTTTCATGTAGGGCCAAAGACCCAGAGAAATCTCAGAGAAATATTTTCAGTTTAAAAAAAAAAGGTACCTTGCCACCAACCCTGAAAAGTCAGCCTGGACATCCTGGGTTGTCTACACCACCCRGTGCAATGCTGAGCTGGGGAGATACCAGCTCAGGTCTGGGAGCAGGTTAGCTGTGTCAGCAAAGTGTTCCACGTGAGCTAATTATCTCCTCTCTGGAGTGGGGCTAATTCGCTGGGGCAGCGTGAAGCACACTGGTGCTATGCTGCTTCCCATGCTAGTGCTAGCTCATCCCGGGCTACCAGAGGTATCGCCACACTGCCCTGAGAGGAGGGCTGTCTTCAGGAAAGCTTCGGGAGGGTCACTGCTTTGTTCTTTGACTTCAGTGATGGCTCTGAACGTGCTGTGGATTTAGACGTGTTTGCTCACCACAACCACATTTCAACCAATTTGTTCTCTTACTATAGTAACCGTAAGATTAAATGTCATAGCTTATTTAGAGTGCTTCATCTGGACATTGACACTAAACATGAAAAACAGGGTGCGAGTGACCCAGGGCACTTCCAGTAAGAACCTCTTTTCTCGCTCAGTTCAGCACTGACCTTTTCCAGAGATGCTGATTTTATCTGAGGGCAGGATGAATAAGAGCCACCCACCTTGTCCCAGTACAATTGCTGGAGTAGCATCAGCAAAGCAGAAATAGGGAGCAGCCTCTGCCAAGGGGCCTCTGGGGCTCCTGCAGCCTAAACCACTAGCGGGCGGTATTTTCTCATTCATGCACTGTACAGCACCAGGGGAGACCGAGGGATGCTATGAATGAGAAAGGAGAAGGCACGGTGTGCCTGTTACGCTGTATCTAAACCTTGCCTTTCTCTTCCCTCATCCCTCAGTTCTTGAACTTTTTCTGCAAGATACAAAACTAAGGCAAAGCAAACGCAGGAAAGTTGCGGTGATGCAGTAATACCTATTGTGAATACGATTTTTAATAGTACTTTTACAATGGTTAAATAGATGGCGTTAAACTGACATGAAGGTCACTTATATCATTGATTTTACCTATAGAATCAGTGTAAACTTTGTTGACAAAGCACTCTTTTTGCTAGTATAATCTGTATTTTCACTTGGATCTGCATCACTTATCCAGCAAATGTTTCTCATGTGTACCAGCTGACCTCCATGATTCTCCCTTTAATAACAGCATGGTTAATAATAAAAACTGCACTAAACTTACAAAGAACATGTAAGGCAAAGGAGATGAACTCGCACATGTCAAGGGTAGGTGCTATGGTACTGCAGCAGCAGGACAAACAGGGCTAGGAAGAGAATACTCTTTCAGACACATGATTTCATGGATCGGCATGATTTCACTTAAAACTTGACCAGGCTCTTCCTAGAAATGCAGACCTTTACAACAGTGTCCTGGTTAGAGCTTCCAAGTTCTCATGCCAGCGCAGATGCTATTTCTGAAGATGCGCACTGGGAAAGGGCCGGCGCAGAGCTTGTAGGCAAGGTGTAGCACATGCATTATGGAGCCATCATATACAAAATGCCTTTCCTAGGTCCCCATATACCCTTCTCTTACCTATCCCTTTCTCTGCCCCCTGCCTAGAACCTACCGCCTGGTCAGACATGGAGGTGGAGCACATCAGCTGGAGGACATCACTGAGAAGATCTGAGAATACAGGCAAGCTGCATACTTAGGTGGTCCATAGACTCAAGTTTCTCTCTGCATATATTCTAGATTATGGCTCTTCCACCACTATTGAGATCCTCCTCACAGAAATGGATTAACTGCTATCGGGAGCTGTGAGGTATCAGACCAGTTAGGGAACACATTGCTTACAGCCAATCTGGACTGTGTAAAGTGGATCCAGGGAAAGCAGTGACAAGCACCTGATAATACTTCTGGTAATAATTAATTGTTCCAGGCCTGCCAGTAAGAGAGGGGCTAATAATATCTCCCAGCCTCTTGAGGGGATCTCCATATGTTTGTTTTATCAAGACTTTTCGTACAGTCTCTTAACATCCTCAGGCACAAGGAGCAGGAAAGGACAAAGCTTCTGAAAGACCTGAACAAGTGGGTATGTCTGGAAACATCCCCTGTTACCTCACTGTCTRTGAGGTTTGTTGCCTTCCAGTTTCTGCTGGGGGCTCATTCCCTACTCTCTTGTCCCTTCTTCTGGGCTCTTCTAACACCACCAAAGCTTGCCTTGCTGAGTGGTAGGCTCAGGGCTCTCAGGAGCGTTGTCACCACCCACTCTCCACCTTTATCTCCCTGCCTTCATTTCCACACCGTGGAATGACACGGTGGAGGTGCACTGTGCATACAAGGTGTGGAGGTGGCCCGGGAGAGCTCAGAAGCAGGACAGGGGAGTGATGGGGGTAGCAAAACAGGCCATTATCTCTATTCTCCCAGTCCCGAGAGATGCGCGTACCTGCCGTGCACTTTGGCTGACCTCAGCTTCCCATTTCCCACACCAGAGCATGTTCCCAGCCTCTCTGGGGAGGACATCCGTGGGGACGGTTCCTGTTTCCCTGCCCTTTCAGTCATTTGCCTTCCTGAGCCTGATATGATTGTTTCTTTGGGCACAGTGTAAAGATGCCAGCAAGGAACGGAAGCCTCTCACGCCTCAGCAATTTATTAAGAAGAAAAGGAGGTTATTGAACTTGGAAGCTGTTGAGCCGGTCGTTCTCTTTTCGTGATCAAGAAGATAACCCGTCCATAGATAAACCATCCATCCAAAGGTCTTCAGCATTCCCTGAGACAACCTGGCCTCAAACTAATAAACAGCCGGGTGGAGGGAGGCAGGGATTATCTATGTACAGACCTGCCAGAAAACATAGGTGGTAGGGCTGAAGGGCTTCTAGTTTGGAGAGACCTGTTGGATTTTTTTTTTCCTTCATTATTTCCAGCAAACTTCAATCCCTTGAAGTTCTGTTACTGCTCAGTGAATATGATATTCTTAACAGCAGTATGGTTTAAAGCATTATCAGGATCCTTGTAAGAGAAGCATTAAGACTCTTCGGGGGTCCCCTGTCCTGGGTCAGACCTGGCAAAACTTTCAGCAGCTACTTCTATGGCAAGTCCCGCCTTGGCATAGCAACTGTCAATTACTCTTCCACACGTCCTGCACTACAAGGCCCCATTCTTGTCTGATTGATAAACACTGCCATAATGAATGCAGCTATTACTACAAATAGTTCCTCACCAAAATACAGGCATGTATTTTAATGGCCTGTGTCTCTCCAGTCCCTGAAGCAAGAACATGAACTCTAATATTTCTGTTGGCCACCCTGCTTTGGCCCAGGGCGCAGCGGGTTTGGTGGGTTTCTAATCCCTCTGCTGCATATCAGCTCCACTGACCAGTGCTGGGTGCATTCAGCTGCAGCCCTGGCTCTGCCTTTCAAAAGTGTGCCCTCCTTTACAGAAGCACAATATAGAAGTCAACTCCATTCTAATACATCCTCTTTAGCTGTATACAGTTGTGGCATCTCTTTCCATTTTATATTCATCAAGGCTTTGCCTGCCCAGGAGACTACAGCTATAAGACACTGGAAAAGATACTGGGATGTTTGTACGACTGAATGTTAAAAACAATGGCTATAGTCCTAAGAAAGACTGAGTGGGCAGAAGTGGGGTAAAAAGAAAAAGTATTACCTGCTTGCTTGTTTGTGATTTTGAATCGTAATTTCCTAGTTAACAATATTCAATATTTGTGAGTCGGTGTTCTAGCAACTGGATTGATGATTTGGGTCTGCGAGAGATAACCGAGCAGCACTGGAATATGGGAGCACTGGTTATTTGAGCACTAACCAAAAAAAAGAAAAACCGTAAGTTATTGCTTAATTTAACACATGCTGATGTTGCCGACTCAAAAACAGCCTTGGGGATTTTTAAATGTTCTGAACAGCTCCCTCATTTTGCAAATCTTAAATCCACAATGAACAAAACCTATGTTTCACCTCATCCGGATGGGTAAAGTGATGGTAGAAATGAGAGGCTGGTAGCAGGTTTACTGACACCCAGTTCACTGCGCTGTTATATGAAACCAGAAGAAGGTCCAAACTGGTAATGCAATGCTTTGAAAGACATGATGCTTTAAAAAGTCCTGTTTCCCAGCCCTGAGTAGAATTCTGGGCTAAATCAACACAAAGAAAGGATTTAATTAAGAAAATATAAATAACCATTGAGAACTGCTTAAAAATTTTTTACTAGGCACCAAAAATACGCAACTGCGCAGTAAAGAAAGAATAGTGTAATTGAAAAAACACAACCAGATTTAAAATGGAAATGGGGGTGGCTTTAAGTAAGTAAAACACATACAACAAATAGTAAGAGAGGAGAAGCTGAATATAAATTAGAAGATAGGAATTATAAAAAAATGATGATGGAAGTGAAAGGGAAAAAAAAAGACTGACAAAGCTATTTTTTTTAAAAGTAAATTAAGAACAGAATGAGTCCTAATCATGGTATTGATCTGTTATCAGATGGAAATGTTAGATTATTCAATAATAATGCAGACAAGAAAAATGAAATCAATAAATACTTCTATCCTACTGCTGGGAAAAAAGAAAGTAGATGATGAAGACATTGTTGATGACATGTCTATTCTTGTAGTATCTCAGAGGAATTAAATACCACCTACTAAAATCAGGCATTTCAAATCAGCAGGACTGGATACCTTAACTGAAACTTCCCCCCCCCCCCCCCCNCCCCCCCTTCTTAAATAAGCTGCACAGGATGTCTCTGCACTATTTATGTTGATTTTCTGTACTTCTTGGTGCAATGGGTAAGTCCTGGAGGAGAAGGAAAAAACCCATAGTCTGGCATTTTGTAAAGACTATGTAGAAGGGCATATTTATTTTATAATTATGTCATAACTGTAATTACTCACAGGTAACTACAGACCTGTGATAGGATCTCAGTCCTGAACTAAATAATGAAGTGGCTAACACAGAACACGGAGAATAAAAGGAGGGAAGTATAACTAGGGGCAATCAACATGGGTTTATAGAAAATTCACCTCCTTGAACTGTGTTAATACTTTTCTCTGAGGAAATTGCACATACCGTTGTTAAATATAACAAAGGTGGTACAATATACTTAAGATCCTGGAAGGCACTTTCCCTTCTATCACATGGCAATTTGATTAAAGAATTGCTTGACATAATAATAAGATAGCAGTCATTAAACAGACTATAAATGACCTATCAGGCTGGTCCCAAAATACCACTGAGAACTAGAAGTGATTGTTTTGTTTATAGCACGCGTGTACCAATATCCTGGAGGGTGTTTGGCGTCATGATATTTTTAGTCAACAACCTGGAAGAAAACATCAAACGTTTTGCAGATGTCACTAAGTCCAGGAGAGGGATGAATCATGAAAAAGGGGACTGCTGATCTAGAGCACCCCTGATGGCACAGTGAGTTGGGCAAACAGAGAGAGGGCTTGCTTTAGCACAAGGAAGGTCACGTCTCGCACATCCGCAAGGAGCTCAGCTGTAGCTCTGCTGTGGGGAACTTTCTCCGGGGAAACAGTGACTCTGCGGAGGACTCTAAGCTCAGGGTAGCTGAGGAGCTGCATTTGAGCTCACAGTGCAACACTGTGCTTGATAGGGCTAATGTGATCCTTGGATGTACACGTAGAGGCGAGGTGTGTACATATATCACCTCAGTCCTGCCTGGTTTATTCTCCAATTTTCATGACAGTCCTCTGCTGTCAAAATTTCCCCATTATGTCTCCTACATGACCCCTAACTCGGCAAATTAGAAAAAGAGTGTTTATTTTCTGGTTCAAAAGTCAGCTTGTTTTAATGACTACCTGCCAGTTTGAATGAAGAAGGTACCTCCCAGGACTGTCTTCTCACCTTGTTCTGATCATATGAGATCTTAGATCTACACATGTGCTGCTAGTATGTAATTTTAAAGGCTTAAATCTGATCTAGTCCAGCTCCCAAAAATAATTTATGATCTGTGAGGTAGCCCAGAAAGCAGTGTCATGAGTGGTGACATACAGCATCATCCTGGGGATTCTTGCTCACGCATTTCAAAAGCTGGTCCCATCCGTGAGTAATGTCTCATCTCTCAGTCCTGGAAAGATAGCGCCCATCTTTGCTATCCATATAAGGGAAGCAGTTTGAAGGACACAGGCAAGACCATGTGAGAAGCAAATGGGAAGCGAGAAGACTAGAATTACTGCAAAGCAGAATGAGAATAGCAAAGAACATTCAGCAGAAAAGAAAGCAATAAACACACCACCAGAGCACAACCCCATGTGCCAAAGGACAGCTCACAGACAACTTGAAYGTAGATCCTGCCTCCTTCAAGCTTAATACAGACCTTAGCAAAGCACCTAGGTGCATTCGTATCAAAGGGTATCATGCATCAGCACCTGAGCTGCCTACAGCAGACTCATAAATGTCCAGCATGAGGGTGCCAGCAACCTCCTGTTTATTACTGTACTCTTTCAACTCTACTGATTGGAGTACAAACGCCAATCCTGGCGAGCTGTCAGTGAACCTACAAAGACCTACGAACAACCAGCCACCAGTCACGTACCCAGAACAGACCCCAAAAAATACAGACTCCTGCAAATTCTCTTGGATGCTATTTGCTGTATACGTTGTCATGCCTGTTGAAAGCCATGTGACTGTCCTATGAGTAGATTTTAATTTAGCTGGAAATAAACACTTGCATTAACAGGTCTCCCTGATGGCAAGGACTTTAGTCACTGATGAATCTCAGATGTCAAAGGTTGGAACCACTTCATTTCCTGCGAACTACTCCAGTGCTGTTACACTCTTTGAATGTATTGCCTATCCTGCCAAAGCATGGAAAACTTGGAACTGTCCTAGAAAACATCTGTCCTGGGAAAAGCAAAGGCTGCCAAGGAATTAAGGAAAGGGTATTGATTTCTGACCTTCTTCTCAAGAAAGGATGCCTGGGCAAAAAGGCAAGCAAGGTGCAATAAAAGTCTTATTCATGGAAAAACAGAACAAAATAAATAACGTAGGCTTTCTGCTAGTGCAGGGAGGAGAGCAGGCTCAGGCTGGGACTTCTAGAGGCAGCATTTAATCTAGCTTGTGTCCCTCAGAGAGAAGTTAAAATTTCTGTAGACTGCCATGGAAGGATATCTGTGAAAATGCCAAGTGCTTCTGATGATCCAGGCTTGACTCTCCCTTTTAGGCAAGATATTTAACAGTGACAAAAGTAAAAATGGTTGGACGCAGACCATGCATCCCTGACACGTGGAGCCCACTGCCACAGACTGGGTCTGAGCCCTGAAGGACTACGTTTATCCAAGAGTACTCATGGTTTCAATAGCTCTGTGTGTGTTTCAGAAAGGGGCTTCTTGAGAAGGGTTTCTATCTGAGCAGGAAAGTCTTCATGCAGCAGGGACCGAGCGTTCCTTTTGAGTCATTAACTCAGCTGTTTTGCACAGCAATAAACCCTAGATAAGGAAACGGCCAAGAGCAGCGCAGATTGCCAGAGGGGTGGGGTAGAGCAGAGGTCCCTGCTTCAGTTCCTGAAAAAACCCTTCACTTGTACTCCCCATGACTAGATATCTGCCTCGGTGGCACAGGTCATCCGTGAGCAGAGGCAGTCCCAGTACCGCTGGAAACAAACCCAGGGAATAGGGTCATGGCATGTTTCTGGCAAGAGCCATCAAAGCCAAAAGCTATAAGGATTGGAGAAAGTCTCCCAGGGCGCAACTGTGCGAGCACAGCCGTCCCGACCGTGTGCTGGCTTGCAGTGATAACATTGTGTGCTGAGGTTGGCACTCAGTCCAGGTGAGATCACAAGAGGAAAAGCTTCCCACCCCGCGCAGCCTCAGCAGTCACATCCACAGCTCCTCGCCAACTTGCTGCCCCTTGCCACACTCCACCCAGCTAGCCCTCCTGCACCGCAGGGGACACGCTGCCCTGCCTGGCTTTCTTCCACTGTCTTGGGGTAGGGCTGGCTGACAAGTGGCCATTGTGTTTCCTCGGAAGTACTGTTACAGCAAGTACCTGCTCATACTGGCTGTGTGTGAAGGCTCAGAGCCTCCGCAGGCATGTATTAATATTGCCCCAACCTCCATCTGCATCAGCGCTCATCTTCCCAGCACTGTTCTCAGAAGTTTCTCATGGTACGTTGCACCGCCGACTCTTCCACATGCACACTCTTGGCTTCTGCCAAAGTTTAAGTCTGTGGGGAATAAGGTAAGAAATGAAGCAAAACCCTGGCATCATGGGAATATAGTTTTTCCACAAAAAAATTAAAATGTCCGTTGGGAGGGGACAGGGAAAGAACTCATTCTTGTTTGGCTCAGAAACATAGGAGAATAACTCTTCAAGGTTTAAAGTTTGAAATATATGACAAAGCCATAGATGATGGTATACAAAGGAATGCCTTGGCTTGGCCAAAGGAGAATTAAAGCAACACTGATAAATGACAATTAATACCTCTTATCACTGAGCACCTCAGTGGACACTCATGAAACCTCATTTACTTTGGGATATCACTGCAGCATAATCCAATAAAAAGGTGAACCAAACACACTGAGTTCAGGTGAGAGGCCTGCATCTAGCCCATGCCCCCTTCTTCCAGCAAAGATGGTGCCTGGTTGCTCCCGCTGGGGACTCTGACYTCTCCCACCCTGTACAACCAGACAGCCAGACCCATGGGTGCCACCACAGACAGTGGAACAGTGGTCTGGGATGAGGGGCTGGTGGCAGGGTGGGGGTGGTGGCAGCTCCTCTTTGAAATGTTGGTGCTCACCTCCACCATCCTCAGTGCTCTTTCAGTGGTGGAGGTGGCTGCCGATACTATGGAGTGGGAACAAGGTAGATGGTTACATGGGAAACAGGAATGAAGGGGGAGCAATGCTGCTTGCTTCTGGAGCAATAGCATTTGAAACTTAACAAGGGAGAGTGATGTGGTTTGGCTGTTTGCAGGCTGTTCACACAGGGCAAGGTGAAAAGGAGTAATGCCTTGGGTGGAGAGGGGATGCCTTCTGCTCTTGCTGTGAGGTCCCAACTCTCAACCCCATAGCTGCCAACAGTGAGCCAACCTCCGACTGTAATGCCAGAAAGAACTGCTGTGATCATCTGACCCAAGTTTTTGAAGATGTGGGTCTAGAAGACTTGGCAGAAATCCTTCCCATCTCTGCAAGGGTCTACTTTCCAACAAGAATTCAGCCACAATTTAAAAGCCTCCTGTGGAGGATCGTCCACAACCCTCAGTGAGTTTTTCTAGTGGTTAATTACAGACAATGTTAAAAAATAGTGCTCTTTTTCATATGACTCTTTTTTCCCCAGTTTCAAATTCCAGTTTTTGGATCTTACTACCCTTCAGTCTGCTAGACCACAGAAAGTTTGTTCCCCATGTAAGTATATATAGACACTGAAAAAAGTTAGCCTTCAGCTTTCCCTTTTCCCTTCAACTCTTCGACCTCTTTCACTGGAAGGCACGCTTCCAATTCTTTAATACCCTCGGGCATTGTCCCTGAAACCTCTCCCATCCAGGAACCACCAACAAAAGCACTAAATAGAGTACATGGGAAGTGACCGTGTTAGTGCTAAATGACACACGCACTCAGCCTCTCCTAGAGCTATTCATCTTGAAGTTATTTACCGAAAGCTGCATGAGTTCCCCCAGCTACAGCATCATCCTGGAATTTTGTCGTCAGCCAGTGAGCTGCACCAGCCCCCACTTCTTCCCTGTCGCTGCTTCCCGAGACAAACTTGCCAGCTGATAAGCATAGCCTGTATTCCTTATTCTTTGACACGTGACTTACAGCAGCTAATGTTATGCTTGGCCCCATCTTTCTGAGTGATCCAGACTATTGCAGTAATGTATTTTTTTTGCTAGCTTACTGATTTTTGAGTCATTCCTACTAATCAATGACTATTTTGCTGTCTTTCAGATCATTGATAGTAGAGTTCAATACTATACAGCCACAAATGACCAACTTTACAATGCTTATTCCCCCTTACAATTACACATCTCCATCCATTTGGAGGACCAACGTATTTCCTGTAAAGTTCTAATGTCTGCATTGCAAGAAACAGCAACAACAAAAATCTCTAAAAGCACTATACCAGCACTATCTATTCCTGGCTCAGTCTACCTTGTGTAATGTGATTGTAAGTGCCTTAAGGTAAAGTTACCATTTGATACATGTTTCTGTAGGGTCTACTACAAGTGGGCCCCTAATTAAGAAGCAGTAGTCTTCCTCTCTGGCTGGGACAAAAGCAAGGGATTTACAATTCTCAAACTGCTGCTAGGATCTTGTCTTTCAGAGATGTAAAATTTCTCACGACAACACAGGAACATGAATAAGTTGTCTCAAAGTGTCTGCAGTGCAAGTCCCTGATCTGGCAAAGCTTACACACGTGCTTAACTTCATCCTGTGTCAGAGGAGCTAGTCTCAATGCACAGTAAAATACAGGCTTTCCGTTTTTGCAGGACTGGGCACCAGGAAGATGCATAGCATGCAACAGGGGAGGTGAAACAGGAGGTTAGACAGTCAAAGCTTTTCTTTATACTGTTGTAAACACAAATCTCTTCTCACATCTTCTTTTCAGTTGTTAAATACACAAATATGGGATTGCATTCCCATGCCTCGTTGCCTCAGGGGCAGTAAAGAAATTACACAAATTGCAAATAATCAAATGTATGGATCCCCTGACTTCCAAGGGATTTTTGAAGATTAACTACTTAACCCCTAATTTTACCGACATTGGCTGAATAACGAATGAGGTGAGGCAACACCCTTGGCTGATAAGATTCATGATGAAAAAAGGTGGGTTATTCCATCCCAGGGAGGAGAAGGGCTCATGAGTCTGGCATCTCACCATGCAGGTTTCCCATCTGGGACAGAGTCCCAGTAGTCTGTATCTACAGGAATGTCTGATCTTTCCCGTTTTATTATAGGATCACTGTATGAGAAGGTATGAAATCCAATGGCTTTGCTCAGTGTAAACAAAGGGTCCAAGTGACRCAGATCCTTCCTGGAGAGGCACTTTCCCTCACTGTCACAGCTGACTAATGTGAGAACAACCTACCTCGTAGAAGATTTCACATTAGCTATGAGGGACACTTTGGTTTCCTGCATCATCCAAGCAGTTTGCCCATCTGTGTCAGATCACACACCAGAGAGGAAGCTAGCACACTCCAGGCTGCTCAGGTTTGGTGTTTCTGATAGGGAGCAGAGATGTCGTTATAGGTGAAACAGTAGTCATTGTTGTCAGGAAACACCAGCCCTTGCAACGTGCTAGTGGATATTAAACTTTTCGTAACCTTCACTTTAGTCTCTTGACTAGGACCAGGAAACACAGAGCAGTGTCTTACAAGCACTTCCAAGCATCAACACCCTGCATACTCTGCACCCCAAGGTATAGCTGTGGCCTATGGTGACAGACCCATGAAGATTTTTAACRCAAAGAGCCTACAGAACGGCTTCAGAGACTCAAGCTGCAGTACCATTGCATTCAAGCTAGTGAGAGAGGTGGGGATAAACAGAGCATCCATGACTACTGCATATGGCACTTGCCTTGTGATTCACRAAGTAAAATAGCAAATACATTCCTTTGGTCATATATTCCATCACATTACTTTTGGGAATACAGGCTTCCTCAGAGATCTGATACAGAGGATCCAGACCATGCTAGAGCCACAGCCCCCCCAGTATGAATTCAGGATAGTTATCTAGGGGATAAATTCTGCTCTCATTGAATTTGGAGAGAGCAGCAGGACTTGGGGACCCATCATTTGTGTACTTGCCCCTGCAGAGGCCCTTAGCCTAGGTAGCTGAAAAAATACAGTATTTATAGAGTGTATTAAATGGCTGGGACATTTCTCCAGTGTACAAACCACTGTAAATACTTCTCCCACCTCTCCCTAATTATTTTCTTCCTCTTTCCATCTTTCTTTTTGTTTTTGACTCCTTCCCCTTTCTGTCTCCCTCTGCTTTGGCTTGACTGGGATTTCATTTCTTCTTTACGCCATGACTCTATCTTTGATATCATCTTCTTGGATGATCCACACCAGTAGCACTGGGCACTCCTTTCCCCCCTGACTGATGGGCTTCATCCCCCTCACAAAAACATATCCCAGTAGTATTAGGCCTGTACGGAAAAGCAGACATCTCCTGGCTACTGTTAGATCTTTATTGCTTCATACAGGAAGAGCCTGTTTATAGCCTGGAGCCTACAAGGACTTCTGGAATTTGAAATGCTTTCTCCTTCCATTTTGAGGGCAAGCAGCTGAAGAGACCAGGAATCCTGCCTCCCCTCACAAATATCTTGGCCTTCCAGATTTCGACCTTACCTTTAAATCCTGAAGCTCAGCAAATGTGCTATCATATATCCCAGTGTTTACCCAGCCTATGCAATCTGATAGGCCACCTATATTGAAGAGGGTGATTAATGTCTAAGAACGGATGGGAGGTGACCTTCCACACAGCCATGATATATTTTTGGAAGGGCAAGGCAAAGTCAGAAGGGCTTACTAAACTCTTTGATCATTTAAGCTTCTGGTTACTAAATAACCATCAGTATCCTTTCCATAAATCCGTTTATTCTTAGTAACACGAATCCCCATCCACACTTCTGCAACGTTAGCATCTACTCCTAAGCTACGCCTTTCCTCCCAGCTATCTCTCAGCAGTTCCAGTAACCCATTCCCCAAATCCTCTCCTTTTTCTGATTGATGACACATCATGCATCTTGCTTACTGCACCCTTCTCTCACCTTCTACAGCACCCCAATCACTTGACATGAGCAAGCAGTAGGCCACAGTTTGAAAACTGCTACTTCTAAGCTCCCCACAAAAAAATTGTAAGAGAATCTACTTAATTCATGTATTTTTCATAGTTTCTCTCATTCCCCTGTCAGTCATTACATTCACATCTGCTGCTAACTAGCCTCATTTTTAGCAAAGCACAGCAGGAGCTAAAGAAATCTAAGTCTGGTAGAGTTATAATATCAGAAGTACTCCCCCACTTCCATTATCTCCATGTCCTGCTTTTTATTTTCTCTATTCCCTTTTTCTTCTCCTCCTTTCTTTTTTGCTGGCATGGTGAACTGTTACACTAGGTCTGTAGCAAACACGAGCTGGTTAGTGCTGAGCGCAGGAGCAGTTCAGCTAGTAGTTCACATCTCATTGCTACACATGGACAAAGAGTGGAGGTGGCTGGCGTTGCGTGCCTCAGAAGAGCACCAGCAAATACCTGCACTCTTAAGGGATGCCACATAGGATGTCCATGGCAAAATGCTGACCAAGGGCATGACTTAAGAAGGACATGCATATCTCACACCGATCTGTAGCAGGGGTATCCATCTCAAAACGGGACTCACCACCTTGCTGTCTTCCCTGGTTTAAGTACATAATGCAGGGGGTTTTGGTCAAAAAGCACTCCAGAAAAAAAAAAAGAAAAGATAGTAAGCCAGGCTGGTGGTGAGATGGCCCAGTAGGCCACTAATTAGGACATTTTACTAGAACGTGGAAAAAATAAGAAAGAAGTCAAGTTCAACACTTCCTCCATTTGACCTCAAGTGTCTTGTCTGTTCTGCCCTTCAGGCTGGAGCACATTCTAGGATGAAACTCATCCAAATCTGACAAGGAAGCTCCTTAAAATTTCAAAGAACAATAACCAGACAGCTAGATAAAGTGCAAATGTAAGTCTTGGTCTTACATGGGCAGATTACCAGAAGGACATAAAGGAAACACAGTCCCACTTTTTACCACTATGACAGCTTAGCCTAACATTACATACACTTCATTTCATATGCTCTGCTGAGCCACTGAGCAAACTTCAACATCATAGCTGCCTCTGTCTCTACAAACAGGGGATTTCAGAGGTGAGGGGGCTAGGTGCCATTTCACATCCTCCAAGAAAAGAAGGAAGTTAAATCTGGTCATTTAACTCCTGGTCTTAGACACCGGACACAACACTTACCTTCTCCACCAGCCCTGCATTGTGCACCAGTTGATCTGGTATGCCTTCTCTGAAAACCTGTATGAGATCAGACACTGACAGCGAGATAGCCAGAGGGACAGCTTCCTTATGGATCCCAGTGGACTGAAGTGAGAACTAGATACCACATTCCTCAGGCTGTTACCAAATGCAGACTTTGGGGACATTACTGACAGGTACCACAGACTTCCAYGGTGAGGTGGCATCAGCAGTTTAGGGAATCTAAGTACTGGTCACAAGAGCTAACAGCAGGTGCAAAGTAGCACACTGGTACACAAATACCTTAACAATATTCAGCTGCCTAACTCCCAGGTGGGTGGTTAATCAGTATTAATTTCAAGGGGAATTAGGTGTTTATTGTCACCAAGGTGTGCTCCTGATCCTGCCTAGTATGAACAGGGTCAAAGAAAAAGTGTTGAAGTGTAAGAAAAGAAATTTTGAAGGCTTGGAAGAAGGCATAAGGTGAGTGAGCAGATGCAGAAAGAGTCAGTAAGTGGTTAAACACCACTCCTGAAGATGGCAAGTATGAGGGGATAGCAGACAGCTGTGGGGAAATGGGGACATACGGAGTCCACATGGAGAGGCTGAAACCTGATGGAGAAACCACAGAAGGAATATGAAGCTGGAGAATGGCAAGGGTAGGCAGCAAGACCTGGGAGGCAGGAGGCTGGGGACTGCAAGCAGCACTGCAGTAACTGAGGACAACTGAGCTTTTCATTTGAGGATATAGGCAAAAGGCCAGGTTTTAGAGGAAAAACTGGTGAGATTTGACAGGTCCATATGCAAGACAGAGCTTGGATACAGTAAAATGTGTGGTAATCTGGATGTCACTGTCAGGGAGAACAGCAGAAGTGCTGGGGGTGAAGAGAGGTGGTCTTGGGAAAAGGCCAGGGTTTCCCACACATCGAGTTCCAGATGTTGGTAGGGGATGATGGAAGACTGGAGAAATGGGGAGACGCTGGAACAAAGAGATGCTAGTACAAGATGTTGGACAGAAACAAGAGAAAGAGAGCAGAGGGGGAGAACAGTTCAAAAGCACAGGAAAGATCAAAGCTGGTGGGGAAAAAACATAAGAGACTCCTAAAGGTGGCTGGGGCAACACTAGATATTCCTGTGAGAACAACTTTGGGGATTATGATATTGAAAATAAACTTCAAGGTATCAAGCAAGTATTGGAGAGGAAGAACTTGGCAAAGATAATGTGAATACAGGGAATGCAGAAGGAGTTTGTTCCGTTCTGCAAGTTTGCAGCATGTGGAACTGATTACAGGGATGATTACAAGACTAGTGCTATATAAAAGATACAGGATAATAACATTCAATGAATAACATAGTACAGAGTAGAGCTGTAGCCCAAGAAGAAAAAGAAATATGCTTAGAGCTGCGTAAGCCTATTTTCTGAATAAGATGGAAAAGTAAAACAGCAAGTYAAATTGAAACTTTTCATTGATTTCATTGGAAGTTTCTGTTGTTAATGATAATTCCTTCCTCTAAAGAAGTCCCTTGTTTCACCTTTCATCATTTAAAATAGTTGGACCARTGAAGCTGAAATCAAATATTCAGCCATGAAAAAAGTGAAGGACTTTGGCCCCAAGTTCTTTGATAAAATCTTCAGAAGTTTTTCTCCAGCAAGGAATTTTAGCATCATGACTTTTCTCTCCAATTCAGGAAGTCTAGGATCCTTTAAAAAAAAAAAAAAAAAAGGAAAAAAAAAAGAGCATTCTTAAACATCCAAATTTCTCACTCAGAAGGAAAATTCTTCTTTTCAGCCAGCTCCATGACAGGTTTCGTTGTTCTCCTCTAGTGGCAAGGTACTGTACACCAGTTTGGCACCAGTTACAGGTTCCAAAAATGACATACCTGCTCAGTAGTTGCTTATCGTTTTATATTCAGGGGTCCTTAGTTCAAACCCATAAAGAGGACTCTCCCCAGCGTATCACTGCAAGTTGCTTGCCTGTAAAAAAAAATTAAAAATAGCTTAAAAAATTGCCGTGGGCCTACAGGTAGCAGTTACGTGTTGAAAAATAATACCCTCTTTTAGTGATATTAAGATTTGTACAAGAACTACTTAGRTGATTAATACCCCAAGAGAGAGAAATAAGTTATTTCTGGAAAAAAAGAAAGACAACAAAAAACCCTGTGCCTTCCTTCCCGTTACCATAACTGTGTTGTTTATAGCTCTAGGTAATAACATACAGCAATCACTTCACATGGCTTACATTTCCAATTCCATTAGGTACTAAAAAGTAACAGCTATCCCAACTTCTGTAAACCCCTATTCTAACACAAAATTCATGTGCTGCCGTGCCAGTTAGGCACACCTGGTGCTCCATAAACCTAGGAGGTTATTCCACCCTCGCCTTGTCCCAGATTAGGGCTGTTTCTTTGCTACCTTGCTCTGGACCGGAGTCCCACGCTGGTTGCTGGCTGCAGGCAATTCAGCCTCCTGTGCTCTGCAACATTTTCTGCAGAGCTGCTCAGGAGATTACACCGGCAATGGCATTTTATCAGTGCTGCTACGAGGTGAGCGCAGACACGATAAGGAAGCGTTAAAAGTCAACGAGGTGCCATTGACAAGGATTGAAGCTGGGCTCACRCTTCCCCACCGATCATGTGTGCGCTGACGCTGTGCAGTCCGGTCGCCTTCTCACCAGCTGCTGCTTTGGCAGGCAGCACCTTTCACCCTCTCTTTTCGGTACGCAGCCTCCTGTCTAGCCAGCCAGCTCATCTCCTCTGGAAGCTGTCACAGCATCAGGCCTGCAGGGAACAAATCTTTTCTTATGAAACCCCTGCGGGTTCCCTGGTGAGCATTAAAGAGATTTTTCATTGCTCAAACACGCTGATGGAGGGGTAGCCTGGTTGCTTTAGTTCCTCCCCACCATTCCCTCCCAGAGAGGAAAGATCTGCTCCCTGAAGTGACTGCTTTCCCAGGCAAGCRTTCACACATGCTGCCTGGAGCAGAGCAGAGCCGAGCCCTCAGCAGCATGCCTGGCATACACCCCACAGAGATTAGCCCCCTGCACAGGCAAGCCCCAAGGCTTGGGAAACCTGCTGTGACTAACAGCTTGATTAGGACCTAAGTCTTCTTCCACCAAGTTTTCAGGGGCAGGTGAAGAAGCTCATA
This sequence comes from Phoebastria nigripes, assembly GCA_035582835.1. Lineage (NCBI taxonomy): Eukaryota > Metazoa > Chordata > Aves > Procellariiformes > Diomedeidae > Phoebastria > Phoebastria nigripes. The sequence continues at coordinate 671,254 of JAYKAV010001300.1, read as the reverse complement.
AGAAATTTATTTCTTTTGTGCAACCACAGTCCCTGAGCTGGAACCACACAAGCAGCCAGCAAGCCGTAGGCTTAACCACACCACACAGCAATACATGCTGTTAGAGCCAAAACATCCTGGCTCCATCCTTGCCACGGTGACCATTAACTCCACATAGCAACAGCGGAGATAGCCTGAGTGGCCACAGACTGATCAGAGTGTTTCAAAACAACCTGAAACTCAGGAATCTCTTCCACAACCTACATAACAAGGATCCACACACATACCAGGGACACCAAGGATACTCCCACTGCCTGAGCTACCACAGCTGGGGCCCAGTAGCTCAACCAACACCGCTCTGGAGAGCAACCAACTCACAGAAGCACCACTAACAGGTCTGACACACGGCAAACCCCCACAACCATTGGAATGAGCTAAAGGACTCCATTATATTCCCATGAGACAGGTGTGGTTGTCACAACCGCCCCCTTCCCAGCTGGTGCCAGTGAAGTCCTTACCAGCAGCCTCAGCACAGAAGCCCAGGTCTGAAAGAAGTTCTCAGTTCACCTCCAGCGATGCCCTGCCTGTGTGAGGTTGAGATGCACTGAGCAGTTAACTAGGCAAGCTGTATCTTGCCAGTCCTCTGGCACCCTGAATTTACATTCATAGAGAATAGAGAGCTGCTTCTTCTTGGTGTGTGTTTGCTGGAAAACACCTTCTGAGATATCCATGCTTTCTGTTTCCTAGTCTTCGTAAAGACACTAGGGGCAAGAAGAGTCTCTCCCTATTCCTTGAGGTTCGATACAAACACGCATGCCAACATGCAAGCAGTAGGCAGCACAGGCAGAGCCCCCTGCTCACTCCTGGGAGAGCAGGCACTTAGTGCTGAGAGCACGGTGTCGGGGCCAGCCCTCACCACGCTGTACCATGCTTGTGTTGGCAGGCACCACTTCCCATGCTGTGCAAAACAGATCTGAGGCTCCCAGGACACCTAAAGACCCAGGAGTATCATTAAAGGGGGATGTTTCTTTCCCAGAAGAAACAGATTTCCAGTACAGGAACTCCATCTAAGGTCACTTAGCTGTGGATGTTGCCCTGTTTATATTTGCACGGGGGGAAGAGGCTGTGACAGTATCTGCAATGTGTATCACTGTAGGATATCTGAAAGCAACAGCCACAGGCTATGTGCAGTAAAGACCCCACTCAAATGCCTAGTAGATGCTATTTCAGCTTAATCTGAAATGATTTCTCCATTGTCTGGAATTTCTGTTTCTCCCTCCACCCCCACCCCTCAGGACAAAGGCTTTGTCCAAAGACAGGACTGTGCCTCTGCCAAGTACCACACTGGGAACCTCAGGGGTTTGTCCTGCTTTGGATTCATTTCTTTCACATTACTTTTTAAACACACCCCTGCCCCCCAACAGGGTAAAAATGCAATCCCTGAACCAAAAGGTGCCGGAGAACGATGGGCAGGTATACTGGTATATGTGGGGAGGGACAGACAGAAACCACGGGGGCCTTCATGCCAGCACCTCCTCAGTGGCTCCGAGCAGCCACAGCGGCTCTAGCCTGCAGCGTGGGCAGCTGCCAGGTTCCCCGGTGCCCTCTCCATGGGGGATGTAAACACTGGGCCCTCTGTCCTCCCTGGCTCTGGATGCAAGCAGGCCTGCGAGAGCAAGCAGAGCATCCCCCCCTATGCGACCATGCTGCTGCCAGGCTTCCTCCATCACCTGACGATGCCGCGCAGCCTGTGAAACAAGCCTTTGATGCTAGAAATGCAGAATTCTTCCAGAACTTCAGCAGTTTTGGAAAGGAAAAGGGAAAAAAAATCTGATGAAAAAAATATATTGAGAACAGTTTCCTTTGCCCAATGTCTTCCTCTGGCACAGTGGGCCCTGCAGCTGGGCTGGGTGTCCCCCTGCCAGGTTTTCGGGCCTCGGCAGCGGTTGCATGGTGTGTGTCCCCCCGCAGCCAGGTCTCGCAGCCCCCAACACCTGCTGCCCCGGGGCACGGCTGYGCTCGCCCTGTCTCCCAGCAGGCACCCTCGGCTCCCGATTCCTCTATGTCACCAGTCCTCAAGTGTTTTAGTCGGGGACCTAGCAAGCTCCTGAGAACACACTGCCTTGCAGGTTTTGCCTGGAGCAGAAGCACCTCATGGATGGTCGTTCAAGGTCTGCTCCCAGCCCCAGGCAAGAGCAGCAGGTTTGCTGCTCTGGCAGGCTTCCCGGTCTGGCAGGCTTCCCCCCAGCATTTTCACAAGCAGTTGCCCTACCTTGTTTGAGCTTCAGGGAGTTCAGTTTTGGGTGAAGGGTAGGTCAGCTCTTATCTCATAGCTACATGCGCAAATGTAACCCTTACCAGTTCCCTTTCCAGCCCCCAGAATTCCTGCCCGGCGGCACAGTGAGGACCACGCTTTCCCCCTCTGCTGGGGCCTTTTAGCAGGAGACAAGCTGTGCCAAAGAGCCACAAAGATTTCCTAGGGACACCCCAGCTTTAAGGGAAATCCTAGGGGCATCTATGACCTTTCTCCTCTGCAGCCTTTGACGCAGGACTCATGGCTAGGGGAAGGAGCAGAGCCACAGCCCCCCCCTAGTCCAAGCTGGTGAGAGCAGCCCCAGGGTGATGCTCAGGGAGGACAGGAGCTGAATGAAACCCCCACACAGGACCCTGCAGGCCCTGTGAGATTCAGAGATTATGGAAAGCCACCCTGGCCCCCTTCTCCTTCTGGAAAATGTCTTTAGTGCAGCTGAAGTGGATTCAAGAGCTTGAGCTACGAGATCTTACAGTTTGTTTAAGCAAATACTGCTTTTGTCAATTTTCCAAATGTCTGTTCACACACAGACTGTCCCAGCATCCTGCCAGGGCTCCAAACATTCATCTGAGGAGAAATTTTCTGGGAACCTGTGCCTGCATCCTTGCCTTGCCTTCTGACAATTTTAAGACCAATCACGTAAATATGAGCACGTGTGGAAATGTAGGTGTCAAAGACTGCGTTCTCCAAAGCCTTGCAGATGTATGTGACTTAGGGAGCCCTGCTCAGACCACCACCACCACTTGTCCTAACCACAGCACATCACACTCAGCTGAAAGTCCAGACTAGCAAATCGTGTCTATATCCCTCACTGGCAGAGGCTACCACAGGACAAAGACACCAAAACTGAGTGGGGGTGGGTGGGAAAGGAATAGTGGAGCAGGCAGAGACAGTTGGTCCCGTGTGTTTTCTTTCCTTAAAGATAAAAATTTACCCCAGTCAAATGAAAAATCAGGAACAATGCAGGAATTTTAAAGAGGCCCAAGCTGCCACCTGACTCAGCGTCTAGGCAGGATATCGATTAGAGAGGCTATTCTTTATTCCTCTGCCATTGTTTAAGACTGGCCTCCCTCATGACAGCAACAGGCGTGGGAACACAGCAGCTTTGGTGTTAAAAAGTGCTTTTATCACTGAGCTGAGTAGAGGGGTCTCTGGGAACCAGAGATGGTGTGTCTGATAGTCAAGGAAAGGCATTCAAACCAAGAGCCTTATTCTGAGATCTCTAAGGCCCTGCTAACAACTCTGAAGCGCACCAGCGCRATGCAGCACATTCCCAGTCCAGCATTTCTTCTGAGTTGTGTTCAGGCTCCGGTGAGTCCAGAGAGATACAGACAGAAAACAACTCTTCCTGCTAAAAATTCTTGGATTTTTCCTTGAGCCCCAGTAGCTGCTGTGACAGCAGCTCCTATAGACATACCCACCCTGGTTTTAAACAAGCCAGACTGGGTCCTGTAAATGGTGTGGCACAGCACAGAGAACAGGCTCGCCATCCATGTTCTTATTCCTCCTCTTGAGCAGGTTTTGCTAGCCAGGTTGGACTCCAGCCTGCAATGGCTGCCACAATAATGTCAGTAGGTGAGGGCATCTCCTCCGTATTCAACAGAACCAAACAACTGTAGGGTGGCATGCATCATTGGCACTCAAACTATCCAGGCGCCTACAGCCCACCAACAAGCCACCACAAGTCCCTACCAAATGAACTGACAGACAGTTATACAGTTTCCTGGTAGCTCCAGGCAGGAATAAAGCAAAATCTTTGGTGTCCTGGTAATTCTCGATGCACTAAAAAGCAACACGCGTCAGTACTTGAACGCAACTGATTTGACTGAGTAGGGGGCAAACAGTGACCACCAACCAGGTTTTCAGCCAAAATATTTCTGGCTCCCCTCAGGGCTGTACAGCTGGCTCCTGATTTTATATTCTCTGTAGGTTTGTTCTTCATTTGCAACAGAATCTCACATGTAACCACCTTATATGTACATATGGAGGTCTTTGTTTTCACCTACCCTTAAGATAAAATAAAAAATGAAACTCAGGCACTGACTGGACAAACATCAACATATGAATTCTCTTCAAAGACACCCCAAATGAAAGCCCACGAGGCACTGCTGAGTGGATCTCCAGACACAGAGCATGCTCTCTATAGACACTAAATATTTATTCCAGCATCTAGAAACACTCTGCAACATTGCTTCACGTGTCTGTGTAAGAATACGCAGTTTAGTAATAGTGTGACTGCACCAACTTTTTTTGCAGGCTTTCATGCTTCAGTTTCATTCTTTCCATGCATTTTTCACCCTCCCAAAGTTTAAAATCAGCCAGGACTCAGTCAAGATTCTCCCCCTCCAGTCTGTGACAAATGGACAACCAAGCTAAATTTAGACCTTTTTTAATAGGTGATAGCCCCCCTTCTACAAGAACCATGTTAGCACACAGATGCTGCTTTTCAAAGATGATGGACATCCTCTGATGTTATCTCAGGACTGGTTATTTACACTGCCTCCATGCCAGCTTGCTCTAGCACAGAGCAAGCCACGCACCAGACTGGGAAGCTGAAACACAGAGCCTGGCTCGCTCTGCCCATACAGGCACCATAGACATGACAGGYTGGAGCCATTTGGCTCTACAAAAACAAACCCTGCTCTAGCACTAACCTGCACATCAATCCAGAGATAAGCAAAGTAGCTACTGCATCAGCTCACGAGCTTAGCGAAGATGTCAATTATGTCCTTATCCACATATTTGGGCAGTCAGGAGTTGAGGAATCCATCATCTTACCCATTACTCCACAGTCCAAAAAGCAATCCAATAAATGCAGCACGTTGCAATTTAAGGAACAGCTCCTCTCTCCTTGAGCTCAGTGGCATGGTCATATTTTCACTGCTTGCTCTCTGACCTTCTTCCTCTTCCAAACCTAGCTTGCTCTCAGACAGTGAAGGTGCATCTATAACTCGCAAACTAACAGGACCAAGGCACAGGTTCCAATACGATCCTGCTATCATCAGTACTGTTGAACGGTCAGCATGCTCCCTGGCAATTTCGCTCCAAGCCAATGATGCTCTCCCAGGATGGTTCAGGTGCTGGCCTGACTAATAACGGCTCCCACAAGGCAGCATGGACAAAAGCACCCTGTTTGGGGTCTGAGGGAGGGCGAGGAGAGCCAAATGGACATAAGCTATACCATGCCATTTGCTCTCAAGACCAGTAGAGAAGTCTCTCATCAATATTAAGACATTGTCTTTTCGTCCCGTATTGATCAAACCCCAGAACCTCTGCCTGCAGCAATAAGCACCATGTTTGGGCATCATGCCTCTCTCATCAGGGAGCTGGTCACAAGAATGCTTCCTACAATTTTTTCCATGAGGGGTTAAGTTTACTCAGGAGGCTGGAGTACTTAAAGATGGATGTGCTTCCTCTGCCAATGCAGCGGCTCGTACTAATCCCATGAATTTCACCTGCTACCACACCACTTTGTCTCCTGGACATTTTGGATTACTCCATCACATGAGTCCAGGCTACAAGCCCCACAGGACTCAGGGCATGGTGTCGCACAGCGCAGGAGAGATGGCTCTTCAGAAATGCCTCAAAAATCCCATGGCACATGAGAAGAAAGATGTCAATCTATGAACCACTTCAACAATTGCTCCCTAACTGGAACGGAAACTCAGAGGCAAGGATAGTCTATGTGAAACCTGGGGACAAAGTATCCTCTGCCAAGGGAATCCCAATCATGGCACAATCTTCCAGAAGGAAGCAAACAAATCCAGAATGCAGGTACCCATTTTTTAGGAGTCTTTCTTGTTGAGAAAATCCTGCCATGGAAATAAGTCTTGATACACTTTTCTAACAAGGAAAACTCAAGCAACCAAAACAAAAAAGCTACTCTGACAGAGCTGCACCTAGAAAAGCATATAACATGTATTTTTAAACATAGAAGATTCTTCCTCAGCGAGTAATCTGACCCCCCAAATTAGGAATGTTATTGATGCCATGGGGCATGTGTGCCGATGTATAATATTACTTACCAGATACATACATAGGTAGATAGATACATTTGTGCTAGTTGTGAATTTGGTCATGTTCTTGTCCCTGTCCAGGTCCCTCCTATATATTTTAAACAGCATCTGTGCTACAATATGCTCTGGGACATGTCCCTTTATTAATTTTTTTCTGTGTTAGACTGGCAAACTACTTCAGTAATTTCCTTCTTTTTACTTGTTCATGATCTATAACAAAGCTTCCTCCTCAAACCAAGGCCACTTGGCCTCCTAAATAGCTTCACCTGAGGAATTTTTGAAAAATAAGATCAATACTTTCTCCTTTTACTACTTTTCTTATATGCTGAAGAAATCCTGTACACTGATATGATTCACCTGTACAGAAGCTGCTGCACTGACCTCAACCTGCTACAGACCATCTGCTCCCAGCAGCTTATAATCATAGCATAATTCAGGTGGGAAAGGACTTCAGGAGGTTTGAACTTCTTGTTAAACTTCATAAGCTGAGACCAGCCTTCCTTTTGGACACCAGTTGCCCCAAGCAGTTCATCTTTACTACCAGCACTAGACAGACTAGGTGTCTAGCCTGGATTCTGGTAAAGCTGAGGAGTGGTATAGCTCAGAGGGCAGCCTATTATCAGATAGAGCAATTTGGAGGCTGCTCTATGTAACCCAAGAAGACTCAAACAGTCCCAGAGCTCAGAGGGCTTTAAGATGGCTTAAGGTATGCAAGTGGTGGGTTTTCTCTGCTGTGTCCCCATTCTCCTTCACTGCAGCTTACAACCCAGTCCAGAATGAGTTCCTCCATATTAACCACACTTACTATGTCACCACCCATTCCAACAACTGGAAATGCTGCAGGGCATTTCTGACCATCACCAGCTGGGTTCAGCAACTTGGACAGAAGGTAACAGCAGAAGAGTAAAGGAAGCAGGAGGCCCAAAAATTTCCATCTTTGGAGATCTCTGGCCATCACCAAGGCCAGATAATATTAATGTTGGCATCACAGTAAGTTTCTTCAGCTCCATCTTCTTCCTTTTTCATAGCTGAACCATCTCACAGCTTTGTTGCGCTTGGAAACAAAATGTGAGTTCCCATCCAGCTCAGCACCAAGCAGATTGCCCACACAAAGCCAGACAGATACAACTCCACAGATCACCATTGACCTCTGTGTGGATTCCTGTAATGCTGGTCTATTTGCTTACACAGCTGCAGACTACTATTTCACATCACTTTGGTAGCTGAAAGATAATCTTGTGTCAGTCCTGTGCCGGAGTTTCCGTTTGGGTCCACTTTTCAGAGTGGAAAATAATTATTTTTAACTATATGAAGTAATTTCTCAAGGTATCTTTTTTAATGCAAGGATGATCATACAGTTCTGAACAGAGGAGGGAAAATAGGAGGGATTGCTCGGGTGGAAGGAAAGTTGTGTGACCTGGATTGGAAGGAATTTGACTGGAAGACTGGCTTGGATTTGCCCAGATCTATCAGGTGGGAATGGGAGAAGAACTTCTCTCAAAGGTTTTTGGGATGGGGCTGTAGGGAGTGCAAGAGAAAGCACTTTGTGTGACCAGTATGAGCAGTCACAGGAGCTCCAGGAGAAACACTGAAGTCTGGTGTTAGATTTACCCTGGATTGTGGCACTTGGGGAGTTCTCCAGCTCTTAGGAATGCAATGGCATTAAAGCACCAGCAACTACTCTCAAGGCAGCATTCCTCATGTTTTCCAAATGCTTTGGGAACTGCAAATAAGTGCAAATTTCTCAGCTCAGTAATTGTGATGTTGCCTCAGCATTTTTCTATCAGCATACTTCAAAGCCCTTTAGATTTTCTCCCCAAATGCAGCCATCCATCCTCCTCCAACAAATCTCAGACCTCACTGATTATTACCAATAAAATTATTGATGTTAGAAATGCTGACGCAGGAAGATGAGGCTATTTAAGAACATTTTACCAGATGTTAGTTGAGTGATACTGCATAATTTCATGCAGCACATTGCAAAACCTCTTTCTTCCCTGCTGTGTTAAATTGTTACTTTCCCTGAGAGAGAAACGTGGTTCCTCACAAAGCTGGCCTGTGAGGAAAGTGGGGAAAGAGTGTGGGAACAGCAGACAACATCAAGGCTTCCCATTTCTCTATTCTCTGCTTCTTGTGAGCAATCTTCCATGGCTTTTAACCACTGCCATTCATATTCTGAAGTGCTCTTTCAGTGGGTACATCCTGTGGTGTGCCTGGTTTGGTGACAACACTCCTAAATACTGAGTGCATTGTCAAAGAATCAGCCTTGGGTTCCTCTTGGTCTGAAAGAACCGATTCACTTTTCTCCTTCGAGAGGCATAGGGTAATTATAGGAAGCCCCCACATCATACCATGTGGATGTCACATGCAAAAAACATCTATCCTACTAACATGCATTGCTTAGGCATCTCTGTTTCTCATACACACAGAAAGCCAAAACCCATCATCCCCAACCAGGAAAAAAGATACCTATTATTTTAATAGTTATTTTTATAATATCTCACTTGAGGGGGGGAAGGAGTTTTTAAGGAAAATAAATTGTTTTTCTCACCAAGAAGCCAGACTCTGTATTTTGAGTACAGAACTGCAAGATTCAGCACAAAACCAGTGAATTTATAGCTACCTCAACTTGTTTCAACCAAGTTTAAATATCTCTTCCTTTTCCACCATTTTAAGGAAAATAATAAACATCAGCAAACAAACACAATCCTGTCTGACATCACCTACTGGTCAGATTTTATCGCCAGGTTTCTGCACGAGCTCATACAGGGGTCTTAGCACAGTGCAAGCCCGCTTTGATATCATCTGTCAATCACCAAATCAGAGAGATGAAAAAACAGCAACCCACAAATGAAACATCTCGGCACAGGCTAGCAATTTTGCATATAGTTTTCTGCTAGGTGTCCCATGATCACACTTCATCTTTGCTTCCGCTAGCATTAAAAACAAGAAGCTACAACATGCAAAGAACCCAGTGTGAACGCAGTGCCTGGATTTATACGGAGCAGTTGGCAGTTAGGATCGGAGCAGAGTGCATCGCGGTATGTATGAGGAGCAAGGGGAGAGAATTTAAATTAAATTAAATGGGAAGCTAAGTGGGGAAAGCCCTACATTAGGCCATCAGCAGGACTTCAGTGCTCAGAGAATTTCCTAGTCCCCTCCCCACTCCTCGCAGCTTTAAATGTGAGCATTGCTTGTGGCCACCTGGAGAGCCAGCATGGCTCTCTGCATGGCCTCGGCTGGCTGCCGTGGAGAAGCCACGGCACTCACTTCCTTGCCTTTGCGGCTGTAGGTGACTAACGCGCACACCTGTTTCCTCTGCAGGCTGTCACCTCTTCTGGGCAGGGGGGGCTGTTAGAAAAAGTCAAGCAGATGGCATTTTACCAGGAAACCCAGGTGTCCGGAAACGCAATTAAGGAGATTTGAATTGACCAAATCCTTCATCCTTCCAGAAAGCAAAACTGGATACAAACCTTTTCCAAGCTTTCCTCTAATAAATACTCAGGACACCAGGCTGACAAGTATAGATGCCTAATGCATCCCTGTGAGCCTATTTGCCTTTATGCAGCCACACAGAAGGTGCAGCATGAAGGAGCAGGGCTGCCTGCTTCCCTTGCACTGCCTGAGTCGACCTCGTGGCACACTTTGGAAAGGGAAGCCCTTTGTAAGGCACCTTCCCTGCACGCTGTGCACCAAAACATTGCTGAGAGTTAGTCTAGCTTGTGAGCTCTTGCCAACAAAAGAAATATAATTTTATTCTATGTATGTATGTGTGTGTGCGTGCACGCACACGCACACACACGCTTAGCGTGTGGATATTTGGTCTTCTAATATAAAATGCGCCCTTCTAATCTGCTTGGGCCAGCAGTGTCCTCCTGCCCCCTCCATTTGCTGTAATTTGCATTGTTCACAGAAGGCTTCAGAATCCAGCCAACACACATCACAAAATTGGTGGGAAGAACCATTACTCATAAATTTGTGCAATTAATTAAGTTCTTAATTTTACCCAGGAGGTCATGTCTTGAAATGCTTTCAGACCATCACAAAAGAGAACAAGCTGGCTGGGGGCAATAAGCACCATCTGAGAATCCTCCCATAACTCAGGCTGTTTACTTTTCAATTTCACTCACCACCGTCCAAGCACATGTCTCTTTTTCCTCAAATCCTTTTACTGTTTCTTCCTTTGAAGCTGACTTCCAGGGAAAGCTCTAGAGATCTTGGCCTTCAGAGCAGATTCAAGTCCTGATTTCTCTTCCCCCTGCAGAGAATGTATAGAGCAGGCTGAGGTCCTTCTACCCCACAGCAAAGCTAGCTTGCTTTATGATGAGATGTGTGCCTGTGATTCTTTCCACACTGGCAATATTGCTTAAGCAGCCTTTTTCTAAAGCCTCAAGCTTTAGAGCTGGGAGATCTTGCAGCAGCAGCACAGCTATCTAACCCCACCACGGGAGAGCACGTCCCAGGAACTGGGTGATGGCACTGGCACCACATGGCAGCATGTCGCAGCCTTCTGGGGTGAGAGGTCCCCTGGCATCCGTGCGTCCAGCTGGCTAGTAACCTCTGTCATCCCAGAAGTTTCTGAGCAACCATATTGGCTGCTGGTAAAAAAAACCAGGAGCTTCAACAATCTGCAACGTTTTCCAGTCTATGACATTTGTACCCAAAGGGACTTTACCCACACAAATGGCCCCAAGCCATAACCATATCACGTTACTCACATGACCAAGTCTTTGCAGGATCCCAGCCTCAGGGACTACCGAGAGTCCAACAGTCCTGAGCAACTGACAAAAAGACTCTCACAGCATACATTTGGGGTTGAAACACTACTTACTGGAACAAAGTGTGAATTAAGTGACACCAGTCCAGATGACACAGATTCCAAATAAGTGCAGATAAAATATTTTCCATTGCCAGAACACCATCAAGTGATTTGCACATGGCATCTGTTACAGCAGAGGCGACTGAGAAGTATATCAACTAGCTGCTGTCTGCCTCAAAATTCCCCCGGCAAAGCTGGCCTGGCTGGCAATGTAGGGTGCTTAACTTCCAGGCTATTAAATCTCAATGAAATCAATGCAACTCAAGAACGTACTTAAAATTAAGTAAACGCCTATGGACTGTAATGAACTAGGATGCTGCACTGCTCTGTGTACTTCTTTGGCCGATTTGTTTACCGAGGAAATATCTCAGAGGGACAGAAATTAGAGAAACCTTCTAAAAGCTGTAAGAATACCTTAAACAAATGCAAGATTGTTGCATTTACATTAAGACTACCAAGTTTAAGACGCAGTTTCTTAGGCCCTTCCAGAGATCATGCACTCACTTTGACCCTCTCATAAGCATCTAACCTGGATAAATTAAAAGGAACATATAAACCAAGATCTTCTCCCACTTGCTAATACAAGATGCATTATTGCCCTAGGCCTCAGGGAAAACTGTAGCTTTGCATTCCCACTTTCAGTTAAGCTAATGAGGAAAAGCAGGAAGAGAATTTTTGGGGTGGGCTCTTCTTCCTTTCATCTGAAAAGCAGTTACTGAGTTGTTCAAAGCTTGTGCGCATAGCTCTGCAGGCTCAGTACCTCTCAGCACCTGAGTTTCTAGAGACTACTACTGCACCATTGAAAGGAGAGGTGAGTTCTTCCTATATGSTCCCTGGAAGCAGGTTAAACACTCAGTTAGCAGAGAGCCCTCTGAAAAAGGGATATGGCTTTGCATTAAGCAGAATTTCTAAATGCTTCTCAGTTACTTGTTTTATTCTCTTCTTGTTTCCTTGCAAACGATGAAACTCCTTAGAAAGGCTCAGGCAGCACAGACACTTTCTGCTTGTGAGTCTAATGGTTTGGCTGTCCATTCTTCTCACCAGCCGCATGCCAGCATGTTTTCAGTGACTTAATGGCACTGCTACTTTGGGGTAGCTGAATGGGGAAGCAGACTACAGCTGCTTCTGAAGGATATAAATATTTTTTACAGTCGGGGGGCTCCAGCAGTCCAACCGGATCAGGGACACCTGGGCTCTATTCCCGGCTCTTCTGCAGACCTGCTGTATTGTTTTGCTCCTTTCAGTAGCTCTGCCAAATTTGTAATCTTAGGTGTGAGGCTTCCATTTGAAAATTTGAGCCACAATAAGGAATTTGGGGTGATGGGGCTAGCCTATGAATGCAAGCCCAGGCATTCATTCGATAACGAAATCCCACAAAAAGCCATTGCACTGGTGAACACCACAAATGGCTCACAGGCCAACCTTACTTGCACCATTTACCAGTTAGCCATCTGCTCCCTTCAGATATTATTTTATGGCATTCCTTTGTTTCCACCAAGGCCTAAACAGGAATGAAATTGTGAGTCTTGTCGCTAGCCCTTTTAAATAAATAGCTCTGCCATCGCTCTAATAAGTTTGACAAGTTGGTCCCAGGCCCTGGGCAGGAAGCTAATAAACTTCAAGTTGCTTTTCTATTGTTTTCCTAAAACAATTTGACTTCCTTTCTGATAGCCCCAAATTCCTTCAATAAAAATAGAGTAGCTGGGAGCCAGAGGAAGAGCTGAACTTGAGCCAAGTTGTGCTTACAATGCCGCCTGCGTAAGATCACATTTTTATCCTGATCCACGAAGACTCTTTAAAAGAATAGCAGGCAGACAGCTGCCAGTGCATGTCAGGAACAGCTTGGGAACTAGTCTCCCCCAGCATTGGTCCTCCAGGCTTGAGGGAATCTCCAGCCAGTGAGCCAGTGTCAGACCACAGCAGGAGGCTGAGCTCCTGGGAGCTGACTGGGGTTTGCTTACCCTGTCCAGAGTGTCCTCCCTCAGACACGGATCTCTTCTGCGAGCCGAACACTGACAGATAGGTGGTCTCCAGCAAGACCAAGGGGCTGTGCTAAAGCTCACCCTTCAGTCAACTTCACCTGCTCCTCCCTCTATCTGTGCAGGCTCAGCAAAAAGAGGTAAAGGTCTGTTCTTTCTTTTCTTCTCACTGTGGGAAACATATATATGTATATATGTATGTATTTTTGTAAAGCAGCAATTCATCTAGCTGGAAGTTTACAGGACAAGATGAATGACTGGTGGCTAGGTAGACGAGGACTCCTTGCTTGAAAATGACTTGCTGATGCTTTGGACAAATTCTTTACACTCTCCATGGTTTGGTTGCTCCACCTGTAAAGCAAGGAGAGTGTTTATAGGAGCTGTAATTACATTATCATTTGCAAAGCACTTCTCAACTACTCAGAGATGCTGCACAGCTGTGAGAGTGCCATGCGTTATTTCCAGTAACATAAAGCTGACAACTAAGCATTTACTTTGGGATGGATGGTCATTTCTCCTCAGTGAGATGAAATCCTCTTCCAGTTTTTCTTGCTGAAAACTTTACTGGCAAATGAGACTGACACACAGTGACATTTCACACCTTGCTGTTTCTTGTTTCCTCTTTTCTCATGCTGTGCTGGTTTAGTACTCTGGGCTGGGAAGGGGAAAACGTCCATTTATAATGGAATAATTTGGGATTTTTTACTAAATAAGGAACTGTGACTATAAAACTGTTCCCCCTCATTCAGGGGCCCATCGTCACATGCTACTCCTGTTCCCTAGGGCTCAGCCTGTCCTTGGGAATTTGCCTCCTGCTGGAGGATGCCTTCAAGCTGTCTCCAGAGGTCTAATCTATAATAGAGAACTTCCCTCTCCCTCCTTCCTTTCAATCATATCCACGCATGGGGATTTTAGATAAAATGTTTCACCAGGAAGGTAGCATCCATGGGTGCTTTAGAGGAGGTACTAGAGGTGCCTGTCCAGCATGGGACAATATGAAGAATCAGAATAAGTGCAGTGCTGTGGCCAGGCATCAGAGATGAAATACATACGAAAAGTTTCTATCTCAACTACTGTCGGGTGGTGTTTTTTTCTGAAATTTCCCAATGCAGTAAATCTGATATCCTTCCCAAACTCCTTGGTAATGGCAGGGAAGTACAAGACATTTTCCCTTCAGACTGTCTGTTGAAGTTTTCAAATCTCAGGAGAGCATCTACCTGCATTTGAAACAGCCTTCCAGCAAAGCTAGATGCTCCAAGAACATCTGTTTTATGTGAAGAAGCTCTTTCATATGTGAGCTCTCATCTATACTACTGCATATTTGCAAACCTTCTCTATGCATTGTGTTGGCTTGCTCTTTTTGTTTGTTTAAATCCCTAACACAGAATGAATCCTCCATTAAATATCCATGGGATCAATGCCAAAAAACTCATCACACAAACTCTGTTCAGGATTTACCTGGCTTCTGTGTGAAAGGGAGCAGCTCTGATAAGGCAATAAGGCAAGTATAGGAAGTAGAATGAAAAAGGGACCTCTTGGCTTATCAGGTTCAATCCCTTTGAATAACAGGCAAGTACAAAACAAATGGCCTTTTCTAAACTTACTAAGCTCTGTCCTAAATCTCATTAGATTTCCGCCCTCACTTGTGCTACTAGAATGCTGTTCCAGCACCTCCTTCCCTGCTCTGTTGCTTAGAAACCTTCTGATTTCCAACCTAAATTCATTCATGGCCAATTTATATCTATTTATTCTTGTGCCACATTGTCCTTTAGCTTATGTAGCTCTCCTCTCTCCCTAGCACTTACTTTCCCAACCCCCAATTCCTAAAAGTATTTATAGGCAGCAAATCTCTGCTCTCTTAACCTTTGTTCTGCCAGACTAAGTAACTAACCTCCCTTATAGTATTCACCCTGCAGGCACATCACACCATGTTTTAATTACTTTGGGTAGCTGCACTAGCATGAAGTTCAGTGCAAAATAATTAACGCAGAAAAGCTCAAACTGGTACCGCATCTATTTTAAAATCAGCTCAAATATCTCTCTGCAGTCACTTCTGTGACTGATAAGTAAACATACTCTTGGCCGAGAGACACCCTCCATCCCTCTGATCACCCTGTTGCCTTTCTTTGCACCTGTTCCAGGCTGAGTATCTTTCTTGAATGTGGGTGAGCAGCACTGCACACACTATTCTGGTGGGGTCTCACATCTTCTTGGACGACATTAATCTCACTCGCTGCAACTGGTAATACTGCTACGTCCTGAAAGCTCACTTGCCTTTTTCACCCCCACATAGCATCACTGGTTCCTCCTCCTTTGGTGACCTTCACCCGGGACTTTCCCCGTCTCAGTCCCGCCAACTAGGAACTCCCAATTGCTAAGAGAGATTCCTGTTACTCTCTGAGCAACAAGTTCCTAGTGTGTGACTTTGCACTCTCCCATTTAACCTCACCTTGATCACTCCAGTCCCAAAGAGCCTTCAGCTCTCCTAGTGCTGGAATCCACCTCTGCCCTGATGATACCTCCCACCTTCATTCCATCAGCAGATTTCATTAGCATTTCTACTTTCAGTGCCAAGGTAATTAACACAAATATTAAAAAAGATCAGTCCTAAGAGCAATCTTTGAGCAGCCTCACAGATAACTTCCCTTCAACCTATTAGGGAACTGGTGTCTCAGTTCTGTCAGTCTCTTACCCGCTTGAGGATTTCTCTAATAATCCCTGTCTTCTTCAGCTGAATCTTCTCCACTAATTTGCTTCTTCTGGGACACCATATCATATGTCTTACTGGAGTCCACATAGATAAGGTCTGCTATGTTTCTTTTACCTAGAGGGTCAGGAATCTTACCCCAAGAAAGCTATTTACTTTTGATCAAAAGATGGTACATGTTGTCCTATTTTCCCCTTACCTCCTGGCTTTATTTCTCCTTTCCTTCAAAATCCGTTCCACAGCATCATAAACTGCTGAGATCTGCAAGCTGCACATGGCAAGCTGTCAGCTGTTCTCCTCATTCCCACTGTCTGGGGGAGCATTCTCTTCCACTTGCTCTCCTCACTCAACTCATACAAGTTTTGCATAGCAGTCTCTTGGGGAGGGGAGGAAAAATCCTTCTTCCCAGCTTACCAGTGGGCAAAACAGCTATTTCTCTAGCTGTGGAGCTGGAGAAGCTGCCATGACACCTCTGTTTTCCCTTAAAGAGGGTGCAGTAGAGAAGAGAAGGGACGACACATTGAGGGGCTGGCTGAGGTATCCATACAACATCTCTACTCACCTTTCTGTCTTTTGTCTCCCTGTCTGCCTTCATCCATTTCCTTTCTGTGCATCAAAATTCAAATAGTTACCACCACCACCAAAAAAAAGAGCTTGTAACAGTTACCTCACGTGCATGATGCATGTATTGGACAGAAACCTTCTCCCCTCCCTCATTCATTCAACAGAACTAGACTGTATCTTCTGGATTCAGAGATTAACTCTGTAGGAGAATGAGTATACCACTCAGGAACAATACTGGGATATGAAACACAAAGGAGTGAGCAGGGAGAATCAGACCTGATCACCCTGAGCAGACAGCAAAGTGTCAGCACGCAGGGAGGGGATTACATTTCAGACAGCTCACTCACAGGACCTGCCTCTCTATAGCACGTGAGAAACACTTGACAAGCCTTAGCTAGCCTATCCCAAAGCCATCGGTGAGCTAGATCTGTATTATTAACACCTTTTTTTGGACACTTCTATGATGAAGTCCTTGACAATTTCACTGGCATAAAATCAACAGGACTTTACATAATAATGCTTTATGGAAATTACTCCAGAAAGATGAAGGAACACAGTGATACTCTCCTTCCCATGAAATTCCATCACAGGTATACAACTGCCAGGCAGGAGAGGGAGAAACAACTCCAGAAATATTCCCATTTTCTTTGAAGTCACAGAAGGCCTTTCAATAAAGTTAGAAATGAAGTGGCAAATGACTGTGGGTTTCTCCATACAAGGAGTTTACTGAGCTGCTATGGGAATTTACTGTGCACTGTATGTCCTGCACTAACCATCAGTGAGGATTCAGCCCTCTTGAAAAGGAGTTGCACTTGTAACTTCAGAGTGAGAGTGTCCACATAGGACATGCCTCCAGAGGTAGCCTCTGCACAGCACTGTCCCTGTGTAGGCTGGCTTTCAAGCTTGTGACTAAAGAGGATACTAAATTAGTGGGAGAACAATTATTAGATTAGAAGAGTTGCCAGCCCTGTGTTTTAGTCTCTGCACTGCTTTTGCTTCATGATCTACACTAGCTGCTGCATAGGGGACCACTGGGCAATTATGTTCTGGATGGGAGATATCTAGCCCAGGAAGGATTGCTGGAGGGACACCCGCCAAAGCTTGTGCGCAGCAAGCCAGTTCTCAGGGTAGCAGAGTCTTAATGTGCAAATCTCACTCTCCTGACACTGGTTCTTTGAGACCAGCCTTTATCAAAGCCAGAAGGCATCTCTGATTCACCCTCCTCTCTGGAGCCTGATGTGCAGGAATCAGAGGCTCAACTTGACACATACATGAAATACAAGACCTTCAGACACTTGATGTGCCAAAAACATTTTTTAGAAAGACCCAAATGCTCATGCATCAGACTGTGTTTGTGCGGGGAGATGTGGGGGGGGGGGGGTGTCAAAAAACACCTCTTCTGACAGGCAGGTTTATTCTCTATTTATCAGTGAGGGGGCCTGTAAAACTCTCCTGGGAAGCACCTGGTGCCCTTTGGAACAAGACTGCAGCTGTGCTGGGCCCCTGCTCCAAGCCAGCAGAGCAAGTCCTATGTTATTTGAAGAAGCGGAGGACCCTGTTCCACATGAACTCTGCTTGAACGAGTCAGAAAAATGTCCTCCGTTGATGTCTTGCATGGAAAAAGCTTCCCAGGGTCTGGCTGGTGTAACTGTGGGGCAACCCTGTCTCTTTTCATTTAAGGAAGGCTTAGACCATGGCATGTTATCTGGAGGAGGAGGTGCGAGGAACAGCGGTAGCGGCAACTGGAAGGGACAGCGCGAAGCCGGCAGCGAGTGCATCCTGTCGGCATGGGGAGGGTGGCACGGGGAGAGGCTGAGAATGGAGAGAGAGGAATGAGATCCATGGTCTTTAAAGGAAAAACAACAGGAAACTAGGTTTGAAAATAGAAAGATTAAGCTGGAAGGGGTGGGAGAGACAAGAAAAGTAGGTGAAGAAAGAAGAGGGGGAAAGGCAGAGAGGCAGTGGGGAAGACAGAAAGTGACACAGAAAGGGGGTGGAGAAAAAGAGAGGAAGAGAGAGAGAACCATATTAAAGGAATAAAACCAAGCAACTGAGAAGAACAAGGAGTCTAACTCAACTACAGAAAGGAAAAGTGCTAAAGCAAGGAAAGGAGACGGAAGACAAGATACTGGAAATCAGGTAAGTAACCATGAGGGGGAAATAACAGAACTGCAGAAGCATTGATGGCAAATCAAGCTGTTACACTCAAGGGGAAAACAGCATGAGGAGAGAGAAGGACTTGGTGAGGCAGGAAAAGAAGGATGGACAAAAATAACTTAAGAAATTTACTTTTTCTTTCAATTTCTCCCCAAAACATTCCCACTAGTAACAAGATGGGCTTGGGACATTTTAAAAATTAAACTCTTTTTGCCACAGGCAGCTACAGAAATGACGAGGAAGCCTCCCTGCAATGAACATGGGTACCAATAGATTTCAATGTACAGGAAAGCAGGATAAGAGCCCCAAGTAGCCTCAGACAGTATAATGTGCAAATTGCAGTTTCTGTCAGATCCCATTTCAGCATGCTGTCAGGCTGCTCAGGGGAGGGTGGTGAAGGGAACTCTTACCTATGAGAGGCTCCCAGGGTATAAACACTTTATCAAGTGTCTGCATGAACCGCCTATATTCCGAAGCGTGCAGGATGGTTTCAAAATATTGCAGTTTCTTTTCCTTGAGAGTACGGCGTCCTGGCTAGTCTGTGACATGGAGCCTGGGAATGTAACTCAAATTTAGAGAAGTGCCTTGCTCGTATCTCCCAGTCACTCGTACTGCACGCGCCGCGGGGGGAATGCCTTTCTTCTCCATCCCAACACTGCCCAGGGCAGCCTCAGCAAAGAGGCACGCAGACCTAAAGGGACAAACGCCCTCTCCCACTAGCAGCTGCTGCTTCTTTTTATTTGCCCTTTTTGTATTTTTTTCCCCTTTTTGTACTTGGAATAATTATTCAATTACATTTCCATAATTTAATACTTCTAGCATTGCCAGCACATGTTTCAAAGAATAGCCCAGCTTGAAAACACAGTAATCCTATACATCCACCTGGAAAGATGCAATCACAATGAGTGTAAAGGTTGCTTGCTCATTGCCACCTCTGATCTGTGGTGACTCCTTTGATTTCCTAAAAGGTCATTTTACTGGCCATTTGTCATGTCTAATGAGCTTTGTGGCACTCTGACTTTAACAGCTCAGGTAAACTGAGGCAGTGCTTCTGTCCCTGAAGTACCGTAAAAGCCATCAGAGGATCACGTAAGTAGCATTTCTGGACAAACCTCAGCTAAAAAAGTCACGGGCTGAATGAGCCTTAATCGTTGAACTCTTCCTCCATGTTAATAAACCTGTCAAAATACCTTGGTGAAGCAGTATGTGCAAGAGGTTTTCCCTACTGCTGCCTATGTGATCCTCTCTTTAAGGCTAAAGTACTTAATGCATGTAATATATGTGTGCATATGCATGTGCAGCTAGGAGTAGGTTAAACTGTTATTCAGAAGCCTCACAGTATTCAGTATTTGCACCAGAAGGCAAAGAATTCTGTATTTGCTGGTCTTTTCAAAATCTACTCTGAGAAGAGCGCAGATTTCTAACTTTCTTCCCCCTTTCCTTGGGAGCAGAACAGTAGTTTAGGAGAATTCCTGAGGCTTCAGGGTTTAAAATACTCATCAGGCTCCGGTCGCTTGGGAACTATGTTAAGTATTCCTGCTACTATGACTACTTGGGGTTGTTGGGTTTTTTCCACTCAACAGTATATATTATCACAATATTTTAGTATTACGGGCTTTCACATGAAAAATTTAAACCTTGCCAGAAAATACAGAACTTCATACCCTAGCCTCTCTTCTCTTTTTGACCTTCAGACAGATTTCACACATTCTGCACGTTTGCCCTTGTTTTCTGACTTATCTCGCAGCATTGAAAATAGATGAGAAGGAATGAGTAATTCAGCACTATACCATGTCATTAGGGAGCACATTTCAGAGACTGCTCCACACCTCGGGTGCTATTGTATGAGGCATGAGGACAGAGGCTTAAAATTAGAAATAGTTCCCAGGAGACACCAGAGAAACTTCAATCTTTGGGCTAAGCATTCATAAAGAGGGGGGGGGAAAAAAAATCAATTTTATGGCTATTGATAAGCAACAGGGAGATCTCTATGAACAATACTCTAGCATGCCAGCTCTTTCCTGAAACAAAGAAATATTCATGCCACACAGTAAGTAATGAGCAGAGAGATGCGTGCTTCTAAGTCTCTCTAGTGTATCTTTAAAGAGGTCAGTGGTTTTTCATGTAAGAACTAAGGGGTTTACACTTACATTTCTGTCTTTCTTGATTATCTTTGTCATTATGGACATGCCTTGAGAATTTCCATATGAAACTCCTCTCCCTTAGAAGCAGAAAAGCTGACAGATGCCTTGGTCAGGGCACAGGGTCGCTCGGGAAGTGAAGCAGTCTAGCAAGGGTGACTGCTGCAGAGCTCCAGGGTCTTCGGCTGCATTTGGATGTCTGGTGAAGAAGGGAGAGAATAGTGGGATGGGAGAAAAACTGTCTCCAGTTTAAAATCAGATAAAGCTATCCAAGAGGACTGGAGTTAATTCTTGCTTCTTACTCCAATTTCCTCTGTCATGATGGGGCAGATCACTTAAGCCACGTTTCTTCACAAATGCCCCCTCAGTGGTGTCTCTCATCTTCTGGATATCCGACTTCTAGATGTAGTGCAACTGGTGGAATTGATAAAGTCTCCCACTCCAGCATTAACCAGACAGAGCTCTGCTTTGAACATACGTTATATAGTGCTAAGTACGCTGAAAAAAAACCCAGACTAGCAACATCGCCAAACAGCTTCCAAAATTAATGAGTATTTTTTATCTTAATCTCTCACTGCCTTAGTTCCTCAGCTGTAAAGTTGATCTAATACCATCTCCTCACCTCCGCGTGGTAATGAAAATAAGTAAATTAATAATTGTGAAGCAATCAGATACTGTTGTGATGAAAGCCATAGGAAAACCCATGAGGAAACTCATAATTCTGTCTTTAGAACTGGAGTTGAATAATGTACAGTAAATGAGGCACAGGCCACCCACTGAACAATGAGGAGAAAACAAGACATTGAATAGCTGCTGTTCAAGAAAGCCCCAGCCAGGCTGGCACAGAACAAGGCAGGCATCCTGTGCAAAGAATGAGGTGACAATGTGAGGATGTGGTTAAAGACTCATAGCTATGAGGCACAGGCACAAAGAGATTGAATTAAGATTACTGAGAACAGTAACTCTAGCACTTCCTAACTCCTTACTGCTGGGTTTTGCAAACTTAATATTAGTTGTTTTTAAAGGGGGGGTGGGAGTGGGGGTGCATATATATGTACATACACTGAGTATATAAAATAATCCATTCATAAGCTACAGCCAGACTTCACCCTGAATGGGAAATTAAATACTTGAGGCAAGGATACAGCAACACGGCTGGAGTGTGACGAGAATCCTACAGATTTYTGGAAAGAAGGAAGAAATGAGATTTGACAAGGTAGTACTAAGTGGGAAGTAGATAGTCACTGAAAATCTCCCCTTTCTAAAGCTGAAAGCATTAGCAAACTGGGCGCTGTAGAGAGTTAAGTGGTCAAAACTGCCAAAAAGCTGCAGCAAGGCTCTGCGGGGGGAGCTTGACTGTAGGAGAGCAATGGGGAAGTGATAGGCAGGGAGACACTCCAGGGAGAGGAGGAAAGAAAGGATGGGAAAGTCTGAATGAGAGCCTTCTCCTTCTCCCACTACGTCTCCCGTCTGTTTTATTTCTACAGTATAACAAGTTGCATCTCATGCAGTCTATGAACCAGCCTAAAATCACATGGGCAGGTTTTTTGCTGCTGTATTGGGCCCAATGTGATGCCTGCCATCACTGCCACGTCTCCTTATACCAGCCTCCCCCACTAAGCAGTGCTTAAGATCAGCTTCTCTCAGCAGAGCTCAGGAACAGCTTTACTACAGCAGCCCCCAAATTTCTCAGCGTGTTTCTGTTTTCCAGAGCTCCCTCTGCCCTGTTTGGCTGTCCCCTCTCCTGTATACGGCACTGCCCAATTTAGCATCATCTGCAAATTCATATAGGTTAGCTTCTCCCTGCAAAGATAGACAAACTGGAAAGAGCACCAAGCTCTGTAATCCTGAACTGGATGCTCTTCATCCTGTTAGTTAAGGAGTAAGCTGAGTAATATCCATTAGCCTCTTTGCAGCAGAGAGAGAACTGATGTTTTTTTCTAGCAAAAAGCACGTGAGCCTTCATTTAGCTTAACCCAAGTCCAGTTTTGTCACATTTGTTGGGCTTTCTAAGGACCCACATTTCTCTAAGGCAAAGAGAGAGAATCCCAAGAGAATTAGAAGGTGCTCCCTGCATGCTAAGTGTAAGCCTGGATACCACTATCATGTAACTATTTGATGTGGGCTTTTCAAACACAGTGGGACAAATTCATTCCTCAGCTTCACTCATCTGAGTTCAAGGTCTTTTCTGTTCTTGGTCTCCTGCGTCTACATCAGGCAGAGCTTGGCCCTAATATTTGGATACATGAAAGCACAGTTTGACCCTGGCCGGGGCTGGGGGGAGGGGAGAAATAGCATTAGATGTCCTGGATAGACAAATAATAAAAGTTCAGCTAACTGGGAGTCTGCAGCTTCCAGCATCACTTCAGATGAAAATATTCTACATAATACTGTCATCTGTGTGTGTAACACATCCCTGATGTACACACTTGGAGGCGTTGAGTGATTTCCCTCTGTCTGTGTCTCTGTGTGCGTCAGGGTTGTGTGTGTGTTCAAGAGGTGACAGGTCATTCAACTCCCTTATCTTCTCACCCACTCTCTTTTTTGTGAACTCTGAGATTTTCCACATTTGGAGAGGAGGGGAAAAGCACACCTCATCACGGARTAACAAGCTGTCTGCAACTGCAAGCAGGGCCAGTGGTCTGGATACCAGTATGACCCTTCCAGAAATTGCAGTGAACTCAGGAGGAGCAGAGAGATGAGAAACATTGGATGTCTGTCTTCTAGGACAGGAGCTGTTAACACAGAGCTCTGCCTCTCCCGTGAGATTTGAGCACTGGAGTCAAAGTCACTCTCCCTGATACTGGTTCAGTACAGGACTTTGAACCCAAGGAACTAGAAAGGAACCTACGCAAACACATCAAAATTTTTTTTTTTTTTTTAAAGCATAAAGAAGTACAAACCTATTTAGTCCAGATCCGTGCACAGATCAGAGTTACAAATTTGACTAAAGAACTRGCCTATTTCAGGCAGAAATGTATCATAAGCACATGCATGCATATATGAAGCCAGAGGGATGGCRCTTGGACAAAAATGCCTAATAGGTCATTGCTTGTCTATTGTATACACATAAGAAGGAGCCAATGTCAGTAAACAGTGAACAAAAAGATACCTGCTGAGGTGCACTTTAGCATCGATCTATGTCACAAAGCTATGCAAAGCCTCTGGAATTCAAAGCATCGCACCCACGCTGGACAGTGCATTTCTAACTTTATTCATCTTTTAATGTTGTAAGCCACGTGCCCCCAAAATGCTTCCTGACCAGGTCCTGGCAACAAAGGAGCAGTGTATATGTATGTTGAAAAAGCTGCTTCTTCCTTTTGGGCACTGACCATAGCTGCAGGCTCTGCCAGCAACAAGAAGTTGTTCCTCTCTTAGAAAAGCACTGAAAAAAAAAAAACCAAAGAGAACCTCTGGTTCTGCCAGGTGTACCTGCTATAGAAGGGTAGCATGAGAGGGATTTCCTTCAGGTCACCAAGACAGTATTGTCCTGGGGCAGAAGGGCTGCAGTCTGTAGAAGCAAATGTTCTTGTGCTGTAGAAGCAGTGTTGTGTTGCTATCACCAAGTCTGAGAGGCAGTGCTGCATAGAAAAAAGGACACAAGTTCGCAAGTCACAACCCCTGAGCTCTGTCCGCAGACTGCCACTAACACAGTGACCTTGAACAAGCAGTTTGCCCTTTCTGTACCCCAGTGATCACCGTCTGCAAGATAAAGATGACAGCATCTGCACTGCGTGGGATGCTGTGAGGCTGGACTACTGCTAACAGTGGGGTGGAGATCCTTAAGTAAAACATAGAGCTGTATTGCAAAGCAGCGTTAACTAACCTCCAGTGCAGAGCTGAAAATGTCCTTCCTAAGTGTCTACAGGTGTGAGCGTCCAGTTTTGCAGTGTGGGGACCACTCAGGTCTGGTTGCAGCCTGACAGTTGTCAATGCAGGGGAAAAGATCTCTGCCCTCATAGCCCTACAGTAGCTATCTCTTGTGCCACACGCTCACCTGGACCTGCTATGAGGTGAYACAGCTGGAGGAAGGAAGGCCACAAGCAATTCCTAGGCACTGACCATGCCACAGTTGGCCTGGATGCCCCACTGCACCAGGCTGTCACTTCTCACGTGCCCAGTACCTAAAGGAGACAGCTGCCTCCCCATTTGGGAGCTCAGAGGGGATGGACTTGCTGTGTGGCCTCCACACATAGCCCCGTGTCTAGTGAGTGAGCCTCTTCATGACATCTTGGGCCCCAGCTTTCTGGTTCATTGAGACATCTCATTAACTATCAGATACACACATTTGTATCCAATTGAGCAAATCACACATGCAGATTGGGCAAAAATACAATGGCTTTGACTTCGTTACTTTCCCCTCCCTGGGAACCGCACTTCCCCCACACAAAGGAGCCTTCCTCGGAGAGCCTCTCCGTGCGCCTGGGAGCTGCCAAGGGGAAAAGGTGAGCCCAGCGAGGGAGAGCAGAAACAGTGTCATAATCAGGCTCTCCGCTTTATTTTAGAAACATGGCGACCTCCTGTCACCTTCCTTGTGGGAAAAGTTAGCGTGAAGTGTCAAGCTCAGCTATTTATATCACTGCTGATAGTCTCGCCTGTCTTCTAAAGAGGGGAAAACTTTCTTCCTAACAATTCCAGGGGAAATAAACTCATATAAAGAAGAGGATTGTGCAGGAACAGTCCTCCTGCCTCTTTGGTGTGATTTTCCTAGCTGTTCCTGGAAAGCCCCGGCTGGTCCATCCAGAACAAGTGCGCCGGCCAGAGCAAGCAGCAGCAATGCAAAATGCTCGCCTGTTGTTCAAAGCGTGCAGCATCATGAAGAGGATGGGCAGAACTGCTCCGAGAGTGACGGATGCTTCCCCTCCCGCAGAAAAAGGTAGCGCAAAAAAAGGATGGTGGAGAGCAGCCTATTGCTGGTGAGCCAGCCTGGTGTACTGGCAGGTGCCGTCCCCGCTGGGTTATTTTTATCATGGAATTTGGCAGTCACAAGACAGCCTGGAGCTGGGTGGACTCCATGCCTGGCCTGCGGTGCGATACTCGGTTTTCCCCAGCTTTAATAGCATTCCAGGTGATAATTAAACCAGGACAGCCACGTCTCTGGGTTTGTGCCAGGCTGCGCTGGTCTTTGTCACATACGCATTTCCTGGTGCCAAGATCCCATGGCTGCGCACAGCTCCTTTGTTGATCCAGCAGAAAGCTGACAGCCAAAAGCACGGCCGGGCAGTGGCACAGCCCACAACTCTGCATGAATATGCATGACTCGGCTGTCAAGACAGTCTGCTATCAGGTGCTGAGACCCTGCAAAGATACCCAGAGGTGTTTTCCGCTGAGTCACGCCAGAGTGAGATGAGATTTGTCCAACTGAGTCCAAACTAGGAATATAAAAGGCCGCAGATGCTCACACTCTGAGAGGTCAAAGCATGCAGGGACAACAGTAGTCTGGGAATGAGGAAAGGGAACTATATGGAAAATTCCCAAGAATAGTAAAGCCCTGAGGAGAAAGGCTATGTCAAAGGCAGTCCTGCCTAGCCAGGAAAAGCTGTCAGGAGGTGACAACAATCCTTCTTTGCTTGCTGGCAGCAGAGAGCTAGATGCTCTCTTCTGTTGCTCTAGGAGGTCCTTGGCCTGGCATTGCAAGAGTAGCTCGCTAATAACTAAAAAACGTCTGAGCCAAAAACACTGCTCTAGGAGGGAAACTCCTTCTCTTGTTTTCCAAAACCTGTTCTCCTGTGGACACCTACCCCCTTGCAGCAGCCATCTCAGCTCTCTGTAGGGCTGTAGCAGGATGATCAGGAGGCATTCAGCTCTTTGGGAACCCCCTCCTTTAAACAGCCTGTGCAGGGGAGCAGCCAGCAGGAAGGGCAGAGGGAACAGCCCTATTATCTAGTCTAAGCCTYGTGGCTGCCAGCCTGGGATCATTCTGATTTACTTCCTCTTGGAAAATTTTGTGCATGTGTGAGGCAGGTAAATTACTGTTATTCTCGCATCCATTAACATTTTTTATTTCTGGACTCCTCTTGCACTTACGTTTGCTTTACTTTGTGTTCTGTACGCATTGATTTTTACAATTTGCAAGTAGCTAGGTTGAGTAGCCTTCCCTAGGGAAAACAAGCCGTAGTAAAACGCCAAACTACCTGCACATAGTAGAACTGATGGAAAGAGATGCTCAGTTTGTGATTGCACACACTTGTGGCAGGAAGGAAAACTCAGCCTTGGCACAGCCAGGGAGACCTGTGTTCATTTTTACCCTAACAAGCAAGGTGAATCAAGAAGAGGCAGCTGTCAACTAACAACAGCAGGAGCAAGAGGCACCTGCAAACAACATAAACTCACCTGGAAAAATGAGGACACCCACCATTGTTCATGCTGTCTTGGAAGGAATATTCCACGCATACAGTTGTGCTACACAATATTGACCTTGGACGCACCTGTACATTGAACTGTAGGTAGCCGGTTGCCTTGTCTGTGCTCTGGGGGGAAAAAAAAAATTAAAAACCCTGATTTCAGTGCAACTGCCTGTAAATATTTCCCATCACTGATTTATCTGCCTGTATTTAATCCCCTGGTGCCCACAGAATGAAGCCATATGCTAATTTCTCCAGAACGCAGTAACTGCACCAAAGCCATTTCAGAAGATGAGACAGACCTGCAGATTCACCAGTTTTTACCAGTGCAGAAAAGAGGAGTCAGAAAGACTAGCTGATTTTCTGTGTTACTGCTCCTCCAGTTCTGGGCTGGCAGCAGACGAAAGCTTCAGCATACTCTGAGCAGCCACCAGGATCTACATCAGCACGATTGCAGCATGCCTGCCAAAGCAGCAAAGAGCCAAAGCCCATCCTTTGCTTCCTGGTATGCCCCTTCTCCCTCCTCACACAGCTTCCAACTGGTGGCGGGGCAGCAAGTGGTCAACTCCCCACCTCCTTACCTGGGCAATCCTCACCTTTCCGCAGGGCAGCCCTCAGCAGCACGAGGAGTTTAAGGATTCGACTTTTGATCTTTGTCCCATCCATCCTTGCAGATGGACACCGCACATAAACAAGTGATGGCATAAATCATTGCGTGCACTGCTACATTAAATTATATCACGTACGTAACCAGAGGAGGGGATATTGTTCCCTCAACAAGCATGTSTCTCTGTTCTCCAGCTTTTGCTCACAGGAAATCTACACAATATTGCTGCAGTAAATTCTCAGCATTTAATAGTGTCTACTCTCCACAGATGTTCTTTGTACAGTAAAAATAATTGGCTCTTAAAGACAAGACAAGGGACAATAAAGAAGGAGAGTTAACACTTTTGATCCCTACAGCTTTGGGATTTACCTTGTCTAGTGCTTTTAATATTTCATTATGATGATTATTAAGTTTTTCATTTATTTATTAAAAGGATATTTTCAAAAAGAGTGACTGTGGGAGAACATTATCTCCAAGGTAATACTGCACACTTTACAGCACCTAGCCCTTAACTCATGCACAAGGGAGAGCTTTGCAGTGCCCTGGGAAGGTAAGCATGGTGAGTATAACTGGATCAAATGATTGCTCAAGCACTCCCACAGAGCCCCACAAAAGATGGATTAAACCCATCATTGTCTTTTTATCCAGGGGGTTAACTGACTTGGCCAGAAACAGTGTGCCAGAGTCAGAAACAAAACTGAAGCAGGCTCTCCTACATCCTTACGTTGCAATCTTACTACCAGCCCACCAAACCTTTCCTCTCATCAGACCACCTACCAAACAGCAGTTCCCAGGAGCTGCTGGTCCTTGGGAGGCATTTCAAAGGAGGCTTTTTCCTTTGCCTGTGTCATTTGACCTGTGAATTTTGTCTCAGAGCTTAAGAAAAGAGGAGGGAGCAAGATCCACCATTTAGATTTTGCAGCAGTTCCCTCTCAGAGAGGCATGACAGGGTGGCAGCAGATTAGGTTTACAGGACTGGCACAGCTCACCAAAGTCTTTACACTCCCCAAAACATTTGCAGCTTGTAAATGAAACACTTGCAACTGGTGACACTGCAGAAGCAAAGCAAAACCTATGGGCAAGGGGCAGGTGGGCAACAGGAAGGTTTTCTCTGCATTTCTTTCAGTGGTGGCATCAAGCTCAGAAACAAAGCCCAGAGCTGTGAGCACTTCACGTTCCAGGTGTCGGTGCAGGTATTACACAAAGGCGACATATGAAAGTGCCAAGGCACTGCTCCAGCCAAGCTGTGGACTCCAGTCTTATCTCCTAGGGGATCACTCCATTAAGGATTCCCCAGAGTGCAGTTTGCAGACAGATGAATACTGCTTTAACTACACAGTCCACAGAGGATGCAGTATGCAGACCGCAGTGAAAGTACTTTCTGAACCAAGAAAAAATCTGGCTCACCTTCAAAGTTTTGGCAACCCGTTTGACAGGTTGTAGTTGGATTATGCAAAAAAGATCACTTTTTGTTTCAGTAGCTGAATCAAAAAAAAAAAAAACCAAAACCAACACATTGTTTTCAGTGGATGTGAAACAAAGTTTTCAGCAAACCAGACCTCATTCATTTCAGGTCAAATTAAAACATTTCCTTTGACACACAACAAGTCATTTCACTCCATGCATTCCCAGTTGGACATTTCCTAACCCTCCTTAGAACCACTCTCTTCTATTTTCTCCCACAGAAGCTGTGTCCAATTCTTCCTTCAAGACTTCTCACCCCTCCCGGTGAGCAGAAATGGGAGACTGGAGTTTCCTGGGAGAGTTCCTCGAGGAGGTCCACAAACACTCCACAGTGGTGGGGAAAGTCTGGTTGACTGTGCTCTTCATCTTCCGGATGCTGGTGCTGGGTACAGCAGCTGAGTCCTCCTGGGGGGACGAGCAGTCTGATTTCATGTGCGACACCCAGCAGCCTGGCTGCGAGAACGTCTGCTACGACAAGGCTTTCCCCATCTCCCATGTCCGGTTTTGGGTCCTCCAGATCATCTTTGTCTCCACCCCATCTCTGGTGTATATGGGCCACGCGATGCACACAGTGCGCATGGAGGAGAAGAGGAAGATGAAGGAGGCAGAAATAGAGGCCCAGGAGATGAAAAACAACGGTGACACATACTACCAGCAGAAGTGCCCTGTGGCAGAGAAGGCTGAGCTGTCTTGCTGGGATGAATCAGGAGGCAAAATCATACTCAGGGGCAGTCTGCTGAACACCTACGTCTACAGCATTTTGATTCGCACTGCCATGGAAGTGGCCTTCATTGTGGGACAGTACGTCTTGTACGGGATCTTTCTGGAGACCCTGTATATCTGCCAGCGTGCACCTTGTCCCCACCCCGTCAACTGCTACGTTTCCCGTCCCACAGAGAAGAACGTGTTCATCGTCTTCATGCTGGCTGTGGCAGTGCTCTCTCTATTCCTCAGTCTGGCCGAGTTGTACCACTTGGGCTGGAAGAAAGCCAAAGAGAGGTGCTCCCGGTCTTACAAACCCAGCCCTAGCACAGCCCCCGGCAGACTGGAGTCTGCCCCACAAGTAGAAAGGGCCCAGATGTACACTCCTCCACCAGATTTTAACCAGTGCTTGTCAAGTCCCAACGGGAAGTTCATCAGCCCCTTCAGCAACAAGATGGCCTCCCAGCAGAACACCGCCAACTTTGCCACCGAGAGGGTCCATGGCCAGGAGGATGCTGCTGGTGAAGGGCCCTTCATTAAGTCCAGCTACGTGGAGAGTCCGGAGGTGGCCAACGAATGTGCAGCACCTGCCTTCCCCGAGAACTACTTCAATGAGAAACGCCGGTTCAGCAAGACCAGCCGTGCCAGCAGCAAGGCAAGGTCGGATGATTTGTCTGTGTGACCTGTCTCCAGGAGGGATGAGGAGAAGGAGCAGTCTCAGCGCTTAGTAAAACTTCTGCAAAGTGGACTCCAGACTCTTGCCACTAACCTCTCTCTGTTTTAACACCCTCTTGTTCCTTTTCAGTGAACATCATTGTTATATTGCAGACAGCACCTCTCACAGCTTACGGCAGGGGCAGCCACTGGGAGACACGCACTGAAGAGAGGCACCAATCTCGAGATGTGAAGCTCTCGGCCATATTTTCATCATGGGACCCACAGGGATTGGAGACTCGCCATCCTTAGCCTGG
Organism: Phoebastria nigripes; assembly: GCA_035582835.1. Lineage (NCBI taxonomy): Eukaryota > Metazoa > Chordata > Aves > Procellariiformes > Diomedeidae > Phoebastria > Phoebastria nigripes. The sequence continues at coordinate 640,493 of JAYKAV010001300.1, read as the reverse complement.
TAGAGCACAGGCCAGCAGACTCCTGAGGCTGCCCAGCAGGTATCCACTGCGACACTGTATTCAACAGACTGACTGGACCTCAAGCCCCTTCCATCTTCTTTGGTGTCTATTCAACATTTGCTACATCAGCTTGGCAATTATACTGAGCTGATGCTTCTCTCACCTGCAGGGAGCAGAAACACACCGGTAGRCTTTCTGAAAGAAAGACTTTCTCATCTGCTTTGTCTCACTCTTTCTAACCCTCCCTTTCTCTACCTGAGCCCAGATATTTTATACCAGTTTACCTATACAATAAATCCTACTTGAATTTTTTGACACTATGTATATAACTCTTCCCCATAGATAAGGACGTCCGTGGTCCCCCACGCACAGCTGCCTCATGTCTAACGTTGGAATCCCTTCCTCATTCCTAAGTCAGCACAGCAGACTGGCCCTGGGACCCAGGGATATCGCTTAGATGACCAGTTGATGAAGACTAGGGAATTTTCCCAAGATACTTATGTCATCAATTCTAAGCAAGACATACAGAAATAGAGACTCTCCTGTGAGAACAAATACCCTAYCAGTAAAAAAGGAGGAATTACTGTGTGGAATCGAAGTGATTTTTCCCCTTTTTAAACTCATCTTTCAAGCAACATGAATGCTGCTGAAAGGGTGCTGCCAGCTGCCCACTTGAGAGAAAAAATATCCTCTGTTTATCTGCAGAAGAGGTACGGCCTGTGTCTTCTCTCACCAACCTACCAAAACACTTCAGCATCTTTTGCAAGGAACAAGAGTCCTCTCCAGGTCCTGCACATCATTCAGCTCTTGGCTGCTCTCTCAAGCCTGCCAGCCAGTGCAAGCCAAGGTATTTGTCCTCGCAGCAAGTCCCTGTTTTGCCATCAGGTCATCTTCATCTCCACTCCATCCCTAGCACATATGGCATAAGAAACCACCCATGGACCAGSTCTTTCCACCACTGTAGCCTCTCAGAGCAGCCATGGGGGCCCAACACTGCACAGTRAGTCTGGTGGGTGAGATCTGTAGGCAGCTCCCACTCCAGATACATTTTCTCACTGCAGAGCTGACAGCCCTCTTTTAAAGAGAATTGCTAAACAGAGCTAAGTTGCTCCCTGTTGTTTACCCTGCGCTGCCCTTTCAGACACAGGCCACAGCTTCCCAATGTTGGACTGCATGAGCGAATGGCCTGGGACCAGCTTATGAGGGGACTGAGCCATTCCCTCTCTTAGGGGCCGCTGAAAGGGATTGTGAATCCTTGCTCCCGATACATAGTTAGCTTTGGTACAGTTCCCTGTACATATACATACATACTCACACACAGAGGGGGTGAAACCATTTTTTTGTTTGTAAGGTGTTTTATATATGTGTATTTTTTAATCCTGAAAAGACCTGCGTGCTCTCCTTAACATGAGATTTTAGTCAATCGTGCCTAGGTTTCTCCTAATAAAGTTCTAACTCCATCTCTCCTTGTTGATGTTTCTCCTCTCACGTGGCTGAGAATGAGCTGCTAGCATCGATCAGGCTGCCCGCCAGCCTCTGCTGCTCAGGGATCACAAAAATTCCCATCGCCCAGAGTGGCAGGGATGAGGGGAGGGCTTGACCAGGGGGATAAATAATAAACATTGGGAAATGATTGATTGACTTGCTTACAGAAACCCCCTCCAGCTCCCCTGCCTGCCTCTGCATTACCAAGGAAGACTGGGAATAGCTGGCCAGAGAGCAGAGCTTCCATCCTCTTGAAGTGGAAATGCTCCCTCCGTGCATCCCCTAGCACACCTCTGCACCCAGAGAGGCCACCTGCTACATGAGGCCAACTCAGCAGGAAAAGGATACCAAAACCTGTCCCCTGAGCATCTGATTGCTTGTCCATGCAGTAACAGAGCCCTGAAAGACTTTTTAAGAGGCAAGGTCTTGAAAGAGATTGAGAAACCACTGCTAGCCATCTCTGCAAAGAGTTCCTGTGGGTACTCAGCTCTCTTTCTTAAGATGTAGTTGTCCAGCCCAAAGAATAACCTTTCTTCCCCCAGCTGATGCCTCTCCTCTGAACTTGATCCCTTGCTCCCACTTTCTGATTTTCACAGGCTCCCTCCTTCTGACCTTGGATCCCCCTGTCCACCCAAAGGAAGTGCCTTTCCTTCCTCTCTGCACACAATCTCCCATCCCATGGGACTCTGCAGGATGGGAAGCTAGAGACCTGTAAAGTACTGGGTCCCAGCAAGAAGCCTGAGAGGGGGCATAAAGAATGAAACCTGAATTCGATGAGGACACAGAGGCAAGGATCTTTAACTGTGTTAGAAACTGCAGGGACCATTTAACATCAAAGAAGCCTTGGTTTAAGGGTTTTCAGCCCAGAAAGGAAGATGCCACCTGAGCACCCACAGCCACACAATGCGGCAAGGAGGCAGGATTAGTCCTAGCAGGCCTGGGGTTTTTAACAGGCATGTGCACAGCCCTGAGTATGCCTGTCCCTTAGGGTGCCACCTTGCTGGGAGAGATACGCAATGAATAAGTCAGGAGCTTATTAAAGCATATTCACAGCAGATCACTCCCCTTGGAAAACTTGGCTATTGAGTGATGCTGCTGCTTCATAGTGCCACTCAAGCACTAACCCAGGCTTTGTTTAATAAACAATTCTTGGTTTATAATAAGCAATAGCCCAAACTTTAAAAACCTCTGTGCTACAGCCACTCAGAAAGGTAGCGTCTCTGCTGGAGAGCAAGGTATAGCCGAAAATGAGGATAAGGATCTCCTCTATGCCATTTCAGACCTCTACGATCCAAGCATGTTCACAGGTGGGGTTTTGGTGATCTTTGAGACCACAGGAGCACAACCATCCCAGCTTTCTGTCTCCCAGCCTAGAGAATACATGCATCAAAGCAGATAATCTCCCTCTGCCACTCATTTCTTAATGCCTCCCTGGTCCTGTCTTCTAGGTATAACAAGTGGGGAATATTTGATGGATGGATGTTTGCACTGGCTGACAGACCATAAACTTGCGATTCTTGGAATCCACTGCCAAGGCTGGCCAGGCTATCACACCACGACAGGAGCACATTTACTTCAGCCAGCAAGCAGAGAGGCTGGCCTGTCATTTCAGACAGATTTTGTATTTATTGCTTTGTACCAGATGGGTGGAAGGACAATCTTATAGTTGTGACCTAAATCAACATTATATATTAAATTCAGCCCTTGGATAGGCACGCAGTCTTTAAATGGCAGCATTACAAAGACAATGCTCTGAAGGAGAAAAGAAAACGTGAGAGCTTTTTATTCTGCACTTATCCTTCTTTTCTCCAGAGTCTTACCTGCTGGGGTCCGCTCAGCCTCTCAAAACTGTGAATTCTCCAGTGAGAGCTGGAACTGATTAATAACAGAAATACCATCCCCAGTCATCTCCTTGGTCAGCACACCTCAAACCATTTCAGCATCACCTCCTCTAACTGGTGTCTGAAGGAGCCAGAAGTCAGTACTGATCTACAGCCTTGTGCTGATCAGCTGTCGAGCCTAAGATAGGAGAACAGGGAAATGTGTGTTTCACCAAGCTCTTAAAACAGAAATACTTAATTCTATAAAAGGAAAAGCTATATATAAAAATACATAGAATGCCAAAACTAACAAAGTAATAAATTGAGACAAGGTCATGCCTGCAGTCTCTCTCCTCTCTCCAAACAGCACAGCGGGATAGTTGAGTGGGCTGAGAGACAAATGAGGGAGAAATTGAGAGAAATACTTAAAAGTAATGGCTGATCTAGAGCACATGGGTGGAGCAAGTTGTTTCCTCTTTCAGAATACATGAGAAAGGCAATACTTAAGCAAAGTCAAAGCTGATAACATTCAAGACTTAAAAGGGAACGGGTAAAAAGATGCCAGACTACACAATCTCCCCTCAAACACTTTTCCACAAAATATCACTGAGGCCAAGGAATTAGGAAGATCCAAAAACCAAAGAATAAAAGCACTGTGTGTTCATAGGAACGAGAACATGCTTGACTGGACTGCAAATGGCCAAAGTATGAAGAATGCAGAAATTCACAATTCAAAAAGTCAGCATGGCATAGCAGAGAGCCCAACTCGCAGCAATGGCAAGCACTCTGGATCACCAGCATCAGCAGGAGCTATGGAGCAGCAGCTCTCCTGCCCACGCTGCTGCTGCCTCCCGGGAAGCCTAAGGCAGGCACGAGGGGAACTGCTGTCCCCAGGGGAGCCTCCTCTGCCACTGCTGCTCCCTTGGGAAGCTCTCAGCAACAGTGCAGTCTGGCCAAAAGGATGCCCAGGGTCTTTATAAGCCTGGGCTCAGCAGGAGAATTGAGGTACAGACAGCACACGATCTCTCTCATTCTGGGGCCAAGAGTAGCTGGCACCCAATTTTCTACTCATCCAAGCAAGGAAGAATGACTTTAAGAACTGGTATGAAGCTGAGAGGCAGCTGAAGGGATATAGTGTCACTGTTTCAATCATATCCCACTACTGTTTTTCTCTGCTCAGTAAAGCTCCCAGGGAAGTCTGATGCTTTTCTTCTGATCCAGTGGCCTATCACCAGGTGCACAAAAATCAGAAATTTCCCAGTGGCAAAAATGATGACAGAAAAGGGCAGCAATGTCTTTACAAATGGCATTAAAATAAATAAATAACGCAACCAAACAACAAAACCAGGCAGCCCTGTTCAGGGCTATAATATCAACCTGGAAGTTGTTAAAGAGAAGAAAAAAAAAAAAGAAGGGGAACCAATACCTGGACAACATGGAGTGGGGAGCTCCGTACTGAGTTCACATCACGTCCAGCTCTCGGGGCTGAAAGAGCTGGTCAGGCTATGAGGAGCTTCCAGCTATGATTAAGACTGGTTTGCAGTAAGAAACACCGGGATAGGGACCAGTCAACTTTTACCTTTAGCCGTCAGGTGAGAACTCRGCCTTCTCCCTCTTTCCCCAATAAGACCTCCAACTGCCCCAAGGAATTTTGGCACCTCCTCCCAGCAGGGATTACAGGAGGGATCCTGTACAGGGCTGATGCCAGTTTTTGCACCCATTTGTGAATAAAGCGCAACATTTCAGTGATTAGGTTACCAGCTGCAGCAGACGTGCGGATGGACTGAGAATGAGGATGGAGAGTGGGAACTTCTTAAGATACACTTTTTAGGGGGAAAAACTGTGACTGAAGTGCAAAATTAATAGCTTTGCTTTTGCCTTAAGTGTTCATTGCTTACATGGCCTAGATGATTAAAGATCTTTCTGGGGACCACAGGAATTGTAATACTATATCTATACATATATAGATATAGATATAAAACATTTTCATGAAAATTTGATGACAGAAAAAAAAAGAGGATCAAATGAGCTTATAACACTCACTCTAGCCAAATAATGAAGAAATGCTTCATTTCTCCTCCAGTGAACATTGGTTTACATTTTTCAAAATGAATTTGCTGGGACCACATTCACATACCACCACTGGTTTCCCACAGACATTTGAGCAATTGAGTTTGACGGGCAACAGAGTTCTCAGAAAGCGAATGTCAGTCATGGAAACTAAATTTTATATTCATATGGGCCAATATCCACGCCAGAGGCAGCTGTGTGTTCCTCCAGCCATCGGGAAGCACAAAAAATATTGTGTAACCAATCCTGCCAATCACAAACCAAACAACGCACCTCCATCGGAGAGTACATGCAATAAATACACACCAAAATATGTTTTAAAGACAGTTATGCATTAGATTAGTAATATAAAACATCTGAGAGAACTGTGATGTACTGGCATTCTTCTGGTGGAAATGGTGGTTGCTTCAAACACATTTTTAGCTCCCTTCCACTAGCTCCTACGCGTTGCCCGAGACATGGCTGGGAATCCTCGATGCCCACGCAGGAACCCCACAGCAGGATGTACGTGGATAAGGGGCGCAGAAGACCCCACTTTCCTGGCTGCTCACAAAGTTCCCATGGGAAAGTTCGAGTCCTTCAGCAGCTTCTCCACGTGAATGCTTTTCACCATTTTGTGCTCTTGCACAGAGGGTTTTGTCACCCCCTCACAAGCCCTACACTTCCCAAGCACAAAAGTAGCAAAAGCACCGTGAAAGCACTACGGTGCCAGCATAAAACACGCTCCCCCATCCTCCAACGCAGTTTGCCACGCAGGGCTTCGTAGCCTACCTACTAACACAAAAACACCAGTCTTTGGATGAATAAAAGCAATCGTACCACGTTTGCTAGCAAAAAGTATTCCCCCAGAGCAAGCCAGGAAGCAAAACTCAGAAAAGCTGCAATATTTATGTACTCCTCTAAAATTATTTCTGGACCGAGGCCTGTAGGACTGCTACACTAAGCCACTTTCCTCCCTCGAGGTGGCTACATCTCATTAGCGGATTAGGCACTTTTTTTCTTTTTTCATTTCTGTATCACAAACTCCGTCCGTCTGGCCCATGACAAGCTCCTGGGAGGTAGTGGCCCTGCTGCAGCATTTGCAGGAGCAGGGCCAAGCTCCCTGCAGACCACTGTTACTTTTTGAGAGGACATCTCCATCTCTCAGGGCTGGACCACAGTGGGAAAATGTTCAGGGATTACTCTGAGCTGGGTTTTGTGACTCACTATTCATATGCAGGAGCTCCTTTTTATCGTAAGGTTACTTTAGATGGGAAGGGTCAGGACAGATGGGGCCAAGTTAGAGATCAAAATGAACTGTTAGGGACCCAGGAGAGAGTTAAATTTTCTTGTTCATGTTGGACATGAACCTAACCTTAAAAAGGCATGTCGGCAATGGTCAGCTATATGACAATATAAAGAAAGCAAAAGACACATCAAGCAATTTTTCTAGAAACTGGATATGGGCTGCTAGCACGTGACATTTTTAACAGCAGCCCCAGCAAAACCCAACACGCTTATATTCAGCTACACACAGTGTTTCACTAGAAATCATGTTAGCCACCAGCTCCTACCCTTAAAAGGAATAAGATTAGCAGGGAGAGGCAAGCCTGAGGTCAGAAACTTGCTGCTATTTGTTTGGTTTTGTTTTTTAAGTAAATGCCGTGCCAGCTCTTCAGCCTGGGAACAAAGTTTGAGGTTGAAAAGTGCTCCTAACAGAACCAGTTTGATGGGTGCCAGGCTACGGGCAAGACATTTCAGAAACAAGTGTCTAAAATTAGCCATCGCTAGATCACGTAGTCCAATGAAGCCATGTTCGGTTCCCACCTTGCTTTTCTTCCACTTCAGCCCAGATTCAAGAAAGCRCTTAGGTACACATGTACAGCAGAAATTACCATCACCGTTGCTGCATAATATGAACTGTCAACCCAAAAGCGTATGTGGTAGCTGGTATTTCACTGAAAAATGGGGGGTTTTTCAATTCATTTTCCCCTTACAGATCATGAGAACTCTTTTCTCACCTTTTTCTCCTCTGAAATCAGGCTTTGGATTATTTTTCCCCTCTGTGGTCTTGTATTTTCTTAGGATACAGTTACACTTTCCTCTCCATATTTATAGTTTCTCCAGATTCCTTTCATCTCTGGCATTTCCAGAGAAATGCCAAATTTGAGGACTTTCTGAAAAGTTCATTAAAATACCCAGTCCTAAATCAACAATCAAGATATTCATAAAATGAAAGAGAACTCAGAATAATCCCCACTGATTCCTGATGGTTATCTCTGACCACACAAGCACATCACAGCTCCCAGCACAGTGAGCTACCTGAGAGCTTGAGGAGATCCTCAGAAGCACACACGCTGAGATACCTTAGCCTTTTTCCTCTCCCAGTGCATACCTGGGGGTGAGGTGAACAGCCCGCTTGCGATGGTGCAAATAGGCTATAGCTTTCCAAAGTGCTCCTCCCCACAACTCAAATCAGGGCTGCCACTGCCTCATGTGTATTTCTAAGCAAGCAGCAAGGCTGCAGTGCACACGCGTACATGCATCACATCACAGCATCACACATCCATACCATCTCAAACCCAGAAACACAAATACAGCCAGGCCCAGCTGCACCGTACTTGCACACAATGCCAGCTCCAGCATCACCCCCAGCAYCTCTGCACCATAGACTGGCTTGCAACGGGAGTCCACAGCTTGCTCTATTTCACTTACCCAGACAAAGTTAAGAAGCATTTTAATCCTGATACGCAAGTACTTACAATGGGGACAACATTTCTGACAATCGATTGCTCTCCTAACAGAACCACTCTTTTAATGAGAACTATTATTTTAATTAACAATTGGAAAGCACAGTCTGGGGATGAGGTAATTTCTAATTACTGCAATGGGGTTTAAAAAGGTATGCACTGGTACTAATAGAAGTTACTGACCCCACTGGAAATTACTGGTTAAGGTCCTCTCCCCTACACTAAGCAGACAATCAGACCAGTCACCACAGCATTAAAACCTACAAATCTGTGAAAAATTCACAGCAGTCGATACACTGCAGTTCATAATGATTATTTTTTGTCCACACTGCTGCTGTTTGTTTCAATCCATTTAGCAATATTCATTAGCTCCCCACTTCAAATTAGGGTAATTGAGAGTAAGAGAACATGTAATAGAGTTTTTTACTAAGGGAGACGTGCCCATTCCCTTCTCTGATTCATGTGTTGACTGTGTTGACTTGCAGCCATGTTTTACCAGGAATCTTTCTTCAGAAATGCCAAGTGCATCATGAAAAACATTGTGCTGTCCCTTTCTTACAATCTCACTATCACTGAAGATTTTAAATCATACGTTTCTCTTCCTGTTTATTCTATTATCTTACAAGGGAAGGATATTAAACTCTGATGCCATGACTGTTTTGCCTCTGACCCTTTTTCATGGCTGCAACCACAGATACTAAAGCCCTAGAGAAACTCATGTGTGTCAAGAATCCTTAAAATAAATACTAAAAAACAGTCTTATGACAAAACCAATGTTAACCATACCATTGTCTGGGATACTTCAAATTCTTCCTCTCGAGGAATCTCAGTCACTCGCATTAAATGACTCCAATTGAGACATGAGAACTGGCAGCAGCGTAAATACCCACGGAGCACTGGCTGGTGCAGCTGACAGCCAGATGGGATCAAAACAGCAACAAAAGATAACACTGAGTCTGGACAAGCAGCTCAGGCACCAGCCTGAAACTTTGGAGAGTGCCCTCAGGTTCCTACTCCAGCAAGTTTTGTCTCTGACAACAGGCAAGTCACCTGAGCCTTTCTTTGCCTGAAATTCCCATCTGGAAGATGAATACAGTGGCCCTCACCTACGGCTAAGGAGATGCTGAGATCCTACAGGAATGCAATATTCCGAGATAGACAAGAGATGGACAGGGGAACCAGAACAAAAAAACTTTATATCCAAAGGAAAATCAGTTGCAGAGGAAGGAAAAGCAGGATAAAAAAGTTTAAACTCTGTGTCTGTGGAGCTACAGTAAAACCCAGATATGGCAGCTACAGTAAAACACAGATACGGCACTATGTGTGTACCCATGCAACATGCACAAAAGCAACACAGGACTATTTCCATTTTGTAATAGCAGTGTTTTTGTAACCATGAGGGTCCAGGGCTGTCAGGCAAGACCTGAAGGAAAGGTCATATCCCTCATTCAAACAGCTACTAATATAGTTTGAAAAACAGCTGAGCTCTTGCATATACAAAGCCTTCTGCATGTCCTTTGCTACCTCACAGCCTTCCTGGTGAGGCAGGGAATAAGTGTTATTCCCATCTGCCAAAAGATAATCTGAGTTTGAATGGCCTACTGAACGCTGCATGTGAAATTACACTGACTTTGATTCAGCTCAAGTTCCCAATGCTCCCTCCACAATTCTCATTGTGTGTCAGGACCCAGTTTCAAGTTCATTACCTTCATGTTTTGAATTAGCACCTACCATCTGCATGCAAATGTACTATTTGCAGCTAACATTTCAACAGCTTTCAAAAACTGTGAAAACTCCCAGAAGAGATGCAGCTCGGTCCTTCCAGCACGGTCGCACGACTCGGGTTCCTGTGTGCTGTTCTGTGTTTTGCCGTGGATTCACAGCATCACCAGGGCACGTCATTAAATCTCCTCACAACACCGTCTCTCTTGGGTGTGCACTAGAAATCACAGTGATGTGTGTACGACTTCACTGGGGAATGGTACAGATTAATGACTGTGAGCTGCTTTGCACTGCAAGGATGGAAGACACTACGGACATATGAACCATAAAGTTAAAAAGGGATAACTATGTATTTTTTCATTAAAATCATCAGCTCCTGATTTGTACTGGATTTCTCTTGCTGGTTGCACATAATAAGTGATATACATGTCCTTTGTTTATGAATGCCAAAAACCCATAGTATGTCTCACATCTCTGCTAGTTCTTGATACAAGGAGCATTCACCCTATAATTCTGCAACTGGTATCACACCAGATCTGGAGACTGCCCAGCCTCTGCCATAATTCAGCTGCTTTTGTGCTTCCTTATAGCTAGTGGTGGGGAGCTAACTGCTGTTGGCTCCCTACTGATTTACACCATCCAGTGTCTGTGTCAGTCCGATATGCAAAATAATTCTTCCATTTGACCGTATGAACCATATTAAAGAGACCTGCCATACATTTGCAATTAGGCACTGAAAAATAAAGTGACAAGACTCAACGTCTGCTTTGAAAAAGCTCTGTTTTAGGCCAACAAAACTGATTTTCACAAACCTGTGGGGAAAATGCAGTTTTAAAAAAAATGTTTTTTTTTTCCCAGGATACGAGAGCTGCACGACCAAGAATAGGAGGATGAGTTATAAGCCTTTCAAAGCAGAGATTTATCATGGAAATTCTGACAACCGTCAATGTGAGCAATGCCGCCAGGCACCACTCACAATCCACAGCATCTTTCAAACCTGTCGGGGGTTTTTAGAAAGGGCTAAAAATAAATGCAGAAATGCAGCAACATACACACACACACACACACACATATATATTATTGTTCAAAAAAGAACAGGTGGTCCTGCCAGCAGTGTAAACACAGATGACTCCTGAAAACAGATAACAAACACCCAGCTAAGCAGCCTTTCCTAGCCATACAAGCAGCACATTCAGAGCTCTCCTTGAGTTGTCCCAGTCTGCAAGCCATAATCATCTGGGATCCTGACTCTCTGTCATGACAAGGCCTGAGGACTTCCAAGCGTCTTGATCTCCTTCACCCAGCGTATTCACACAGTTCCACCCTCCTGACCTCCCACAGATTATTGCCCTTCTGAAAATAACACACATGGAACAGCTGGTGGGGCCAGAAATGTCTTGAATGTAAATAGCACGGGTCCCTGAGATGAGGTTTGTGTCCCCTCTTCTAGCTCCCCACCACTTGATCTGACCCCCATCCTCATAACAAAGAGGAGTATATACTGAAGGGGAAAAAGGATCAGGGTCTCAAAACATAACCTAAGCCTGCAGCAAAATAAAAGGATAACATTTTACCCCAGGTTCCAGCTATGTCTCCCCAGCCCATGACAAGACGACGACAGAGGTCACAGGTTGTATCACACACACAAATCCTACTGTTTGGTCACTTCTGTGTATGAAAGCATAACAAAACAACTCACTTTGCTAGGAACCCACTGTAAGGCTCAAAATGATCTCTTTGTAGCCCTTCTCCCCTGGGTGCTTAGAARAAAACAACTGTAATCATTTACACTTGCACCATCTCCTTTTAATTTCATATCTTCCCAAACCACTTGGTGTAATATATATTCACAAGAAGCAAAGGAGGTGGTAAAGATTAAAAGCGCGAACTGGTTAAATGCTGCCACAGGGGAGCACATCTGCCACCGCGTCAGAGCACGGAGCCCCAGGATGCAGCATCTCAGCCGCAGTGAAAGACTGGCAGCTCTCCCACCGCACCTGGACAGCTCCACCACGCAGACACGAAGAGTCCACCTGACGTGGCTGGGAACAGCTTATCCAGCTTGCTTCTGGAGGCTCCTACTTATCTCAGCCTTCATTTGCACAGAAAAAAACACTCTTTCAAAGTTGAAGAGAAAACTGKCCTGCTGTTATCCCAGAGAGGTGCATAATTGAGTCGGCATGATGCCGCAGACTACCAAATGCAGCAGATGGCTGTAGGCATCATCTAGTTTAGGATGACAAAGTTCGAACAAAAGAAAAACAGAAGGCAGGGAGCACATCTTCTGCGCTAGGTTTCAGGGCAGGAGATGAACCTTTACACAATCAGTATGTTGCCCAGCACACAGCCGGCTTCCAGCTCTCCCACAACCACACCGACAATGACCAAATGCCCAAGCCTGTAATTTAAAAGGAAAARAGAGGGAAAATCATGTGGTCCCAGGCAAAAGGGACACGAAACAACCATCTGATACCCTGTTTCTAAAATCCACAGAAGAAAATCTCCAAAAAYGTCCTCATGATACCAACCCTGAATGCCACGACTCTGACTTCCAGGACTTTGACTTCGGCCTGTTCAGGACACTGGTCGAGAGAGTCCCTTGGGAGACAGTCCTGAAGGGCAAAGGGGTCCAGGAAGGCTGGACGTTCTTCAAGAAGGAAGTCTTGAAGGCACAGGA
>JAYKAV010001300.1:579665-620024 GCA_035582835.1 Phoebastria nigripes | reverse complement strand
GCCGGTGAGGACGGGGCGGGCGCGGGGCCGGAGCGGGCGGCCGGGGCTGCGGAGCGGTGGTGGCTGCCCGCGGGGCTGCGGTTGGCGCCCTCACCCCGAGCCGGCGGGGTGCCCGCTGCTGAGCTGCTGCCTTGCTTCCGTCAGCTCGTAAATGGGTTTTTTCCCCTTCCCAAGGCACTACCGAGAGTAACTTTGGGGAAAACGTGGGAACTTGGAAGTTAAAAGTGGAACGGCGATAGCTTGGTCCCACTGCCTGTTAGTGGGGCGGGTGATGGCAGAGGGAACGGTCTCCGCTGCCGTTGCAGGGAGCCCTCGGAGGAAGGACGCAGGGATGGGCGACCCGGGGCTGCAGCTGCTATAACACAAGTTATTGCTGCTCCCAGGGGCTTTGCTCTTTAACGCCTAGCGCTGAGCCGTCCCCCCGCAGCGCTACACGTTACAGCAGATACTCGGCAAACGTGTGCTTACTTGCCTCGGTGTTACTGTGATTGATCCATCTTCCCCATAGCCTCCAACGAGGCAGCCTCTTGAGCTGGCAGATATTAGTTCTGGTAGTTTGCTAAAGCAGCTTTGCAGTGTGTAACAAATAGCAGCAATAACGATTCCCTACAGATTCTTCTTCTGTAAGGGGAGGAAAGCAAGTACTGCGTTTCCTGCRCATCATCTGTGCACGATGCACAGTGGATCAGCAAACCCAAGATGCAGCACTGCTGTCATTTCTGTATGTGCTGTACGAAGAGATCAGTTCTCTCTGGCTCTGTGTTGTGTTATTGGCAAGGCAGCTCAGAATAACAGTCCAGCATTGGTTTAATGCTCTTGAAAGTCCTTGGTTTTCACTGAAGCGCTATTTGTTTGTTTGTTTTGAAACAGGTGGAATGGCATCCCACTCTTTTAGATGTACCTGCTCAGACTAAGTTTGATTACATGGTGACTGACCTAAATGGAGGACCTCAACCTCCCTCACACTATGAGGAGCAATACAAAAAGACCACGTTTAAGGTGAGGCTGTCTTTCACGGTGGTTTCGTGTTGCCTCTGTAGACTTGTTTATTTCCATATTCCTCTGGAGACCCTTCCTTTTCTTTGCATTTAGGGTGGTGCAATTGCGGGACAGCTGACAACAATAGGGATGCAGCAGATGTTTGCCCTGGGGGAAAGGCTGAGGAGAAGCTATGTGGAAGAAGCCAACTTTCTCTCACCAACATTTAAGCCTGCTGAGGTTTTGTGAGTGTCTCAGTTCCCTCCTGGACCTTCCATTGCTTCCTCCCTTCTAACGAGTAGCCCTGTGCTAGGGAAACTTTCTGACCAGCATACCCTTCTCCACCCTATAGCAGACTGGCTGGCCCCTGTGCCTTCATCTTTGCTCAGCCTGCAGAGCCTGGTACAAGAACCCACTTGTGACACAAAGCATCCAATTCCCCAGCAGTCCTGAGAGTGATGCCAGGGACAGATTCATCTCGCCTAGGTTTAGCTATTGACAGCAGTATTATGGACCTTTATGGTGAGTGAAGAGAAACAGGCATTTCTGGAGCACAATTTAACTCACTGTAGATTAAATAGCTAAAGTTCAGTGAGATGAAGCACACCCCTGCTGCTCACATCAGTAATGCTGGGAATGTCTGGTTTAGGATGAAATAAAAATCACACCAGAGAAGTGCCAATTTGTTATCTCCGCTGTTTCTGAAGGGAAGTTAAAGGGCAGTTCAGATATAGGTGTCTATAGCGAGGCAAGATGAATCCCACCACAGGTTTCCGAAGCCACGGTGAAAGCATAACCCTCAGTTCCAGGAAGTCCTCCCCAGCTGCAGACACGTCCACATGAAGGAGAAAGTGCTACCTCACGAACTGCTTTTTCTCTTTCAGCATCCGTTCCACTAATATTTTCCGGAATCTGGAGTCCACGCGGTGCCTGCTAGCTGGGCTGTACCAACAACAGAAAGAAGGTTGGGGAGACTTCTGACTAGTGCCTTTCCTTTCTCAGTCTTCCCTAAATGCACACACCTCGCACATCCCAACTGTCTCTGGCTCCTGGTCGTTACTTCTTCCCCAGTTCTTCATGCCTGGCCCTCTCCCCATGCTCTCCTGGTTCCGTATGTTCTTTATCAACTTGTCACTTGCTCCCTCTCTTTGTGTAGCTTTCTGCTGGTGCTCAGCTTGGATCTGTTGCCATGAATGCTGCAGTTTCAGACCTACTGAGGAGGTTAGCATTAACCTGCTTCAGAATCAAGAGGGCAAAAGTTCCAGGTCCAATGTTCATCTGAAAAAAGTTTCTCAGAGAAACTCAAGTATCTCAGCCATAGGAGTACCAAGATCCTTTACATGTTTGGTATCTGGAGTAACTTTCAGCTGTATCCTACAGTTGACAACTACTTGTATGTCCTAGAAATACGCTCTGGGTTTTGAAGATCTCGCCTCTGCTCCCTCTGTATTCAGTTCCAGGAACAAATAGCCAAAGTGACTTGCCAGAGCTCCTTACACCTCATGACACAGAAACTAATTTTTATCACATACAAACACTAGAAAAAACACACACACAACTAGAAAGCTTTACAAGGTGCACAGCAGACATCCCTGTGGAATTAAGTGCTGTGTGCACAGAAACTAGCACAGTGGCTTGTGTTACAGGTGATAGCTCAGGGGGAATTGCTAGTTGACAACAATGGACTTGAGCACAAAGACTGTGCGAGTGATTAAAGCAGTCTAAAGACACACAGATGCACTAGTGATCACAGAAGCTCCCTTCTCATTCCACAGGATCTGTTGTCATTGTCACTGATGAAGCAAGCTCCGAAATCCTCTACCCCAATTACCACAACTGCCAGCGCCTGAAATGCTTGAGCAGGTAATTGCCAGCCATACCTCCCCATATGATCTCACTGCTGTTTCATTTCAGCAGTAGTAATTTAAAACAGCACGTTTTCTTCCCATTTCCCAATTTCTTCCCCTGCCACTTACTGTTCTTTGGGAATGGTTAGCTAGTTGTATAAATACACAGTGAGCAGAGCCATATACCAAGCAGTGGCACCAGAAGAAAAAAAGAGAGATGACTTCTTGAAAGACCAATTTAATTTAGTCTGTGTCTACCAAACACTCGTTACTAGCTAACGTACAGCTATTCTGCAGCATTGCTGCAGGGCAGAATTAACGTCATCTGCATCCCTTAACACACCTTTCAAGTGTGAACATATTTGGCCTCCTTTTTATATTCAGCTTCTGGTTTGGGGGTTATTACAACATTCCTGTCACATTTAAACCTTGAAGAAACTGAAATATACTCAGCCTTGACACATTTGACAAAGACTAATGAAGTAAAATAAGGAACATCCTACATAGAAAGAACATTCATGTTTGCAGAGTCAAGTAAATGCCTGTGCCAGGTTGGCACGGGATGGAAACTGAACAAGAGAGGCAAATGTATTACAGTTTGGTTGGATTATACATTAGCATATTTTTTTCCAAAATTCAAGTGTTGTCAGAATTCACCTCCAAAAGCTCATTATATAATGTTTGACTCCGCAAGCAAAGGGTTGTTCTTGACAGTGGTGAGGTGATGGCCCATAGAAGCAGTACATTCAGCCTCCTCTAGTAACATCAACCACGCAAAAAGGGAGTAAACTGCAAGCTCTTCCGCTCCCTCCCCACCAGCCCACCAACTGAGCACATTTTGTGACCGTGTCAGGGTGGATTTTTTAAGCTGCAGTAAGAAGCACTGCCTCAGCGTACAGGCCACCTATGCCAGAATTTCTAGTTCATTTGATTTCAAACAAACTAGAGCTGTTCCTAAAAAAATAAAAAGCAAACTTAAAAAACTTTTCCCACCTCCTCCCCAACAGATCAGGGTCAGAGAAAACAAAATCTATGCAACATACTTTGCCTGAAGTACATGGCCAGCATGGATATTTTCAGCTAAACTTTTTAAAATAAAATTTAAAACAGTGTAGAGGCAAACAGCTTCTAACAAAGCAAGAGGTGAATTTAAGCTACAAGTGAGTATCTAGGTGTTTCCCTTTTCCCACATCATACAGCAGTCAGTTCAAAGCTTCTACCCTTTCTTCTTTCATGAGGCAGTTAAAGGCTGAAGACACAGACATGTACTGTTCCAGTATGACCAGATCTGTTAACTGATACACAGCCCTTGCTTATGGGAACCACTTCTGAGATGTTCACATCTCATCTTAATTTTTTCCCCCGCCTCTGTGAGAGGAGATAGCCATCTCCGATCCTTGACACCTAGACACAGTGTCTGTCCACTCTGCAACTTAAGACTCCCAACATCAGGAATCCCTCAGTATCCTGTGGTGCTTCTCCTCTACCCCTCACTGATGTGAGATAACTCCACGGGGCTGGGGTCACAAAAAAAAACCCCAAAAGACAGAAAGTCTGATGTGTGAAACGGTTTTGTTTTGTTTTCTTAATTCCCTGACAGGCATAAGTTGAAGAATGCTCTGCAACAGCCAGGTATCTCTGATGACTTGAAAACAATTAAGGAGAAGATGGGTATTGATGGTGATAAGTCTGTGGATTTTTTTCTCCTCCTTGATAACATTCTTGCTGAGCAGGTGAGCTGAGTAGTTCTGTTGCAGTCACAGAAAGAAACATCCCTTTACCATGCATATGGAGGAAACCACGGAGTGCCAACACCCACTGATACCAGTGGGTACCCCAGTACCTTTCCACGCAATCCAGAAAGTTTATAGAAATAGCATAGCCTTTTTAAAAAGCAAGATGTGAAGTCAGCCTTGCTCTAGGATGGATGAAGACTCATCTCCAGTATTTATGTTCTTACCTTGAAATCCAGTATCTCTTTCAAGTGTAATGAAGTAGAGCTAAAAGAGCATTTGGGCCTTGCTTACCCCATTACAAAGTGCTTTTCATTTTCTGGCAGTCAGCACCTAATAGAGTCATCTTAATCCTGGTTCCAGCATACTACCCATGAGCCAGACWGCTTCTGTTACTGGAAGGGAGTTGGGCCCCCATAGTACCTCTTTTTTGCTGGAGCTAATGGTAATGGGTCTGGCTGTCGGTTGAATAGCTCAAGACGTTACACTCCCTTCACATAGAAATGTATCCTCAAGAACAAACATCCATCCTTTTGGTACACGGAGCAAGTCTGTATGTTTAAAACCATCCTAGAACTCCTCACATGAATACCGTAATACAATACTGTAGTACAAATGCTGTGACATGAACAGCTGTTTTCTGTGGGCAGTCATCCATATGTCTTCAGGCTGGGTTCAGAAAGGGTCAAACCCTATTGTTATGTTATGSTACATTTTCTCCTTCCAGGTGCACAATTTGCCCAGCTGCCCTGTGCTGAAGAACTTTCAGCAGACAGTTGAGCGTCGATCTGTTGACTCACTGCTTTTCCTTCTGGAAGACGGTTCAAGGTGATTGCCTGTATCCATGCCTCCAGCCTTAGGGGTTGTCTTAGGCTTACCCAGGCTGGATGAGCTACACCACCTTACTGCGGCAGATAGAAGTCCTTTCTGATCTGCTGCATTCCCCTACCAGAGGCTACTGCCCCCTCATGAGGTTTGTGCCTCAGCCATCTCAGTATAAAGTCCAGTGCCTTGAGTCAGGAACATGAGCTAGGACAGAGGAGTCCAGATGGAGGAGGCCAAGATGTGGGCTTACATCCTGTTTTGCTGACAGTCATGGAGAGTAGTCTCCGAGGAACAGCAGTAAGCCACTGAGGCAGGCAGTGAATGCCTCAGTTGCCACGGTTGTTTAAGTGAACCTGTGTCAAAGGCAAAAGCAGAAGAGAATAGGAGGTGCTTCCAGCCTGAGCGCTGAGGCTGCACAGGCAAGGCTGCCCTTGCAGATGTACAACTACAATCTGAATTCCAACCTGGGAAGTTTATCCCAGGGATGGCACCTGCACAGCTGGGCTGAGAAGTGTTGATGCTAGTGGAAAAGGTGATGCCAGGCCCTGTGCACATGTAACTACTTGCAAAAGAATCTGCTGCTCCATGCAGTTAATTACTTCCTCCACAGTTGTTTGTAAAGGTGGCTGAGTTGCTACCCTAGCAGCCATTTTCCTTTCAGATTCGTTCGCAGCTGCCATATTCACCAGCTCTTCTCAGGTAGTGGTATAGGACTCCCTTTTCTTTAACTTGTATTAGAGATCTCAGGTACTGAAAGACTGATTTCCCCCACTCCCACAACACCTGGGAGAGCCACAGTCACACTCATCCTCCATTTCTACTGATATATTCATTAGGTAGAGGGAGTTTCTTCACACCAGAAGTTGTCTAAAGATCTCCTCTTTGTTCGATACAGGGATAAAAACTGATTTTTAAATATAGCCGCCTTCTGCAATCCCGCTCCTCCCCTTCCTGACAAAGACCCCAACCACTTCAGTTGCTTTTTTGCAGTCAACTACAGTCATCTTCTCTAGCTGAAAACCATGCATCCAAAAATCACAACTAGGGAAACAAAATAGCATAAAGAACATCAAGGAGTTTCTAGGTTTCCCTTTATGTGGGCCACACCTCATGAGACTGCTTGTTAACACCTCTCCCCTCCCAATCTGCAATCATATTAAATCTCTGCTGTGACTATGCACCTGCTGAAATAAAAAGTAACCATAGGAATTGCATTTAATAGTTCTTAGCGACACTCAATACATGTTATCAATTTGTAAGAGAAAAGCAGGTTCCCAGGTGTTCATTTGAAATTATTTAATTTGAAAGTTTAAAAACTAGTAGATTTATTTCTGCTTCTTTTATAGAGAAGTTCTTCAGATGAGTGTTGGTCTGCTTTTCTATACCTTACAGAAGAACATTACAGAAGCAGTAGATCCCTCACCTCCAGCTGAAAAGGCCAGGTACAGGGCAGATCTCTTCCTCTAATCGTTATAAATTTTGACTTGCTGTCAGTGTGAAAAGCTGGTTCAGAAAGATGTTGAATGTGTGGGTAAAGAGAATGAGTGCTCATCTGCTAGAAAAAGCGTGAGTGCTACTGGCTATCCATGGAGGAACACAGCTAACATTTTAGGTTTGGTTTTTTTTCCCCCCCCTTCCCTTTTTATCAGAAAGCTCATTCTCTATGCTTCTCATGACATTACCCTTATTCCTCTCCTGGTGGCACTGGGCACCTTTGATCACAAGTGGCCACCTTACGCTGCAGATGTGACCCTGGAACTGTATCAGCACCGGCAGTCCAAAGAGTGGTTTGTTCGCATGTCTTACCATGGAGAGGTAAGATCCCAGGGGAAGTCCATCGTACAAATCTTGGGCTTTTGGTTTTGCCTTGCATGTGTGTAAAGCTGTGAAACAAGACTTGTTCCAAGCATGCTGTCAAGCCAGATAACGGAGTAAGACACCTACAGCACATCCATGGTAGCCAAGATACCTTTTCTGTTGAGCTGGCTGTATCTAGTGTGAGTTTAGGCAAAGACTTTGAACCTCTGCCTCTCTGTGTCGTTGCCTCGACTAGCATTTTTCCTTGCCACAGAATGCATCAGTTTCAGCAAAAAAGGGCTTTGGCAATGCACAAGATCTGCGATTTTGTCTCTTTGCCTTTGCAGGAGCAAGTGGTGAAAGGATGCAGAGCAGGTCTCTGCCCACTGAAAGAATTTCTGGAAGTTCTTTCACAGTACTCAGTCAGTCCAGAGGAGTACAATAACCTGTGCTCCCAAATGGAGGGGAATCAGCAAACCGACTCATAAATAAATTGTCTTAAATTAAAATTAGTTTATTGTCACAATCTTTGACTATTTTTCTTTATATTCCTGCCAGCCTTCCCTATTCTAAAGATATTTTAGATGAGGGGACTTTTTCCTACCAGACACAGGGTGGCACAGTGTAACTTTTCACTGTTAGCAGCAAGATGAAAGAAGCCACGTAACAGAATGGCTCGAGTTCATTTCTGAGTGTTCACAAAAGCACGGAGAGGCTGAAAACAGCAAGGGAGAGAACAGACCTTTTTAAATTGCCCTGCTGCTTCAGGAATACAAGAGAAAACATACCTGTTCCTCATACGCTAGGACTGTGGGATGAAGCCCAGCTTGCTCTGTGCTACCAGACTTGAGAGCTTTGACGTAACAATTGCTTTTATGTATGGCAAACTGCAGAAGCCACTGTGCCTTTCCCTTTCTTTTGTCATGTTGGCGGGTTGCTCTGCAGACAGATGAACCTCCCAAATTGCATAGCATTTGACTACCCCATCTTCTTGAGGGCATTTTCATGCACACAAAACCTCTCCAAAGGGACAGAAAGCCTCCAAACCTCTTCCCTGCACTCCTGTAATTACGGAAATTCTGCCGCGAACATGCAAAACAACCACAGTAGGCCAAGTAGAAGAACATGCACTCTTTGTGAACTCTGCTTAATGTGCTTTAAACAAGGAAGTCTGAGGAGTGCTATTGCCTTCAGCTTTGGGCAGCATTGCATCTATTTTGCACTTGCTGAAACAGGAATACACCAGCATAGCCAACAGAAGTACTTCTAGACAAGATGATGACACTTTTTCCTGTAAGACAGTACTAAGGATCACTATCTTGCCAAAATCCCCATTTTTCAATCAGTAAATAAAACTTGGATCCTGACCTACTTTCTTTGGGATATGTAAAGGCTAAAATAGGGGGACCGCTTATTAAAATGGCCCTGCAGTTTTGGTTCTGTGTTACCCCTTCTCACTTGGCAAAAACAGACTGCAGTGATGTTAATGTAAGTCATTGACAGATATGTGACTGGAGGCACTACAGTACCTTCTCCCTGAGAAGCGTGGGCTGGATTTACCTCTACTCTTTCATTAGCCTGCCCCCACCACAATTACATGTTGACACCATGCACAGTGAACAGAATAATTTGAATACTAAATACATTGCTGGAGGTCTCACTGAACTGCTATTAGAAGCTGTCAAAAAAGCAAACAAAGCATTGTTATTTTCCACCAAGTTTTTATGCAGCCTAAAAACATAATGCCATTATATAAAAATCAATGGCCTACCCTTGCTTAAGAACAGTGTGTTCTGCTCTAATCAAGCTCTCTCTTATGCATGGTATAAAGTATTTGGAGAACGGCGATGGAAACATTAGGCATATGATTGCAAGTTATTTGTGAGGCATGGGCTGCTTGGGAAAGGGGTATCGGGGAACAGCATCAGAAGCTTTGGCCATACCAGTAGACAAAGGGGGAATTCACATACCTTCTCCTAAACAAGAGCTAGGAGCATCTCCCAGCAAAACTGACCAGCAACTGGATTAAAAATTGCAACACGGTCAAGACCCACAGAACTCGGCAGCACGAGCTGTCCTAGTGCACGTGAGATTGTTAAAGGGCACTGCATTCACACCGTTAAAATAATCGTATCACTCTAGGCAGAGTAACATACATTTCAGTAACAGCAGAAGACCTCAGAAAAACAGGCCAGCTTCTTGGCAGTGGCTAGGAAGAAGCCTCCACTGGGAACAGGTTACTTCATCATTGTGTCTTACAGGGTTTCTGTAGTGCCCTCTGTGCCCCGCTCCAGCCTTACCCTTCCCCTTGGTGTGGAGTTGGTTGGGCCACGCACTGGTCTCATCCCACTGAGCAACTCCATAGCCGTGGCTCACAGTATGAAGGAGGAGTTATTTCTGACCACAACTAGCGTAAATAATGATTTCAGAAGAGGATTGGTGGGACAGTGGAAGAGTTTTAAGACCAAAGGACACAGGTAAATGGGAAGCGCTGAACTGCAAACACAGTGTGGAAGCACTGAGGCATTTCTGAGAACATGGAATAAAAGTTTCCAGAAATCAACAATTTCCCAAGGAATCAGTGCATTTACATGAATAGGCCAACTCTTTGCAAGAGCTGGGAAAGACACAAATCCCAGGGGACAGGAAAAAACCCCCAAAACTTTCTTACCCTGGGCTGTTCGTATGAGAACTGCTGACATGAGCAGCTAACATGGTCAATCTCAGGTTCCCTCAAACTTGAGCTGGAGCTGCTAACCCAGGTCAGTCTGCCTCCCTTGCTATTTCAGTCCAATGCCGTTAACACAGGTTGGTCAACTTAAACCTAAAAGACTTTTTTTTCATTTTGCATTGCAAACCTATCCTCATATAGTATGTTTCATTTAAGGCAATGTTAGTATAGTAGGTAATTGGCAGGAAAGATGTCAACTTAAAATTAGGGTTCTCCTCATGTAAAACATCCTCTTTTAAAGTTTCCAGTATCCCAGACAAAACAGCATCACTTTCCTTTCCTGCCTCATGCTCCGACTCAAACAAAAACAATCGTAAGCTTAAAACCTGAGTGCATAATGAATCATGAGGACCTACATCTCTCGGCACAAAAGGTTTGCTGGTTGAAAGTCAAAAGGAGATCAAGAGGATAGTGAGCTTACTACATTTGTCAATAAACCCAGCATAATAAAGCTAGCAGTTTGGGTCTTTTTAAGGCCTGAAGAACACTCCTGATAATGTGCTTTAACCTTAAGCGGGAAGAGCATGATAAAGCTAGGTGTTACACATCTACCACAACAAATAGCATTAACAGAAATGACTGGAAACTATGTGGACTGGCTAAAAACTGAAAAAAATCTTTCAATTAGCGGTCACCTTGCCAGAAAGATGACACGGCACATATGCAAGACAACTTACCTTTTTTAGGTTATGAATTACTACCAATTGATACAGTGAAGTGCGCTCTACTAAATACAGGCCTGTATCAAACATGGATCATTTCTCCTTGAGAAGTTTCAAAATAGGGAACAAGTTTCAGCCAACAGCCTGCCAAGGCTGCACGAGGAAAGCATTCACCATGGTGAGCGCAGAAGAGCGCCACCAATGAAACGTAGCCTCTTCTGCCACCAGAATGAACACCAGCGTAGTAGACGGTCAGCGTACCAAGCACCACAAAACTAAGCTCTGTGTATACCATATTTGTAATAGCCCCAACACTCTGGCACAACAAATGCTGCATTCCAACAGTCTAAGAAGCGTGTTTAGGATCTACGCTTACCCTCAGGAAGAGTCGGGCACACACATCTACTCCAAGTCAGGATACRTGTATTGTACCAGAAGCACCACCAGCATTCAAATCCCAACCAAGACTGATGCAGATTAGATCTCCATATACTGGTCTGTCTTCTGAAACGTCACCCATTAGATACCACTAGGAGGTCAGGACTAGACTCGTAAGGCTGGCTACTTGCTTGTCATGTTCTTTGGTAGATTAGCTAGCCTATGATACAGGTACAAAGCTCAAGTTTATTTGGACGGTGCTTAAAACTGCCAGTGTACTTCACAGATGACCTGTTTGCAACAGTCTACTACTATAAAAAAAAACAGATTTCAAATATTTTAAACTTTTGATTTAGCAGGCACATTACTTTGCGTTTCAGAAGTTCACCATCTGCTGGGTTTACCTTTTAAGTCTCTCTGCACTCCGGCTGCGCAGCCATCTGGGATGAGATAATTTGAACAGCAGACTGTTTCCTCCCATGTTACTAGAGAGGAAGAGCAGCCAAGCATGTATGAATAAAGTCTATTTCATTCTTTCAAACAAAGGTGGAGGAGGATGATTTGAAAGCTTAAAAAAAAAAAAGAGGAGGGGGAGGGGAAGAAAACTAAAAATGGCAACCCCACTTTCCATCTTCAACTGCACCATGACTACCAGAGCTGAGTCACAGTTACTATTGATTATAAATAAGCAGGAGAGAACAGAGCCCGACTTACAGATCCCAAGGTGAATTTGCAAGGCTGGAAGCTAGAAAGCTTYTTCATTTGCGAAGCAAAAAGGGGAGAAGTAGAATCAGAGCAAAACAAAGAAGTTCAGTCTACATCTAGTGAGTCGTTTTTCCGACCGGAGCCGCCTAAGGCATTAGCATCTCTTGTCCATCAGCTGGTGCAAACCAGGCAATGCCACTGAGGCTAAGTGCAGCTACGTGGAGTCAGGAGAATCCACATCATCTGCATTTTCTGTAGGAAAAATCTCATTAAGATACCAAATGCCAGCATCTTAAGTTAGGCGGACACAGAAGGAACTTCAATTATCCAGCATCTTTAAAATGTATCCTTTCACTATCAAGTGGCTTTGAAACAGTGAATCCCCTATGCTAATTTTTCAGAGTAAGTCACAGCCACCTCAAATCCTTTGCTGTTCAAAATACCTCAACAGGCATAGGAGGCACTGAGAAGGACTGTTAAAAAAACCCAAACCCTCCAGGTTATTTCTATGTCAATCAAGAAGTTTGCTTTGTTCAACACGGTAAAAACAGTCAGGAGTTGTGGCAGAAGTGGCAACACTTAAAAAGGTTGCACTGTGACAATTCCCGTGCAGGGTCCTCAAAAGGGAGCTGTGCAACCATTTAAAGAAGAGGTAACTCTGCTCTACAGAAATAACACTTATTGTGTCATTGTCAGCTCTTTCTAAAATCTTGACAAGCCTGTGCTTCAGGCACGCTGCTTGTCTTGTTAGAGGGAAGCACCACAACATACATCCTACACTTTGTCAAGAGTAATTCTCACCCAAAATCATTGTAAATTTGCATGACAGCACAAAGGTGAATTTGGAACAGGCAACAGAAGGCTCTGAGGCTTACGTGCCTTCAGCGGTGCATGACTTCACTCACTTTCTAACACTAGCAATGAAACTTTGGTAAGCCAGCCACCGACAGCAATTTTCCACCTGTTAAGGATCAGTTAACTCTGAAGAACTCTCACACACAAGCATATTAAAGATACTCATTCTCCACAAGAAGTTTCACACTAATAGCCAGCCCTTTGAGGAAACTACTCATTGAAATAATTTCAAGTAACAGTAAGTGGAAGGAAGAACAGAGATTACACGCTCCATATACAGTGCTGGGGGACCAGAGAGCAGACAGCCACAGAGCCCACACCCTGCCCTACAGATCCACGTCTGGCTCATCCTGGTCTTCTCCAGGAGCRGGGCTCAACTCCCAGTCCATGTTTTGGCATCCAGTCTTTCACTCCTCATAGACAAAACCATAAAACCTTCTTGCTGAAATTCTCTCAAAAGGCAAGTTTGAAAAGACAGGGGATTAGGAAGCGATCGATGAGAACTGCAGCAAAGCAATCATTTACCCAGCAAGGTTGTCTTGATAAAAACCTGCTCACTGATGATTTCTCTCTCACCTTTAAGTTCATCTGTTCCCCGCTATCTCAGCCTCTGAGCGCTGGCAGTCAGAGACCCTACCCAATCTGAAGCCCCCAGGGGGACACATAACCCCAGTGCCCTGCACAGCGTTGGACTCCAGTGCTGGGCAGACAGACACCACTGCTTAGGGAAAGCTCAAAACCACGTACCTTGTAGTGCTGCAAACACTCACCAGGAGTCTAACAGGAGACAACGAGTTTCATCTATTCCTTGACCCTCAACGAATTGAGGAAGAAAGACTGTAAGTATCRTCCCTGGGGCGTTATGAAATAAGACCTCACTCCAAGGAAAAACAAGCTCATTTCAGGATTAAGCGAACAGAAGTACCTTGCAAGGAGCACACAGCTGCCTACAGACCAGACTTTTAGGAGCTGACAAAGCTTATCCCACCTGGCCTCTAGGCTGGCTGTGATCATAAGGAAGAGCAAACAGTCATCTGGCCAGTCGTCTGATGTACATAGAAACAACTGGACTGGATAAAGAAGACAGTTCATTTTTGTAAGAAACAATATATTTTATTTTTCTGACACCACAGCCCTGGCGAGTGGTTTTGTACCAAATTTAATGGAGGTTACACAGAACGTTTTACGCTGGGGAGGAAAAAAAAAAAATAACCACAAAAAAAATCCTGGATAACTTTTAGTGTCTGTTCCACTCCCACATTAATAAAATCACTTGGGGTTTCTAAGAAAAGGAGAATAGGAAACAGTGAGAGAGACTACTGTAGGATATAACAGTGTCCAAGTCCAGCCCCTTCCTAAAAGTGGGAAGAGTCCCCACGTGAGGAGAGGCTCTCCTAGATTTACTCCCCAAAATAACACAATGTATTGCAGCTGCCATAGGAGGAGACAGAAAGGGGACGGAGAGAGAGAGAAGCCTATTTAATAAAGAGTGGGAGGGAGAGACAGAAGGTGCTGGACAGCACGCCATAATTTGAAAAATATGTCCTTAACTTATTATTTATTTCTTTTAAAAGATTCCCCTCACTGAACTTAAGTTCCTTTTTGTGCTTTTCATTAATACTCTGCTCTGAGGTCGTAGTTTGGTTTTTCTATACATTGGAGTTGAAGGAAAATAGTCCGAAGTTCTGAAGATGGATTCTCCACCTAAAGTAAACAGCCTAGAATCCCATTCTCCTCTCACCCCAAAGACTAAAGTCTCTGCTAAAATCCCTTTTACAATATAGTACAGTACACAAAAAACCCCAAAAATAACCGAGAGTCCTGGGAGAAGCCAGTCCAAAGGACGTAAACATACAGAGAATGGTGCAACTTGTGACAAATGGCAATTCTCAAAATACAGCTACAGATTCTCAAAGCAGGTGCCGTCACGGGATACCCAAGTCCACAAAAATAATTTTTAAAAAATAAATCTTAAAAAAAAACAACCTGTTAAAATGAATAATTTTTTTTCAGGTAATTCCATACATTCGAGATTTCCCAAAGCGTCCTCTGGTCTCTTTTCACCTATTGCATGGCCAAACTGTACTCCTGAAGCTCCCAAAAAAGCCCTCAGGACTTGGAATCTCATCTTGACAAGGATCAGAACATCCAGTCTTATGGTAGCAGCTTAAAACATCATGTTCCCTGGGTTTCCAGGGCCTTGGCTAAATCCTCCCATGCCAACGTCAGCAGCCATACCTCGGGGCCTCATCTGGGGGGGAATCATGATGTTTTGTTGGGGTCCCATCATGCCCTGCATTGACATCATCATACCAGGTGACCCTACAGGGCCCGGATGGCTGTACAGCCCCGCAGGGGCTCGGTCCTTGCCTGGGATCATGCCCACGGCGGCCACGGGGTTACTCATTAGCGCGGGCTGGCCAGGCATCGCCGTTTGTGCTGGTGACATCATGCGGTGATGCGGCCCCATCATGCCTTGCTGCAGGAAGGCAGGCGGTCTCATCGGGTTATGACCTGGCATGGATGGAGCCGTCCCAAGAGGGATATCCGGAGTTCCCACTGGCCCAGGCCCCCCCATGCCAGGCAACGTTAGTCCCATCCTCGGGGTCTGCTCTCCTATCATCCCCTGCATGTGGGAAAACCCAGGCCCAGGACCCTGTGGCTGCTTGCGGCCTGGCACCTCCCCACGAGGGAAATACTGTAGTGTCTGGCTAGGCTTCTCCGACGGGATAATCCTGGACAGGTCAAACTCAGGTATTCCTGTGGCTCCAGGACGGATCACCTCCTGCAGCTCTGGATCAGTGAAAACCGAAGGCATATTGTTTCCAAGAACAGTGAAGGAGTCTGGACCGCCAGGGCCTCCAGTCTTGCAAAGTGCTGGATCTGTCGAACTTTGGGGCAGGTTGGTAGGACGCCCCAGAGGTCCTTCTCCGTGGAAGCCCATTCCCGCTGGGAAGTTGCCTTGTCCACCGCTGGGCCCGTTGTGTGGAAATGGCACCTGCTGTGGAGGGGACTGTACGGGAGGGAACCCCTGTGGGAAGCCCAGGCGTCCTTGAGGTACCATTGGAGACTCCTGGGAACCGTGCCCCATCATCGGGTTGTGTGACATCAGGCCGGGTCCCACGGGGACCCCATGAGGAGGTATATTGGGTCCCATAGCATTTGGAGAGGGCATCTGGTTGTTATGGGAAAGAGGCTGGGTCATTCCCATTGGGCTAAGGGTTGGCATTGGACCCACTGGGTTTGGACCTGAAATTCGAGGATTCTGAGAATTAATGCCCATTCCTAGGGAAGAAATAAGGAATCACATTTAGATAACAGCTAATAATAATCAATAAAGCTATCGGAAAGCTTTCTGCAAGGTTACCAAGTCCACACACACACACAAAAAAAATCAGTGCTAGTAAAAAAACATCAGTAGTGGCTCTGGAAAATGTTATTTTAACCAGAAAATTGACGCCACCTGCACAGCTGCCTCCCTAAGCTTGTCACTGCCCTATCAAAAAGTGACTAAAGCTGCTCTGTAAGTAGAATCTCAATCCAACCCATACCTGTACTACTTCCCTGGCAGTCTAGATGATGCAGGCAGCAACAAACATGTCTGTGACAGATTATCAGCATACGGACACTTGTCCACTGGGAGGTGACTGAAACTCCTTTCAAAACTCAAGAAGTGATAAATCAGGTAACCCTCGTAAGACTAGGAGGCAGCGATCAATGAGGTTAATGAGCTATCATCATGAACTTATTCAATTAGCCAGCCTCCCCAGGTATATTCAGCCACTCTGATCACTACTGCGTGAAACAGACAGCAAAGCTACAGGTAAACTCATCAAGAATTCATTACCAGTTGCTGCTCTCATGAAACATCCACTCATCCCCTCTTTCAACTATGTTAATTCAATTGGGTGGAGGGGCTACAGCCTACTTTTGTATTAAATATGTACCCACGAACATTAAGCTATCAGCAGGGATTGGATTTTGCGTATAAACATGCTCACCCACAAGACAGCCCAAAAGGACAAGTTTTATTTTACTTTTCCTTTAACTCTCTCAGGTAGGGACCAGGACAGTTTCCCTCAGTCCTGCCTGAGGTCACCTGCCATTACACCTTCCCTATATGAAAAGATGTATGCTTTGAGAAAGTGCTCTAACACTCCCTTCTATAACAAAGGCAATCACAAAACCCAGGAAAAGACCAGATGATTCAGTGTCAAAAAAAAAAACCAAACAACCCAAAACAAAAAAACCACAAAAAAACCCAAACAAACAAACAAACAAAAAAACCCCCCAAACTGTGAAGCTTCTATGACACTGCCTTAAGACAGGGGAAGAATGGTTTCTTCTGGGTAACACGTTGTAGGTCTGACCCTTATTCCCATGACCAGCCTTCACTCAGACAAGTAATTYCAGTCTGCCCGAGTGGAAATCTCTCCCATACGTAATGGTTTTCAAGATTAGACACTTTCTGAAGAACAGACACTTTCTGGACAGAAAAAACTGGTTGCAAGGAGAATTTCTGTCTCCCCATTTCAGAGAATTGCAACTGCTTTCCTCAAAAATAACCCATGGCTATATATTCTTCAAGGTTTTTCCCTCTCACTATCTTCATCTGATGAAGCTTCCATAAAAATCACCCTCACTGTATTGCCTGACAGCTTGGGCTTATGTTTCTTTGAGTTTCTTACCTGGTACGCTGTTCATAGGTGGCAAGTTTGGGGAGCGTGCTGGAGGGGAGTCATCATCCGAGCTGGCCACAGTTTTGATGGCATCATGATAGAGCGGTGTAGAGCTAGGCATGGCAAATTTGGACATCCTGGACATCATAATGGAGAGGGGATTCTGGGAGAGGGTTGGCTCTGGAGGCATTGTGTAGGGACTGCTAGAGGGAAGATTTCCTGGGAGAGTCACAGGAGCAGACTGGCTGACTGTGGAAGGAGGTGGACCACCTTGCGGGGGGGAAGAGAGAAAGAAAAACACTTCAATTTTTTTCCTTCTTATCATTTTTTCTTGAAATCCCACCCTTTTCTCCTAGAAATGCCTTTCATTACAAGAGACCATCTGACTAATGCAGTCAATGCCTGTGAAAGGTAACCAGAAAAATAAGCCTATCGGTCAAGATAGTTAACATTTGTTATCCTGGATTCTGCACTTCTACTGGAACTATCTTGAGTCTCTACAAATCCACACGAAGAATTATCAGGTACATCTGAAAATCCTACTATTCAACTTCCATGCACTGAAGAAGACAGACTTACATACCAGGTCTAGCCATAAGAATCCAAATCCATAGTCAATTAATCGTTCCTGGACCCACCAAATGTCAACTGTAAGTCCTTTCCCTTTTTCTTTAGGAGGCATCAAACAAGCACAAAAGACATAGGCAGCACAACAAAAGCTCTAGCAGATATTATGCTGAGACATGCAGGCAGATTTCTGACAAGCTGCATCAGCAGCTACAAGTAAAACTCCTTGTTTATATTTCATTTCAGGTTTTATATACACATATTTACTGCTCATTCCATCTAAAGAAATGTTCTCTGCACCTATTAGCTTATCGTCCTCTGCTCTCCCAAAACTAGAAATAACTTAATTGCTCTGATGAATTTCATGCCACCCAAATCACACGTGAAGGAAATATGCTAAACCAAAGTTGCACTGTCACTGAAAATTCACTGCACGTTCCTCGGCTCACACCAGAAAAAGGAAAGGAGAATAGAGAATACAAAAATCCCGCAATGTCAAAACATCTATGCTTTGGAAGAGCTGCATGTAAAAGCATTCGTTAAGCACAACGTTAGGCACGGACTAAAGCATTCAGTTCTGACTTGTAGGTGCTTGGGCTCACGCCGGGCACGGCCTCAGCAGCCACAATGGACACTAACATCCAGGCTCCCCTTCTGAGCACAGAGACCCGGCCAGCAAATCCTGCCAGCTGGTGCAAGGGGTTACCCTCCCCGCCACCGCCGGTCCCCCGGCCCCAGCAGGCATGTCCCGGCCGCTGCGCTGTTACCCGCAGCAGCAGCACTAGAGGGCAACGCGGGCAAGCCTCCACTCCCCAGCCTCTCCCAGCCAGGAGACCTTCCCGGGCAGGAAGGCCACCCAGGGCTGCAGCACTGGCAGCCTGGACTGGATGGAGGGGCGAACGTGCTCCGGGGCAAGCTCCTAGAGGATTTAGGAACGGGAAGGAGAGGGCAGAGGTGTGCCGCCAACAGCCCAGAGACGTTCAGGAGCAGGGAGGGCAGTGCTAGCACCTGCACCCCGAGGTCCCAGGCATGGCATGGCTCCAGCACACTACCGAATGCTACATACAGTGGCGTTTACCTCTCTCTGAAACGGTTGAAGCCTGAACAAATGTTAGCACACCTCCCTGTCTGTGGTGGTTAACCTAGAAAGCCATAACCATACCTGAACCATATCTAGATACATGACTGGCTAACTATGCTCAGCATCAATTTGTAGGAGCCTTTATTTCAAAGCATTTTCATAACATCAGCAGGAACTTCTCCACAAAGCTACAGCCACCAGGAGCTGTGGCAGAAGAACCAAAAACCCCTCTGAGGAGAGGTTTCTCCCATCAACACCCCACACTTTCACTTTCATGTCCTCCAAGTGATCAGCCCTCACCCCACACACAGGAGGCACAGTGCAAACCCACAAATACAACAGGAGGAAAAGCGCTTGCGCTCCACTCATGCAGCCATCAACCAGACCCTTGGGCCAAGCACCGTCTAGCCTTGCAGCACTGCCACCCTGCAAGAAACCTCCTCCCTCTCCCCTTGCTGCACACCTCAGGGTAACCCAACTCGAACCGAAGAGCCAAGTCCAGCTAGCAGGGGTGGCACTCACCCGACTCCACGTTCCCCAGCATGGCTGGAGAAGACATGGTGAGAGACGCCTTGTGGTTCGGGGGAATCCCAGGGCTCTGCAAAGGAGGCTTTGGAGATGAAGTCCATCCAGGAGAAGGGGCAGGGAGAGACGGAGACTTGAGGTGGACAGGAGAAGCAGCAGCAGACCCCAAGACAGGGGGGGACTTAATGGAGGCAGCGGCAGCTGCGGCAGTGGGGCCCGCAAGCATTCCTGCCAGCTGGGAGGGCGTCTGAGGGGACTTGAGGTTCCCCGAGGGAGACCCCATCATGGGAGACTGGACCTGGCGCATCGTGGGGGATTTCAGGGGGTTGATTCCTGGCGAATGCACCTGACCAGCTGCGGAGATATCCAAGGGCTTGCGGCCAAGGCTGCGCTGTGCAGGGGGAGCAGTGTTGAGGCTATTAGGGTTACTGGTGGGATTGAGAGGTAGTGGCGGCATGTGGCTGAGCCGGTTGTTAGTCCTTTGGTCAGGCCCGATCTGTTCTCTGAGATTTCGGAGACCGACTCCTGGGCCCTGAGACATGGGAAGGAAAGGCCTGGGACCCATGCCATACTCCTGCTGCGGGTGCTCCCCAAACGGCAGCGGCACCATTTTCTGCTGAGAGGAGAGCATCTCCGAGACACCAGGGCGCAGTTTCATCATCTCTTCTGGCCCAACTCCTGCCTCCCTCAGCTTCTGAGGGACCAGGGGTGGGTTGGAGCCCATGCTGACATTCATGCCCATGTCCCCCTTCATGCTGCCAKGGCCCATACCAAACTCCAGCTCCCTGCTAGAGGCCATTTGTGGGGGTATTCCTTTTGGGAATTCCCCCCTCGAGGGGCTCATTGGCCCTTCCACCGGCATGCGAGGGAAGATGGGGTTGGTCCCAGGCTCCATGTGTCTCTGGGAGGGCATCATTCTGTTTATCTCCATGCCGGGCCTGATGCCTTCCATGTTCAGGCCAGGAGGGAGGCCCATCTGTTTCTCAGCCAGCTGCTGCTGATAGAGCTCTTCGGGCAGGCCCTGCGGATTGGGGAACCGTTCCCCTCGGCCAGGGCCACTGAAGACACCCTGGCCAGGAGGGAAGTTTCGGCCATCTGGGATTTTTGGCATGTCGTCTGGCCAACTAACTCCCGAAAGACCAGGCCGGGAGGCAGGATTCGGGACACTGGGGCCCTCCATGTCAGGGTTCATCATTCCTGCAAAACCAGGCAGGCGCATCTGGCTCCCAGGCATGTTGGGATGAGGGGCCATGCCCCTGGGAGGCAGAGTGTGTGACATGTTCATGCCTTCAGGGAAGGGCTCTGGACCCCCAGGTCCCCAGCCCTCCCCAGGGGTCATCTGGTAGGGAGGGGGAGGGCCTCGGACCACCCCACGAGGCCCGTGCTGATGGACCATCATGTCCTGCAGGGAACACTGCTGCACAACCACCTGCTCTTGCTTTCTTCTCTTCTCCTCGTAAAACTCCTGCTGCAGCTTGAGCCAGGCCACCTGCTCAGGAGTCATGTGGTCCAGGTGGTCTGGGCCTATGGGTCCTGACTGGGAGTTCATTGGCGGTGGCCCCATTTCATCTGGGGAAAAGGGCATGTCCCTGTGTCCTTGAGGACCAAACGGAGCCCCTCCATCTGTCCGAGACCCTGACCCTTTGCCTAAACTTTGGGATTGAGCCATCATGGCCTGTATCGGCCCTTCAGGTTTCTTTTGGGGACCATCCAGCACCCCAGCATTTGGGGGTGGCCCCCCGCTTTGCCCTCCCGCAAACTCCTTCTCATCAGGGAAGAGCATGCGCTGTATGTCTCTCAGGGTCTGCAACGAGCGCTCTCGATGCTCCAGCTGCTCCTGTGACAGTCCATCTGGATTCTCGCCCAAACTGGATGGGTCTCCACCAGACACCTGCTGGGGAGGACCTTTGGGTTCTGCAGCAGAGCTATTGCTACCTTGGGAAACTGGGCTAACTGCTCGATTATTGGGGGTAGAACTCTGCCCAAATCCTTCTGTCTGCAACGGAGTAGAGTTGGCAGGGCTGCCCACTGACATCACTTTGCTTTCCACGCTGGGACTGTCCTGATCTATGGGGCACGGGGGGCCAGTGGATTTGGATACCGGCGCTGACACGGGTGGAGTTGGCTGCATTTTGGCATTCTGGGGAGGGTTCTGGTCCTGGGTGGCAGGGGGCTGCGGCTGCGGCAGGGGCTTGGGTTCAGTCCGAAGTGCAGTGATCTGGGGGTTCTGCAAGAGAAAGCCACATGTTGTCACTCATTCATCTTACRGCTGTGTCACATAAGCGGAGGTGCAAACGAAACGTCCTGTCTCAACACTACCAGTCCACCCTTCGTGAGGAAGGGTAGCCTTCATGCAGTGATTACAGAGCAGCATCTTGGCCATGCAGAAACATATTTTGCTCAAGTATTACAGCAGGTACCCCTTGCTTCTGTGCTAGCTCTGCGTGAGCAATGGGTCGGAAATATACTACCCAAATATTGCAAGACTCAAGCTCTTCTTTGGATGATCCAAGACATTTATTTGCAGAAGGCTAGGACAACAACTGTCTCTCTCTTTTCCACTCTAAAACTTATTTCAGTCTGTAAATAATCACCCATCTCTCCGAATCACATGCACACAAGCACATTTACCATTTCCCTTCCCACCCACATGCAGGTATTCCCTACCAAAGGTACAGTGTTTCGTTCCGCCTTGCTGTTTGAGATGTTCTGGATATGAAAGGACACAATGGTTTCCACCTGTCCCTTCAGCACAGCTTCTGCAGCCCTGCAAAGACAGACAGATGCACATATCCAGCTGAAGCTAAGAATCAATTTTTCTTAACTGCCCTCCCTTCTATCCTTCAGCTGGCAGAAGGGAGAGAGACTTAACCACACATATTTCACTCTAGATGAGTAGCAAAAGAAAAATGCTTACATCTACAAACTCATCAGCATTCAGGGTTCATGTCTCAGTTTAAGCCATCCTGGCTGCTACTCACTGCATGGATTGCAAAACAGTATCTACCAGCATTTGCCAAAAAAAAAAAACCACACCTTGGAGGAATAAATAATCACTTCTCAGAGGGCAAGAGGTAGAGACATTCTCCACTCCAGCCCCTTCAGCATCCCCAGAACAAGTAATGACTTTTTGCTACAAGAACGCACTTGATGGAGAAAGTGCACTTGAGAAATCTCTTAAAAAGGGAGCATAAATATAAGCCCCACTCCCTGAAGACATTCAAGCATCTGCCTACTT
The DNA here is from genome assembly GCA_035582835.1 of Phoebastria nigripes. Classification (NCBI taxonomy): domain Eukaryota; kingdom Metazoa; phylum Chordata; class Aves; order Procellariiformes; family Diomedeidae; genus Phoebastria; species Phoebastria nigripes. The sequence goes on along the minus strand of JAYKAV010001300.1, from coordinate 597,423 downwards.
ACTTGTTGGCCATCTCAGTAGAAAAAACGTAAACCACTTTGGATGGAGTCTTCTGCCCACTTGCTGGCTCCAAAGCAGCAGTCAGGCCATGGGAAGGCGTGGAAGACCTTGGGGCTGAAGCATTTGAAGGAGTCATGGAGTGTGGTGTGTGCTGAGCATCCTGGGACTTCACATGATCAGCAGAATTGCAGTCTGGAAGGGGAGAAAGAGGAAAAGAGGGGAATCGCTACCTTGGGAGCTCTTTGGAAACCATTTCTGGAAACCAGCCAGAGCTTTTGCTCCTCTGAAATTTCCCGCTTCTCCCTCAAGCACTACACTAAAGGCAATTCTTCTGTCACACCATGCATCTTCCCTCTAATGCCATGCTGCCCTTCAGGCACCACTGGGAGAAAGCTCATCTTGTCCCTTTCCAAGGCAAATGGCAGTTCCCAGAGCTGATCCCTTTGAATTCTCTCATGGCCACACAGAATAGCAGGAAAACTACACACTAAAATAAACAAATATAAATATGTCTGCACCCAAGGAGAACACTCTGTGCAAAACTTTACTTTTTTTTCCCTTCAGCCACCTTAGCCAGGTGACCTAGAAAATGGACAACAAAGGAAAGATGGACAACTGCATATCTAGTCTGTTTTTGCACTGCCTCACAGAAGCAATGTTGGAACCAGGAGCAGAACACAGAAATCCCAACTCTCTGGCTTGCGTTACCAGTCAGGGTGCTACGGGTTATGTACCTGTGTTGACAAAACAGGCTTGCATATTGTCCAAAACCCCAGTTACAACAGAGCAGTTCCTGAAAGGCCAAAGGCCAGAAGGAAACCAACAGGTTGCATTTGTACTTTCAAATCCTCTGGGGGAGTTTCAGAGTTACAAAGGAACTTTCCCACCAGAGTCAGGTCTGCACTTCAACAGGAGCGTGAACAGGACATTTACTGATGCCAGCTATGACAACCTCTCCTCTTCACCTGCTCTCAAGACCTTTAGACTTCATTGGCTGGAACTTACAGAACCCCAGACAAATAAATGTTTCGCTAACTCTTGCGTAGCGATTCTCCATCTCACAGAGGACTCAGACTAATTGTCTGCACTTGCACATGAATCCTAGCAAACATACCTTTGATTTCAGGGTCATCATTAGGAGTCCCAGCTTCCCTCTGTTCAAAGGAGTCTGCCGAAATACTCCTCTCTCTCTTCCCCTTCCCCTTGGCACCGTTTCCAGCCCCATTCTTCAGCCCCATGCTCCCACCTGGGCCAGGGAGCACTTTGGGGGGGTGACCTCCACTTTTGGGGTCACAGGGAGAGGGCTGGGATTGGCTGGTGGAGCCCCCTTGTTTGCCCTGGTTGGAAAATTTGGAATCCAGCTGGGGGTTGCCAGACGGGGACATCACTGTAGGGGGACGGACCATCACCTCCTGCTTTGATTTGGGGCTACTGGGGACAGAGCAAAAAAAGGAAAAGGAAAAAAAAGTGACAAATCACACCATGGATTCATTCAACCCTGTAGGAACAGATTAGAGAGAAGTAGAAACAACCACTGACACCTTTGCAAGCTAAGACAATTGCTGACAAATAAAAAAAATGCCTGCAAGCTTAGAGTCATGCAGGTGCTTTTTTGAACATGCCCTGAAAGGGTTATTATCCAAGATGGGATCTCATTGCTCAAGAAGGCACTAGGGCAAGCTACAAACCTGCCAGATCCCAGGAACTGCTGTCACATGAGGACCTACCTCTGGGGCTTCTGTCAATAAAGACAACGGTTTCTATGTGCACAGAGAAGCACCTCACACCAAGACCAGCTCAGAGTAAACAAACAAGGCACAATAAAGTTCACCTCACCACTCTCCTGGACCCCAACTATATGCTGCAGCTTTGATCAGAGTAGACCCCCCACACCCCCTCCCTAGCACCTCCCTATCCAGTTCTACAGGGAGCACAAGGAAAACCCAGCATTACTGCAGCATTCATCATACATTGGGGCAAGCTGCCAGGAAAACACAAACCTCTGACCGTGAAAACAATTAAACCAGCTACAACCTGCCTCTGAATAAGGAAAAAGAGGATACCATCTCCCTGCACACTCCTGCAAAATGGGGCAGATGAAGCTTCTTTAATTTGCCAAAGGAAATTCAGGGTCTTTCCTTCCCTCTTCCATTCAGCCAATTGCATCCTAAAAATATTTTGTTCCACTGGGTTTTACACACGTATTAGCCACCCCTTCCTCCTCACCCTCCAGTTACTCCATTGCTATTGGATCTTCTGCATTGTGTTTTCCCATCATCACTGCTACTTCCAACAGACAGCACTTGCTAGCATCCTCACTGTGGGACTCGCACAAGCCGTTTCCTCCTTTGGACAGACATCTGACTCAGAGGCATTCCCTCTGAATTACTCTTAAGCTCCAGATGACCTCTAGGAGTAAATAATCAAACTCGAGAATGCTGTCAGTCAGACCACTGTAAGTCCCTGGACAGTACTTCACTTCTGTATTTTTCCCCTTCCAAATCAGCGGAGGAGAGATGCTGACCTGCTGCACTGGCAGGTGAATGATGCAGAGGATCTCAGTGCACAGCTGATCAGTTCTCCAGGCTGTTCAGGCCAATAATACGGAGGAGGTGTTTTGTGTGAAAGTACAGACAGAGAGACCTTCTGCTGCCCAACTACCCCTCAGGGAAACAGATCATTAGAAGAGGGGAAGAAAAAAAAAAAAAAACAAACAGATAGAAACAGCATGTTTACTCTTCTACAGCCTATTCAGACACCTGATGGGAGAGAGGAGGGCACGAGGAATGTAGAATCCGTACCTCACGGGTTTACAGCTTTCAGCTCATCCTGAGCCTAGCAAACGTGGAGGCTCGTCAGCACCATGCAGCCAGTGCTCAGGTACTCAGTGGGTCCAATGGGAGCACAAAGGAGGACCAGTGAGTCACATGCACCAGTCCTTGGCTAATCCTGCAGCAGAGCAGGGATAGCATCATGCACCAATCCAGAGCAGTTGACTGCAGGCTCTTTTCCTTACCTCTGTGTGTTGCCTGACGGGGAGTTCCTCACTTTGGGGTTACTGGAATGCATTGACAGAAATCCTGAGCTCACAGTCTCACACGCACGCAGATGGGCTCTCCTCAAGTTCCTCTGGGGAGTGTGCCGCCAGAGGCAGCGTCGAAGCACTTTCTGCCACCCGCTTCTCTCAATGCTGGCTGTCTGCTTGCCTTTTTTCTCTTTGCTCCTCTCTGGTTTTGCACTGGGCGCTTCCCTCCTGCAGCTCCAGCATTCTCTAGACGCGTGCCTCCTGCTGCCCAGGGGAAGTCTCGCATCTCCAGGGCACACTGTTAAAACCACCCCACAAGAAGAGAACAGAAAACCAGTGAGGAACTTTCTAAGCAGATGTGTCTGATGTGAAGCAGTAAATGGCAATTCTTCCCCCATTACTGAGAAGACACAGGAGAAGAGCTTTCAGATGGCTCAGCACAGCTGTGTATTTCAAACCAGAGGCAGCCCTGGCTGGCCATTCAGTTTACAGGCAGTGAGGCCATCTTCCCTTCATCCAAAGCAAATTACTCTGGAGTCAACAAAACAGGGAAGCGCCTCATATCTGGACACTTTGATTCCGCATCTGTGCTCAGCTTGAAGACACCTCACAGCAAGTCAGTAGGAAGCCAAAATTACAAATCTCTAACATGACTTAGCTATCCAGAATTCCCCTGTGAACGGCTGTAATCTGATATTTCTTAAGAACATAAACTCTGCTCAAATCTTTTCTGTCTCCTTGGTCCAATATAACTAGACATATGTTCAATGATGTGTGCTAAGGGTTGCACAAAGGGAGGAAAATAAAATAAAATGCCTTCCTGACCACCTGTAAGCARCCAGCTATGCTGTGATTACTCTGAAAATACGAGAGGTTAGTCACTCATTATATCTATTAGAAAGGCCAAAAGATCACTAGAGAACTACTCCTCTAAATTTGGTCAGCAACACTATACAGACTAGTGAGGCTTTTAAAAAAAAAAAAAAAAAAAAAAAAACAAACCCAAAACAAGCACTTTTTCAGCTTCTTTCTAAGAAACAATATGCATGACGCAGGCAATAAGGCACATGAAACTGTTTCTGGAGGAGGAAACTATTGAACATTACTGTTTACGTCCTTTGGGCTAAATTATTTTGGAACAAATTTCTGTCTTGTTTATGTTTCAACAAAATCTCTCCTGTTCATCTCACCTACTCAGATGCAAATCCACTTAATTTAGAATCTAACCAAGATTTATTGTTAATGTATTAAGCATTGCTAGTTAAATATTATTCAAATGTAAATATTCCCAGTATTCCTTCTCAGCACCAAAGAAGCAGTTTCTTCCTGTGTATATCAAATGAAACAAAATAAATCTCACCAGACTGGGAGTGTCTTGAATTTTATGAAGAAACTACTGTTCAAATTGCATTTAAAAAACAAAAATTGGTTTGCTTACATGCTGACACCAGAGGATTAAGAAACACAGGCACTATATGACCACCTCTGGCCAAGGAGTTATCAGTAACTTGTAGTATTGAACACCATGGTTTTCTAGTTCCCCAAATTTATCTTGTTGTGAGGTTGTGCCATTACACTTTTTAGTGACTTTGCACTGCTGTACTTTAACATGACAGTGCTCCACACTGCAGTTGCTCCATGAAGCTCTGCATCATCTCCAGAAATTCTCCTCTCTACCACATGCCTCCTTCATGACACAGAGAAATCATCCTGCTCCCTATTCTCACCTCCACTGTGCTGCACAAACCCATTAACGGGGGGGAATGTTTCTGCAATGAAGGTCTCATTTTTAATGCCTCCTATTAGGCACAATCAGATGAACTCCAGTCTGAGCCACACACTCCACAGGATCCACATGCTTCTCTAGGGCTATCAGCTGGTTATCCCACTGATCTTGAGAGCAATGTTGGAGTTAATCTATTACTATTGTTACTACTATCATGCTGTAATTGCAGCTGGTGCTATACAGATACATTAAAGACAAGAGAGAACATCTTCACGAGTATCTAAATTGTACCATCTTTGCATGCAAATTTGGCTCCTATGTCTGTTTTGACAACAAAACCTTAACATTATCAACAGCACCCAACTCCACTTTTCAGAAGAGATTTATGCATCTGTAAAAGTCAGTGGAACTCAGTGATACTTCAAGGTCCTCACTTAAGGTGAAGGTGTGACTGAAAACATGGTGAATTTCAGGTAAAAAAGAAAAAAGGAACAATAGCATTAAAGTGAGCAGAGCTCAATGCTAAAAGCAGGATGCGGATGCCTGTGTGATGAACTTAAGTATTCTAGTTGTTTCATCCTCTGCTTTTCCGCTTTTGATATTTATGCATTATCATGTTACCTTTTATTATAAGATGAGAATTTTCTCAGACTCCCAGTCTTGCACAGTGCAATGAGAAAACACGAAGAACAGAATCAGGATCACACTGGCTGCACAATATTCCTGACATCACCAAACTTCCAAGTACTTCACAGGGTGGAAAAAAAAACCCTCCAATTTTTTAACCCTACTTCTTTATTATCCTATATACATGTATCTTCCAGCTATTAGAATTGATACGCTCTGCAAGGGAACTGTATTTTCCAATCTTAGTTTAAATTTCTTCTTACCAGAGAGAGCTATAAAGGATACATCAATATATTCATTGGTGGAACAACGGCAACTCAACTTCCTCCGCTTCTCATTTCTGCACACTGGGAATGTACCATCTCTTATAATGTGAAATGGAATGCCTCATGATTTTTCTAAATGCACTTCTAACATATGTATGTCTGGGAATCTAGGGTTCAATAATGGAAAAGCTCTAGAGAAATGTATTTTTGCAGCTGGAGTCTGCCTGCCATAGCAAAGCCTTTATCACTGCTCTAAAATTAGAGGTAGGGTCACTGACTGTGAATGGCCAAGCCACTTCAAGACATTTTGGCAAGCTACATCCAAGGCTGTATTTTCAGCATTGCTTTAAGGTATGCCAGGCAATGCTGCAGGGAAAAGGGATGGTTCAACTGTCTACTCATTCTCACCACCTCTCTCCTGACCAGATCGGGGAAAGATCTGAATGGGAACTAACCCAAGGGAAACAGCAGAAATCTCTATTCAGCTGGATCAGTCCCCTGATCTGGTTGATCATGTAACCACATCAGTGCCACTGCAAGCTCAAAGGAGGAGGTGAGAACAGGTGAAAAGTAGCCTCACCCCACTTGGTTGCAGCTTACAATTTGGTTGGCTTAAAATGACTTCAAATCTCAATTGCAGAGTCAAAAGAGATGGACCCGCATTTGTGGAGATATGATAGGTCCTCGCCTTTCCAACAACCAGCTTACCAAGACCCCTGGTGTCACGACACGGCAGTACTCATTGTGGAGGCCATGAGTTGCGAACCACTCGTCTCACAAGAAAAGATCACCTGGAAAAAGAAGAGAGAGGAAGAGTTTCATCAACAAGAATGCGCAGCCAAGCTGTGCGTCCCTCCCATGTATCCAGCACAGAAGCAGAGGAATCAAAACTTGCTCTGAACCACTGACAAGGGGAAGCCTCTGCTCAGACTGACACCAAAAAAGCCACCATCAGACCGGAAGAGTCTGAAGATACACACTGCACATGGAGGGGAAATAGGTCAGACCTGCTTTAGCACTCCCACATTTGAGCTAGCTGGATTCCCATGAGCTCATCTGTGCTTAGAGAAGCTGGCACAAAGCTCGGACATGTAACCTCCCCTTCTCTGCACCCATCTCTCTTCAAAGGCTCACCTTCCCCTGACTATGAGCCCAGCAGCTTCTGCCAAACCCCTGTGCTTCATACATACAACCTCCTCCACAGCCAGAGAACGTATAAATAAAAACATCAAACATCAGGTAAAGCCAGGCAATCACTCAGTCATATCTAGGGGAAAACCAGGCAGGTTTTAGAAGGAAGAAGCACTATCTACTGTTCTGGCAGCTCCTACTTCACATCATTGTGCTACACTACAGGGAGAAGGGAATCCAACTGCAAACCTTCCTAAGTAAGACATACTACAAGTTTGCTCAAGATAGAGGGATTAGCCCCACCTTGCACTATGGTTATTTCCTATGAGGCCAAAAGAGTTCATAGCACAAGAACTGATCAGCCACACTTTCAGTAATGGAGACAACTCTGCATCAATTAATGCTCATTCACATGTTAAAGCAAGTTTAAGTACCTGAAAGTTCCATAACACAAGGAAACGCAGACTCTGAGGCATGGCTCAATGGTAAATTTGAGGTCAGTAAAGAAAGACAGAGCAGCTACCTGCCAGCTTCTCCCTCACCCGCTGTGAAAACTGGAGAGGCTGCAAGAACAGTATGAATCCAGACAACATCCACACTGTCAGGGCCAGTGTGGTCTCTCAGAGCACTCTCAGCTATTTACATAGCACAGAGAGCCTTGCAGTTAAAAGTACAACTGCAAACTGAAATCACTACCAGAGGTTTTCTGTGTAATCCCAATGCATTCTGCTGACCAGATCTCCCAACAGGAACACAGGAGCTGTTGCGAGGCTCAATTAGTTACGCGTTGTGAAACCCTGTGCATATTCTCTTCCCTCCAACATTCTCCAGCTATTATCTACTGCAGCTTCACCTTAATAATGTAGCAATGCGCTGCCATGTAATCCACTTCAACAAAACCAAACTATAAAGCTAGTCCCAAACAATGCAGCTACATTCTCCACCCAGTCCAGCCAAATCAAACAATGAAATCATCAACATGATAGACCATCCTTATCTAGCCAAGTCACACCTGCAGACAGAAGCTGAAACAAACACCTATCGCAACAAGCTGCTTCATCCAGTAAAACCTACCACAGCAGCACAATCATCCCTGAATCCAATTACCCAGCTATATCTCCTCTCCCCTTTCCCCCACCCCACCCAACGAAACAATACAGGCTAAGCCATGCCAGTGCCAATACTGACACACCTCTATCAAAGCTGCAACAAAAATCACCTTTTCCCTTGAAAGGGAAAACATGTGAACACCAGCACGCATCAGGATGGAGAGAATCTATCACAGCAAACAGTCGGGGCTCTATTGCTTGAAACACTGAAGTTCAACTTGGCAAAGCACTGGAGCAGGGGAGCCTTTACAGATCATAGCTCAGGACTGCAAGAGGGACACAAATGGTCAGACACAATCGATCTTTAAGGCTACCCAGCCAAGCTATTGCAATGTAATTCCATCCCCTAGTTTACCATCTCTGCTGCTCACCTGCACAGTTTTAGTCCACAGTCGATGCAAGACAGCTTGCTTCACAGTGAATTTAAGAGCAAAAGGGTGAGAGCATGTACACAAGCAGCTACCACAGAGTAACTAACAAGACACAAATGCACATCTTAGCTTACCTTTTGGTAACTTATTTATGAACTTCTATGAACTAGCCACCATATCATTGTACTGCAAACAGAAGGAAAAAAAAACATCCAAACTAGCTTATTCCTCCTTTATGCCCTTAAACTGCAGAAGCTTGATAGCGACAAGTGGTCAGGTACTTGGAGGCATACAGCATTATGGCTGCTTCAGCAGGAACAGCTGCAGTTATCACTGATTCACTTCAGTCTTTTCTCCCTCTTTGAGAAGGAGAATGTGGAGAGATGAAATAAAGGCATACCAAGTAGATAAAAGTATCAAACTTGTAGCCTTACTATGACACGAAGCATTAAAGGCAAGAAATCTCTTTCTCTGTGTACAAGAAAGAGCACACTTCTTTTTTCCCCGCAGCCTTTCTGAGACTGTCAGTCTGTGCTGGACTGAGGGTGGCGAGGGCCCAAAGTCAGCATGGAAAAAGAAAAAAGGCTAGAGACCTGCTGCTACAGAAAACAAACGATGACTTTGAATGCAAGCTGAGCCAGCACCCTGAATTGTAGCTGTGGTAGTGGAGTGGGAGAGAAAGAAGAGAGCGGAGTAAGAGACTGCTCCAGGAAGAGCAGCAACTTCAGGAGGGACCAAGAACAGCAGTACCAGCAGCAGGAGCTGTTTGAGCAGCTGCTCATCCTGACAGCCACCAGGAAGCAAACCTCTGCATGGGCATCCACCAGTGGATTCCCTGTGCGACTGGAGAGGTGGGGTAAGGCAATGAATCAACCGACGCGCTCCTTCAGCGCAATTTTACTGGGAAGGGCACATCCTATTTCTCCGACCCTCGCTCAACCACGTAAGAGGGAGAACAGCTGCACTGGCAAAAGGTGACTCCACAACACCCAAGACACCCCAAGAGCTACCACTGGTTTTCACCACATGCTGCACTTACCAGTTTTGTTAAGCATTTGCTTATTTTGCACACTTGCAGCTGAACTGCACGTGTTACTGTTTAATAAGCTGCTGTTTAATAAAGTACTTGATTACACACCCCATTGATAGAGTGCAACTGGGAAACAAGGAGGACGCAGGAAGTGTTATTCAATGCTTTTATTGAACCGTCAGACTCCCTTAAGATCATATAAAAGTAAAAGCAAATAGATAAATTGACATGAGTATTCTACACCTCACACAGCTCCCCATGACACTTGAGGATATGGGGACACAGGACACTCTTCAATCCCTTGAACCAGTCCCAATTTCTAGATACGGCCCCTACTAAGGGCTTTTAACTACACCTTTAACTCTGCCCCTACCTCTTAGCAAAAGCTGTCCTCCTCATCCTTTCCCATGGATGCATAAAGCATGTGCTTGTAATACAACTAGTATTGGACTCACCAGCATTCAAACAGGTTTGTCAAAAATGCCGCCTTACCTTCTGTACACCCAGGAAAGCAATGTCAACCAGCCTAAGTCTATCCAACTCTATCCCTTCCAGCCATCGCTAGCACTTGTGACCCAGCTGAAAACTAACTCTAGATAAGATATGATTAATTTTAGGAGACAAGCTTCCTGTTTCAGCCAACCAGGTGGCCACATGCTCACTGGCGCTGGCACAAAGGAGGCAGCAGTGACTGATGGCACAGGCATGGATAGGCTTAAGCTGGTTGTTCAAACACACTTGCACCCTTCTCCTGACAGGTCCCTCTGCTCTTTTTCTTAAACATGGGCAGAAAATACATCGGGTACCTAAAGAACTGCTGGGGCTAAAGACACAGTATCAATATGCATGCCATCTGGACACAATACAACTCTGCTTGTCCAAGAATGTCATCAGTAGATGGCTTGACTACCTACTCTCCCGGCTCTTTCCATTGCAGGGTTTGCAGACCTCATCCTTTGATCAAACTACACAGTTAACACAGAGTAGACTTTCAGCTGATACTGCTCATGTGCTCCATCTGCCAGAAAGGCAGTGGCCACTTGCACCAGGGGCACCACATATGGTACATGGACCATACTCTACCCAAAACAGAGGCTGATTTGGGGAAAATACCATGTTCCGTCATTCCGTAGTAAGCCACAAATCCCGTTTACTTATAAATCATTTTCTCAACATCAAAAGCTAACTTGTTAATACTAAGCTGATTAGATAGCAACTCGCAGCCAGTCACCAATTTCTAGATAGTCGTAACTTACCCTGAAACAGTATGGACTTTTCTACGTTTATGTCTTGGCAGTAAAAAACAATGGCATATGCAAAGTCCTCACAGTTTCCCAAAGCCAAGAATTCTTCCTTATGCCTGTCAGAGAAATCACTGTTAATCCCAAGTCTGCACAGCATTACCTCTTTGCTCATGGTCTTGTACCAGAAGTGACTCTCAATCAAAAGAGGAATCGAGAACTTGTCACCTAAACTCATTTTGCTACATGAATGTGGGGACTACACAATCTTCACCAGGCTCGTTACAACCTCCACAGAGAAAATAACTCCTCTTGTACACACAGTGTGTATGCACCTCTCCGTTAACCTCTAAGACACAGGCAGGTTATTGCCCGCAACTACCTCCATGCCTTGAAGCACAGAGAAAGGGGCTGAGCAAAGATAGACTCTTAACACCTTGATGACCTACAAGCACACAGGCAGGGAAAGAGTGGGCAAGACTCTAGCCATTACAAGGAAGAKCAGTTCCTTTGAGCAGCTCAGATTAATTTAAGAATTTAGGACCACAGGATAAACCTCCCAGAAACTATAAGAATATACTTAATCACCCCTGTGCAAATTCGGTATGCGTGGTCATATAAATGTATATTTATATACTGGGCCTACCTGTGCCTGCCCATCCATGTATCTTGAGTAAGACAGTGCAGATACTCTTTCTCGCACACTCTCCCCCCACAGCTCCTATCACCACACACATGGACATTTCCCAAAGAAGCAGTTTCTCCTGAAGTCCATTTAAAACAGGGACAGCCACAGAAAGTCCAAACTTTTGCTCTCCATCCTTAAAAAGTGTAGTCAAGACGATCACTGACAAAGCACAATACAAACCCAAAGGCTCAGAGAATAAAGTGTTTTATGACATTTCTCATGTAACCATCCCCTGCTCTCAGACAATGGTATCTCCAACGACTATTCTTCTTCCTTCCTCCTTCTGACAAGCACATGGATAACCAAGAGTAGCCATGATGTAAAGGCTGTTTAAGTAATTATTCTTTTTAGGTATTTACAGAAATCATTCTAAAATAATCTTTTGCAACAGGCACATTGCTCACTACACTCATAACCATCACTTTTAAGAGCAGTGAGTAACACTAAGACTTTTTGTCAAAAGGACAACTACACGTCTGTTAAACTTTATTTTTAGTGCATCTAACAACACTTCAGTGTGTTTTTAATACAATGGGGATGAACGGCTGTCCTAGACAGTTTCTGATTTTGTACAACTCTTTCCACAACTTCTTCCCCAAAGTAATGGAGGAGACAGACACTTATGGACATTGGTGAGCAGATTCAAGGTGTACACAGCCAGACACTTGAAGTCCCTTTCAATTTCCCAGCTGCTATTATGAAAAAAAAAAAAAAAAAAAAAAAAAGCTTGAACTACATGGTCCACCTGGGACTAGAACAACATCTTGGCAAACTCTGACACAGTTCCAGAAATCAGTTTGGGGAAAAAAGCCAAAAGAAAAACACTAAAAAAACCCAAAGCCTAAGCTACAACTATCTGCTTCTGTACAGGAATGCTATGAACGCTTCCCATTGCTGCTCACACCATTTCAGCTTTGCCAGCACTAGTGACATTTGCAGGTGCAGGTCGGCCAGACTGCTACCAGGGTGTTAGGCATGCAGTCGCGTAACCCGTAGCGCGCCATGACGTCACGCTGACCTCAGCTCAGCCTCGGCGTACTCCAGGCACAGCTGCCAACATCAGTTCAGCTCCACCTATGTTAGCAATGCTGGGAGCAGCCTAGGTACATTACGACTGGAGTTTTAAGCACTTTACATGGAGCATCACTTATCTTAGCAGCAGCCTGTCTGCTCTAGAGTTCCTACTATTGTTATCGCTGATAAAGATCAAAAGCTCTAGCAATAAGGGATTTTTCAAGAAATGTTTTAACAGTATTTCCCTAATATATGACAGGCTTCTGCAGCTTACTACATCATGTTAGCAGTTAACATCCCCAGCATCAGTCAGCATTACATGCAGGAGTCCGGCGGATAACACTAGAGCTTTCCACAGGCTGCTTTCATAGCTTTGCTTTCTGTCAAAATGTCAACTACTTTTCAGGAAGTAGAATGTGTTCGGAGCCAGAGACGATCTCTTTTCCCTTACTTCACTGGGTTTATTTTTTCTAAAATTTAAATAGGGACATCAGCATGGACAACCATAGGTAAAAGACACCTGTATCAAGCTTGCCAGCAGCCCATTCTTCAGAAACTAATCTGTGGAGAAGGGGGAGGGGAGAAGAGAAAAAAAAAAAGGATGCAGAAATAATGGATGGGAAGAGAGGACCAAGGAGACACCAGTTTGTTCTTCAACATGGAGTAACACCACACTGTTTAAGCAGAAAGCTTGGGAGAAATAAGCCACCTATCAGTTCAGCATGGAAAAAAACAAGCGCTTTTTCTTTTCATTTCAGCATCCCTTCACTAGGCTTCCAGAATGAAAGATAAGAAACAGTCCTCAGGCGTAACTCTTCAGGCTGCAGTCTTGTCAGTTTTCATAAGCTAAGTGGGGCTGGGATGGGTCAGTACAGGACAGACCTCCTCCAAGGGAAAAAACAGTACTACAGCAAGCAGTAATTCCCCAGTATGCTGCAAGGGGACATCACAACGACGCCTGTCAGAATTGCTGGGGGTGACCCACACACCTTCCTTCACATTAACCTTCACCGTCACAGGTGTCTGGTCTTTCTCTCTCATCCCAAATGCGCGGTTTTTCAAGGCTCCCCTAAGCATTGCTACCTTGCAGCACTGCCCGTGAGACCAGTTTTCATTCAGGACTGTCACCACCAGCTACCCCTCTGCTCTTCTCCCTTACACGAGCCCTCCTGCTGCTTCATAGCACCAGGCGCTCACACCTGGGGAGCTCAGCACTGCAAAGCAGGCATTCCCACGGTGGCAGAGATGAAGAATTACTATATCCCATGCAGCTTACTGTTGGGTAAGATGTGTGTCAAGGGGTATGTGTTCCTGGTGCATTGAACCTCTCATTTCTTTGCTTTTAGACCCACATTAGGCATGTTAGATGTAGCACGACCTTTAGCGACACAGTGCAGTGCTTCCGTATACTGGTTTCCTAGTCATTAAACGTAGGATCTTCAACAGAGCGATGACTCTTCTAAGGAGTAAGGCACTTCAAAGAACTCCAGCAAGCAAAGACTGCATGTACGCAGTATTCCACGATGCTACACGATTATATCAAAGCTGCTGGGATGAAAAACTGACATTTGATAAATAACATGAGGTCACATAAAAGATCTCAAAACACTGCATGTAAAAATGTTATTTTGACAAGAAATTAAGCAATTGTATAATCAGGTCTATTATCAAATCTGCTGCTTTGACATGATCTTAGAAAAGTATGAAGAGCATGCAATTCCAATTGCTGAGGGATCCTCCCTCACTCAACACAAGATGTACGCGTTTAATATTCTTATAGTTAGCCACGCATGTACAGCAAAGCCTAACACACTTCAAAGTATTTACTGTACTGTATAAACAGAGCGCTATTTTCAAAGACTTATAACTGTCAAATCAAAGCTAGCTTTCACAAGAACATTCAGAAGCATTTCTGCTGGATGGTGGCTATTTGCCTGACAGTTTCAACTTTCTGTCCCCAAGCACAAGAAGGTTAAAAAACATTTTTTTTTTTTTTTTTTTAAGAGACAGAAGAAAGCATTTTCTTGCTAACAAGCTGTCAAGCCATTTTGGCCTGAAGTTCTTTACTCCCTTCTCATACATACATATAAAATGTGGTGGAAAACTTCAATTCCGCTAGCAAAAGTTCTGAGAAGAGTTTCTCCATGCATAAGACTGCCTAAACTCTCCATCAAAACAGCTCTCACTGTAGAAGCTGTGGCTGCTCACCTCAACAGGCTACAGCTTTGTTTTATATTACACAGCAAATACATTTCTAATCAACCCTCAAACAAAACCAGATTGGTACGTAGATAAAATACTGCCATTTCACAGGCAGTGAAACAGCGATATCAAGACACCTGAAGAAGTCAGTTTAGCAAAAAGCAGAGAGCATAGCTCTGAGCAACCTGAAGAAGGGTCTACTGCTTAATCTTACCCAGTGTTCTTATCAGTGAACCACTAAACCAGATTTTTCCTTCAGGTTTTGCATAATTCTATATACACTGCAAAGGTGGCAAAGATGGCTTCACACAACATACACGAGCAGACTTACAGATTTAAAGCAATTTGTAGAGCATAAGTAACATGGTCGAGTAGATAAATCGCAGGCACGTTAAGAGCCAGGTTCTGTTCTCAAGTTCGCCACCAAATCCAACCTAACCTGGTTTTAAAAGAGCCCATGGGCCCCAGCCGCCCTACTGATAAGGTAAAACAGGTATCTTCACCCTTTGTTCAGAAGGCATAGAGGATAACAACAGGCACATGGAGACCATCCAGTGACAAGATGGGTCAGCAATTTAAAGCTCCCTTGCTCTGCTACTATGCAGACAGCCCCACCAGAGAACTAAGTAGCAAGAATACAGTGGCACTGCTTTAAGAGGCCAAACAGCCATGAAAACAGGACAACCAGCTCAGAGTAACTGCAAATGCTTGGAGTTGAGCAGGCAGCTGTATGGCTATCCCTGCCCAAGTCACAACTGCTCTGAACTCAATACAGAAAGCAGCAAGCTCTCCCTCAATTCTATATGCAGTTAAATTATTGCATATATCATACACACTTTTTGCCATAGATTGTACCACTAAGAAGCACTTAAAATCAGTATTGTTTTCAAGACTACAGCACCCAACTTTCAGTGAACTCTCAGAAGACATTGCTCCACCACCTCTCAGCCCTGCTTTGTTGAAAGAAATTATGTCACTGGTAAAGCATACTTTCCATTTTCCTTCCTTCAAAAGGATTTCATTGATTCTTCCTAGGCTTTAAAAACAAACAAGCCAACCACCTTACAGCTCCACTTTTCATCTCCCTTCGCTATTCCACAAGCTCCTTCTCAGAGGCCAAACAAGGAAAATGCTCACCTCTGCTTTTAAGTGTATGAAAAAAAAGGGATCTTGGAGCATGTCTATCTACTTTAAAGAGATAACATTCATTCTTCAGGTATAGTAAACTGCAATTTCATAACAGTCTTTAAAATGAGTGTTGCCAAAGTAGATCAAAAACAGAGCACTGAGATCCGACTCTGCCAAAGAGCAGGTAAGAACAACCCACAGAAGTAGGAGTAAAACAAATGTAAAAAGTTAGGTAGCAGCAGTTCACTTTTCACAGTAGCCACAGTTTGGCAGCTCAGACCAGATTTCAGGATGGGTCACCAGGATCCAACCAGAAGCCTATGCAGTTTAATGGCACATCTCATGCACTGATCTCAATCAAGTTTCCAGAGAAGTGTGCGAGAACCCCGCAGCAAACCCAGGCACAACAAGCTATTCCCTCCCTCTCTTTCCCAATATAGAAGCACATCTGTTAGCGCAGAATAAAAATCAAGGTTTAGGCCACAGGCTTAATACCTCTTCCAAAATTTCTACTGTCACTGATTATGATAATTGAATATTCTTCATATTCCTACAGACATCTGATCCTTTTTAACTCTTGTTGAATTCTTGCTCCTGATGATTCTCCCAGCATGAGTTTCACTGCTTAATTGCAACCATACTAAATAGTCTATCATCAATTTACACTACATGTTCCGTATCATCAGACAGTCTTGAAGCAGCAGAAACTTTTCCATAGCTAAACCACCATACTCTTCTTTTTGCCCTGTTTAAAGCTTCTTAAGGAGGGTTTCTCTTTTTATACATTGCATATATGTTCAGAGATGAGAAACATTTTTGGCAAAAAGAACAAGGTAAGCTGAAGGAACTGTTCTCAGGCAAGGGAAGCTGTAACAAATAGGTGTAAATAACATTTAGCAAGTTTAGCAGACTCTTAGGGGTATAGTTAGATGAGCATTCCTTTTGGCAGCAACACCAGCTTAAAAAACTGCTGCTACCAATATTTACTTCCACCCCTGCACCACACTGTCTGATGTGCCCGTACAACCGTTTGCGTGGCCAAACAGTGAACCAGTTTGGCAAACTGATGAAGGCTAAGTATAACCATTTTTTTTGCCAGGCTACTTATAATCCAGATCTGTTCCTCGATCCGTTTCAGCACACAGCTGCTCCAGCAGCAGTACCAGGACACACAGAGGGGTGGTGTAGAGCCGAAACGGGCAAGCTCCAAGGACTCCTCAAAAGCCAACTCTAGCACAGAAAGAAATGCTCACAGGCATACTAACAGAGGGCAGCTAGGCCTATAGGTAAGGGTATAGTCACAAAGTATAGCCCTGCTTCTTCAAAAATATAAATTAAAGTCAACATTGGAACAGTTCATTTGGATTCAGCACACATTAAAATGTCATCTTATGTTTTGCTATTGTTGTTGAGTTAACTAGCATTTGTAAGACCGCGTGGTCTTAAAGGCAACTCTTCAGAAATTTCCCAACAGATGGGTTTTTTTGCTTGAGTTCTTCAAGATTATCTGGAATTCCTAATTATGAAAAAGGTTCCTGTTCTTCTGCACTTGTAGAGTCCCTACCACAAAGGAGGTCCAGCTCCAAAATGATTAAACTTTTAAAACAGAAAAAAAAAACCCCAACAGACAAGTAAAGGTACAGGGGGAAAGCTATTTTAAATACAATAGGCAGAGCAGTGCTCGGACAAAAATTCAGCAATGAAATCTCCTTCCATTCACAAATTGCTCTGAAAACCTGAGTTAACACCTTCATTTTGCCAGCAGGAAGACTAGAGGGACTCCAGCAGAGCTTGTAAGCAGGAAATCCAAGCCCATAGCAAATCTTGCTGGGTTAAAGGACTTCGTATCTATGTAAACAGACCACAGACCTTACCGAGGCACACAGATTTCTGTGAAGTCCAAGGCCACGCAAACTAGATAGAAGGATTTTATGAAGGCCTGCATCGCTCTGAAGAAATTCTGGTAAACTTCTAGAAAGTGGAAGAGATCAAACCCTGCTAGGTAACACAGCTGACATTTAAGATGGGAATTAGTTTGAATACTCACTTGAGTGTAAATTGCTCCACAGGATAAAGTTGTTGTGGGTTGTTTGGTTTTTTTTTTTTCCATTGAATTTATAAAAGACCATCAAAATTCCTCAGCCATAGGCACAGTTTGTAAGGCAACAGAATTGACACAGCATGTCAGGAACTCAAGAGG
>JAYKAV010001300.1:546122-573968 GCA_035582835.1 Phoebastria nigripes | reverse complement strand
GCCGAGAGTACACCCCCCCCGCGCCCCGCTCCCCGCTCCCCGGGCGGGGCTGCGCCGCGGCGGCGGGGGCGGGTGTTCCGCGTGCCCCGGTGCCCGCAGCCGCAGGGGAGGCTCCCGGTGAGCCGGRGAGGGGCCGGCGCGGGCCCCTGTCAGCGCGGGGCGCGGGAGCCGGCSCCCCCCGCCCCGCAAGCATCTCGCGCTCCCCTGAGGGAGCCCGCCCCCTAACGGCACCCCTAACGGAAACAGCGCGGGCCCTGCGGGGAGGGGGGGGGCGCCCGCCCGCCACCAAGCCCTGTGGCCTCGCACGGCCCCCGGGGGAGGCGCACGCCAGGGCCGGGGGCGCTGCGGGAAGGCGGCCGTCCGGCCCAGAGCCGGTGCCCTGCCAGGCCTCCTCGGCACCGTCCTGCCCAGAGCCACCTCGGCTKCCAGGGCAGCTTGCGCCAAGGGCAGCTTCGCCGGGCGCCGCCTCAGCCTCACGGCAGGCGCCAGCTGCCTGCGGAGGGGGCTTCTACACACTGGGAAGCCGAGGCGGGCACTGGGCATTGCAGCCAGCCACGGGCATAGCCGTCATCCCGAAAGGGGCACTGCCTAGAGGCACTGGCTGGCGCGTAGGCAGCACCTTTACGGAGCAGCACGTTCGCTCGGCTTGCTGACACCAAGCATGGAATTGCCCTTCCACATATTTCTGAAGAAGGAAAGGGACGGCTGGCCATCGGCAAGGCAGGAAGAAAGCGGGAGGGAACTTCTGGAGGAGAAGCATGTTTCTCCTACCTGGTGGCTGAGCAACTTGACCCTGCCCACCAGCTGCCAGCGGGTTGATGGAGCTGCTCTCAGAGATCTGAGGGCTTTTTCTGATGGGAGAAAACACTGGGTTAAGCAGCAGCTTGCAACTAAGCAGGGAGGAACCAGACAGTAATGACAAACAGACACAACCTATCAACCCCTAATTATGCTCAAGGGCCCTATCCTGAACAAATGCTCCATGTTTGGGGGATTAAACATCAATGTAGCTTGAAACCAGCTGGCAGGTAAGAGTTTTGAAGATTTGTAGCAATCCCCCGCCCTTTTCAGTCTGCGACTTACTCTGTGAAAAGAGTGCTTTCAACATCCACTAATCCTTCTCCTTCACCTCCACAAAATGTTCTTAAAATGGGCGATCTTGTGGGTTGTAAGGAAGAGCTTTCCAAACCACCAGTGACACACAGATGCACCGAACCACTGCAGTCTAAGGAGAGAAAGCAGGCTGATCATTTTCTGCATATCCACGATGCCTGAATAACCTGTTTTGCCAATACAAGAAAAGTGAATGGAAATACAGAGAGTGTTCTCCCTCTCCCTTTATCCTCAAACGACCCACTCTTTACCCTGTCCAACTCCCACTTTTAAATAACCCACCTCTTTGGAGGAAGACCCTTTCAGCACTGAGCATTCACACTGGGCGTTGCTCTGGCAGATAAAACCACCTCCTCTCTCTGCTCAGCCCTCAACCCCTAGGGGCTTTTCCTTTTCTTCCTTTCTTCTCCTTCCCTTGTCCATGCCCACTTGGTAACATCGTTAAAGAACTCTTTACAACTTCCTGAGCAGTGCAACAGTAGCTAATTCGCACCTCTTACCCTAGATAGATACTCTTGAGGGTGATACTTCTTAACAGTGGTTTTCAATCCCTTCTGATTTGCAGCCCAGACCCCCTGAACATTTCCCGCTGGACAGACTTTCAGCCCACTGATGCCTCTTGCTTGCTTCTTTCTTGTCACTTTTTTCAGGCAAGTCCCTTGGGCTACAAGTTCCCAGGATCCACGACCCGGAGGTGGAAACCGTCAGTCTCTGGCCAGTCCTTCCAACTCATCTACCAACGCTAGCCCTACCTGTACCTTTCCACAGATCATGGTAGCACTTTCTAAAGCTGAAGTGTTGGTGAAATCTAACTGATCAGCTCCACTTGAACCACCACCTTTGTTGCCATCAGTTCAGCCCACTCCTTTACCTGACGTACAAACCGTCTCTATTTTTACGTTGATATGGGTCTTTTTTAATGTAACACCTACAATTCCTCTTCTCCTTTATGCATCCCACACCAGAGAGGGCCCAGTGGACTGAGCCCAGGAAAGGCTGCAACAGTGGTAGCTGTACAGGGTAGACTGGCGAGGCAGCAAAACACGGTGTAAAGAACAGATATGCCTCACGGTGCTTTAGACAGAAGACCCAGTCCTGCTCTCACCGACGTCAGGGACCCATCGTGGTTTGCTTAAAGAGAAGTTTGTTTCCCCTGGGGAATAGAGGCTGGAATTTTTCTAAGGAGCCTAAGGAAGCCAGGCACCCAAATTCTGTTTCCTGAAGGTACCTTTGAAAATCCTACCGTGCGCTTCAATCCTGACACATGCAAGAGCAGCAATAAAATATGAGGTGTTAGCGGACTGCCTTTTTTGTTCTCCTCCCGCCTCTGACCTAGTACTTCACTGTCTTGTCCCTTGCAGAGTTAGACTGGGGAAAAGGAGCATAAAATGCTACTAGTTCACAGATGCTGTGGTTCCTCCAACTCCCCTCCCATCCCCCCGACCCCATCCCCCCACATTTCAAACAGTTATAAATGACTGTGCAACTCTGCAGGCAGCGGTCTCAAATAACCACACCAAGCCTCTCCCCTCCAACGGCTTTATGTCTCTTCCTTCCTCTCTTTGGGGCTCTGGACAGCAACTATCAAGGTGTTTTGCTTCACTCTCAAGAGTTAAGTTGCTACTTCACCCACCACCTTTGGGAATCTGCCACAGCAAACTGCCACAAGCAGTGAATTCCCAAGGCAGGGATTCTCAGCTGAGAAATCCCTCCTGCTGTCCTTGAAGGGTTTTACCATGGGAACTGACAACAACAGGCTCCCAAATTATCTTAACTGCGATGACAGGTTGTAAGGCAGGATTTCGGGCACCAAAGCCCCAGACCACGGGACTGCCACTGCCAACCTCGAGAGCATCCCCCCATACTGGGGCCTTGCCCTCCCTTGGCCAAGCTCGTAAAAGCTGCCCCAGAGAAGCCAGCTGTCCCGGCTCTTTAGAGCACTCTGGCAAATCCAAGAACATCTTGGAAACATTACAGCTCTCACCACACTGCGTACGCTCTCCTCACAACTCCCTGGCTGCCGCAGGGACAGGAGATCAGCCTTTCTATGAAAAAACAGGGTCCTCTTCCATGAGAGCAAACCAAGCCTAAGGACAGTTGCTACAGGAGCTCCAGTTTTGCAGAGCAGACAGATCAGACGAGATAGGCCAGCCAGCAAAATGCATTTGCATTACACATATATGGTTCAGAGCATGGCACACCCCAATCGCGGCTTTTATTCTCTTTAAGGGCCCGGCCCTGCAAACACTTAATTTTACATGTGTAAGTAGAGTCCCACTGAAACACAATGGAGCTACTCATGCAAATAACGTCAAGAGCGTGTAGGGCTGTGGCTCTGTTTCACTATTCCATCTGCAGCAGACCCAGTTTAAGAGGATCCTGCCGTGCTCTCTCTCAGACACTGCTGCTCACTTGTGCCAGTTAAACTATTTATGTAGCCGCACTCATAGGTGAGCTGTTTAAATGATCCAACTTTTTTTTAAAAGCCCTACTAACAAGAACAAATCCTTAATGCCAGACCTGCTCCGATGTAGATTTCATCCCCACAAGCAGCTGAACTGGCACAACTGGAGGAGGTGGAAACATCTGAGGAACAGGAACTTTTGAAGATGGGATTGAGGGCAGGCGAAATGGCGACATGGAGCCTTAGCATGTGAAGGCTGGAGGCATTACTCCCTTCTGAAGTTATACCCTGCTCCTGACCATCCACTCTCTGAAGCAGAACCTCTTCCCCAACCACACAGTTGTTCCACATGAAACAAGTTTCACCTCAAATGCAACAGCAGATTGAGCCTTTTCAGTCATTAATGCTTAAAAACCTTCCCTCAAGAAAATCCGTCACCATTAAGAAGAATCTGCCAACAGTCACTATACCCAGGATCAGGGATGTGCACTCGCTCCTCCTTGCAGGTAAAGGATGTAGTCACCATGTGCATCTCCAGCCAGTACACTGCTTCTTCTGCAGTCAAAGGATCCCTCGCTACTAGYTTTGACATGGCACATTTGGGCCACGCAAAGTGTTCCCTACAATTTTTTTCAGTTTATGGGCTATTTTATCTCTAGCAACTCTGTGCTGAAATTGCATCACATATTTCCTGTCTGCTGAGGCAAGATTTCCCTCTTTCAGTGTGATTATAACCTTCCAGCAGGGAAGCTCCACTAACTCCTTAAGAGCTTTGCTCTCTATACTGCCTCCCGACTTCTGCATTCATGTACACCTGCACAAAGTGGGTGTAAAACGCTATCGCTGTTGGAAGCGAAGAACACACATCATTACGAGGATGTTTTGCTTTGTTTGTTTGCCTTAGGTTTGGGGGTTTTTTTGCCCTCTTTTTGCTCTGGTGTAAATGATCAGAGGAGCTGCAGGACGAAAGCAAGATCAGGCTCTATGAAATCTTTTTCTCACGAGCTTTGAGTTTTACATGGCTGCGTGCTCTAATGAGCCTTCTCGAAAGGAAACAACCCATTTCTGTAAGGAATCCAGGTGATTATGGTTCGCATACCGCCGTGACCTCTCTGCATGGGCACAGGGGAGCTGCCTTCATGAATCTTGCTGCAGGATGAAGTCTAAAGCTGGGCAGTGTGAAAGAGATGGGAAAGGACCACAGGGAAGGGTAGTTTAACATCCACTGTTATCTTGGAAAAAAAACCTTCTTTCAGAAAGTCTTTTATTTATTGTAAATCATTCCTAAAAGATTAGGAAATCAGGCCTGGGGGAGGGAGAGAGATTGTGGCTTTCTTTCTAGTTCAGTRTCTTTTGGTATTAGACATTACCCTAAGTCTCCCCGGTTTTGCTGAACCTCAGTCTCTGCAACCAGAGAACATTCTTCACTTGGTTCAGGTGAACAGTCCCTCTGCACGCTGATTTGTGTGGGACTTCACAGACTCACAGAGGAGGGAAATGCATATATATCCGTATCAATGTCAGTATCCATATATATATACACACACACACATCCCCCCCCAAAACACACATACACACACCCCTACCTCTGTCCCCACTGCTGGCATAAGACCACCTGTAGTTCACCCATACTGATTACTACTGCCTCGCTGGCTGCACAGTGCACAGAGCTCTGTTAGGAAGGAGACTGGCTGATGGATCTTACCAGCACTGGCTGCACAACATCACCCTATGGCAACAGCACACAGATCATGGCAAATTCAGCTGAGCAAGAAAGGCCTTGCTCTCACTTTTCCTATCTATGCCGAAAAGAGAGAAACGGTTGATTTTGTGTTTTCCTATTCGCACATGAACATCCAAACAATCTGAGCCTTAATCAAGTTTGGGCTGGAGCATGGAACTGGGCCTATGGTCAAAATACTCTTCTGGATCTCCAGAGAGCCTTCTAGTTGATCTGCTCCCCTTCAAGACATTATCCCACATCAAAACTCTGACGTGATGAACAAATCCCACGTATTATAACATTCCAATTGCAGGAAGCTCTTGCCCTATTTAGAAAGTCATCTCTCAAGGCAATAAGCAGGTATGAGGCAAATACCACGCAGCCATAGAGATAAATGCTCAGCTTTAACTCCTATGATTAAAAAAAAGGGAGAAGAAGAAGGAGGAGAGAAGAGATACTGAATCAGAAGGGAAATCAGGTAAACAGAATCTAGGGAAACATATGCTCATGCAACACATAAGAAATATGAATTCATACTAAACAAAGGTGGGAAATTTTGGCATACAGGAGACTCCAAAATCAATGTTTGCCCAGGAACACTGCTCCCATTACACTGTCCCCATGTTTTACAGGGAACTGCTAACACACACTGAGTGCTGTGGTGCCGCCAAGAGGATTTGGCTGTAGATCGCCTGACCCTTGAGCCTTTTAAGATTCTCAGCCATGACTTTACACTCCCTTTGTATGTGTTATCACTGTCTTTGACTTCAAGGAGAAAAGACATGGCAGCAGCTCAGAAAACTGCCAAACTCACCTCCTGCTTCCATTCAGCCACCTGCTGAGCCTAGTCCAAGACAGCAAGCCCCCTTGCACAGCCACGCAGCTATGTTCTCGGTAATACCTGCCCCACAGCGCCGGGGCACACACGTGTGCACTTTCATGGTGTAAAACCAACCAAACGAAATTTCATTCCCAAAGGAATATTTCTGAGAAAGCCATGACCAGCTGAAGAAAGCACCTTTCATTAGCAGCATCCTTCTCACTGGATAAATAGAAGGAGGCTAAGTCTGCCCTCAGACAGACAGAAGAAGTCATCTGTCGCCAACACATCCAACAGCCCTCCTGGCATAACAGGCTTTTTGTGCCTTACAGTGCTGCTCCTCCAGCATCCGGCTGCTCAGGGTACCCGCCTGCTGCACAACAGGGCAGCAGCGCAGACGGGTTACACTCATGGACTACAGTTGCCCCTACAGTCAGTGCACAGGTGTTTGAGGGTAAAATTTTGCTCATGTCTCTCCTGCAAGGCTACAATAAAATAAAAACAACTTCAGCATGATTTCCCCTCTAGATTGCACACGGAGAAGAAACCAAGCCCCCACTGTACTGGAGACTGGCCCATTAAAGCGAATGGTTAAATTCTTGCTATGAAAAAGTAGGCGTTGTTGTCTGTTTTGTGAGGCAGAAATCAATATTCCCGCCTCCTCTCCTTCTGTTATTTCACCTTGAGATACTCATGCTCAGATAGATGAGATCTGAATCTTACTCACTGTTGCTGCAACTTTTCTCTCTCCAGCATTTCACAGGGTCACAGATGTTCTTGGAGTCCTAACCTGCCTGTAATTTACCACTCAGCTCCCTAAACTGAACACCACTGGTGACTGAAGTAGTGACTGATTTTCCTTCCAAATCACACCATTGCAACTATTTCTAACTATTTATCTACACCCTCTATCTCAGTCATTTTGCTCCCTGTGTGCTCCAATAACAACCCTCTCTCTGCCACAGCCTCTTTCTTCTCTGGACCCCTATAATTCACTCCCTGGTGCTAGCCTCTTCCACACCATGGCCATCTCATATAAATGATGTTTTATTGTGAAATGCCCCTTCTGCTCTCTGTCTCCCTTTAATCCAACTGCGGGGGGTAGCTTGATTAAGTCTATGAATTTGGGGATGGGGGGGCGAGGGGGGAAGGACCTGGGTGACTGATGCTCAGCCCAGGCGAGCCTGAAGCAATGTTGACTGGGGAGAGACAAGCAGGGTAAGATAAGCTGGCACCATACCTCAACAGCTGCTCCTTCAACTAGGTTTCCCTTCAGCAGTTCAGATTCAGGGGCCCGGACCGATTCCCGCAGATCAGGTAGCAATAATGCCAGGCTGACTGGGCTGTTCTGATGAGTCCTCTTGGATGCAGCTCTGTCTACTATCATGCCTGCCTCTGTCACCTAAGGATTAGACAACTGCAATATGCTCTGTTTGGCACCATGCTTTAAATCCATTCATAAACTGAAGGCAGTGCAGAATTCAGCACTCTGTTAGATAAGCCGTGTCTCTCACCCACGATCATTCTCACATTCGTGCTCCATTTTTATGCCATCTGACCACTGGTTTCCAGACAGATTTCAACATGTTCCTGTTGACCTCTAGTGCCTCGCATACGAGAACCCTCCCCACCTGAGAAATCACCTCTTATATTTCCTAGAAGCTGTAGAAAAGACATTGGGTATTCTCGCATAGGTACCTAGGAGAGTAGAGTTGAGGGTTGTTCAGTCTTTAATTTGCCATTGTTTGCTGGTGACAGTCTGATGAAATTGCTTGAGATATAATGAAGATAGTTTTCATTATCTGTCATTTAAAAATGTCAAAGGAGCTTAGACTGAATGGATAGGTGCTACCTGTTGTTTCAAATAGCTTTTGATGAAGGAAATAGATTTCAAAAGTACCAGTCACTGATTTACAGGTGCTGTACAAAGATTACATAAAACAGTGAGATCCCTGCAAAGAAAACAAGCAGATCTCCCCCTTGCTCTTTAGTTTAGACATTGGCTTATCATCAGTGTGGTGCTGACTTTCTTCTGCAGTAATCATTGGCAGCTTTCAGATCTGCAAGATCCTAGATGATGGAGGACTATACCAACAAAAACAGGAGTCTTCATTATTAGAGGGCACTCAAGAGTTTTGGCTCAGCTACATAAATGCTTCACTCTTGTTCTTCTGCATTTTTCCTTGTGCACTTTTATGGTGCAAACTCTGGAGCGCTTTAGCAACAGATGTCATGACTGGACATAATTCTGCCCAAACATTTTGCTAGTCCCTCTCTGCTGAAGGTGTTGGCCTCTCACAGCTGAACTGCAATAACAGACTGTGTGAATGTTCCTAGTCCATCTGAGCACAAAATCTGCCAGCTTATTTTAAATCATATCTGTTTATTCCCTAGCATGAATACATCTGCTTACAATACCTGCCTTGCAGGTCCTGAGAGACACCTAGGACAGCATGTTTCTTTTCTGTCTATATCCTTATATTTTAGAGCATCCCTTTAACATGTGAGGTGGTGCTGCATAGGGGACCTGTCTTGGTAACGTAACTCTGAGGGGATACACTCCCTGTGCCTTGGCTTGCTTACAAGATGGGCTGTTCCTACACACAACCCATACCTTTTGCCTGTCCTTTCTGTCAAACCAAGGCAAAATGAATGCCAGCAGCCCAGCCAGTGTGGAAAGAATGCAGGTAATATGCCAGCTATAGTGTCTTTAAGAACCACTTGCATTTTTGGTAATCACTTTTATATGAGTATCCAGCATCCAAGAGTGTAGCACGTAAACATTTAAATGCTGAAGCACAGGTACCCACCCCCCTTATCAGACAACAAGGATTGCTGCTGCTTTGTCCAGTTAACACAACTTCAGCCTGCCTGGGTCCCATGCAAGTCAACTAGCTTCCTCATCCAGGTCCCTATTTCCCCCATGCACAGAGACTGCAGTGTCTCCCATGGTGTCCCAGCTCTTGGTGGTGTATGTGATGTTCAAAACTAAGATTTGATGGTAATGAGGAAGGAGAGAAGGACTGACCCTTAGGATGGCGGACTCTGAAGTCACAGATGTGGGGAAGAAATAAGAGTTGTTCTGAGACCCGATCATTTCCGCGTCTYGTTTCCATTAGGGCAATGTTTCCCAGGCACTTACTTGAGCCATCCTTACAAAGCGTCTCCCAAAGAAAAGGGTTTATGTTCCTGGCAACACGTTCCAAAAAAACATGTCCCCAGCTCCCTGCTGCCATAAGCAAGCACAACTCCAATGATTTCAAGAAAGCTGCACTTTCTGTGGCCCTAAGGCTATAACACTACAGTAAACAAAGCCAAATACTGTAAGCCAGATGCTTTAAGGTCTGAATTCAAGTTTTCAATGTCTTACACATATGATTCACCAAAAGATGGCTGAACCCACACCTTCAGCTGGCTGTCACAGAGCTCTTTCATCCACCAGCAGAACATGGATCCCAAGGCCTCATCCCGAGATTATCTGGTGGATCTCAGCCTGCTCCTCACCGGCACTTCCCCTTGAAAGGGCACCAGTACCCCGCTCCTCTAGGCTCTACGCTGTGTCAGCATTCCCAGCCTCCCCACTGAGTCCTCTGCCCTCTCCAAAAAGAAACCCCGCACCCCACTCTAATGGCCATAAGGATGAGTTCGAGCAATAAAATGCTGATACCAAAACTAAATGACCTTACAATTTCAGCTGCTTACCACTCCAGTTTCTTCACTTCCCCATCATACAGCTTGTTTTCCCTTTACATCTAAAACATCCAAACGAATACCGCTCACTCCAAGCAAGGGATAGCTCGAGGCTGTTGCCAGACTAGTTTTGGGATTCACGGCACATGCTGAAAGCAGACCCACGGCTCAGTTAGATGACAGCGTACATCCTGGAGTAAGAAGGATGTAATGCTGGATAGTTGCTCAGGACTGAGTCAACACAGCAAATGAATGGTCTTTCCAGCTTCGGAAGYGGTCCCTGAAGGCCAGCAGTAAGGGACTGTGGCTTGATAATATAGTCTGGGGAACATACTGCACACAGATCCAGTGAGTAATGTTGAAAATCCATAGGCAAAGGAAGTGTTTTAAAACAGAGGAGGAAAATCTACTTGAAATCAATACCATGAAGGTCTCTAAAAGGAAACACTCTGCAAAAAAGGACACATTTGCCACATATAAATCTTTAATGATATCTTGTAGTTCTAACAAAGCCTTTTAAAAAAAAAAAAAAAAGATACTGTAATACACCTGATGGAGCAATCATCCTCACATGGCAAAATATGATTTTCACACCTGGTAAATGAAATGACTCTGCTGCATGTTGAGGCCAGGGTTAGGAGCTAAGGTGAGCTGTTAATGGAAGGTTAGAGACCACAAAACGGCTCTTCAGGGAGCACCTTTCAAATGCTCTTTTCATGTACAGTAGCGCACAGTGATCAGAAGGCACTGGCGGCACACACTAAAGTCACTGTCACTGACAGTGGTTCTAACTGTGCAGTCGCCAGTTGATAGCTTGGGTTAAGATAGCCGGCTTGCTTGCCAGTGCTCCTCAGACTTAGGATAAGGCTTCCTCTCTTGTAAGAGCAATCCTGTATTCTTTCATCTCCCTCCTGGCATGCCTTCTGCAGCATACCAGGGTTAACCACTCACTCTCTCCTCGCAGACGAAGAGTTAAGCTATAGAGCCGAGACAACAAACTTTTCGACCACATACAGCTAAAGCCTCTGAGCCATTAAAAGAAAAGCACACAGTGAAAATCAAGGAAAATACTGATCACAGGTTGTGCTGGTAGGAGCCCGATGGCATTCAGAATCTGCCCTGTATCAGCACGCGAGACTGCTAGATCCAAGCAGGATGGCTATGCAATTTGCCAATCACTTGGGAACAAGAGAGAAGTGAGACCTGTGGGGAGCCAGCAGGCCCCAGAGGTACAGATATTTACAACAAAAAATCCAAGTGGAATCAGCAAGAGGAAGAGGCAAGGAGAAATGCACTACATGCTCTAGCACCAAACAAGACACGTAGCTTAACAAGACGCTTTAGCGTATCTGGCTCCATAAATTAGACTGCGATTCCCAGTTCTTTAACTCCCAGCTCCTGCTGATTTCTGTGGATAAAGGGGATGTTTGGCACTCCCAAGATCAGACGCCAGATCGAATGCTTTTCAAGAAGTACACAGATGAGTATGTTCCTAGGGAAGAATGAGCTAGAGCTAAGCCTTCAAATGAGCACAAGGAGAACCTCCTGCCCACAGACAGGAAAGTGGTAACCTCCTTCACTTCCTTTGTGGCTTTAACCTAAACCACAACTCCTCCCTTTGGGTTAGGAGTCTCTTCCACTCATTCAGATGTTTGTCAGCTTGTCTCCAATACGCAGCATCCGTCGCTGCCACATAGGAAAAATAAGCTCTCCTCCTTTTTTCCTTTCTCCCACACCCCTTTTGCAGTTTCTTTCCTAAACAAGAATGGCTTCAATGCACAGCAACGCAAGTCTAAACTACAGCTCTTCAGGCACAGGCACAGAAATTAGCAACTGCAACATGAGGGAGCAGGGAGAAAGGAGACGTTGCCATACAGGCTACACCAACATTTGGGAACGCTGGCAGTGAGGAAACGTTGCTGCCAGCAGGAAGAGTGACGCCAAACCAACTCACAGG
This sequence comes from Phoebastria nigripes, assembly GCA_035582835.1. Lineage (NCBI taxonomy): Eukaryota > Metazoa > Chordata > Aves > Procellariiformes > Diomedeidae > Phoebastria > Phoebastria nigripes. Next base: position 562,261 of record JAYKAV010001300.1, on the reverse strand, counting down.
GCTTTTCCATGAGTGCGAGCACTCCTTCCCAGCCCTGGGCGCAACATCCCTCCTTCTTCCCCAAAGAGTTTCAGAGCATGGATGAGGTGCTGAAAGCAGGGGGCGGAGGGGGGCAAGTGCAGGGAAGAGCTGTGCTGCCACAGAGGAGGCCCTTTGCCCATGCATACGGAGGTGAGATGGACAGGTCCYATCACCCCTAGTGTGGGGCGTCCATTAGGGAGAGGCAGCAGCTCCCCCCTCACTGAGATCCCATCATCTGCTGAAGGGAGGTTTAACGATGTGAGAGACAGTGGCTCCCACCCAAAACCCTCCTGGTCCACAGGCTTAACCTTATGATACCCAGGTGATATTGGGGTTTTTTAGCGAGAGTTGGGCCTTGTGAAAGATTTAAGCAGTACTGCACAGGCACTTTTTTCTACCTGACAACTGCCTATACCAGGTAGGCAGAGAGGTACTTGGGGGGTAACCTCTCCCGCTGCTCCCACTGCAGTGCACCGGGCAGCCACACGTGTCGAGTGATGCCGTCACTCCCTTGTCTGCCCCCACGCCCAGGATAGTTAGGGACTATTTAGGGTGAAGGGGAATGCTTTTTATTCCTTCAAGATTTTCAGAGATTTCAAATCATTGTTCTATACCTGATCAGGGAAAAAAAGAAAATGTTTTCACAGCTTATACCTAGAAACTATAAGCAAGTGAATTAAACACAAGATTTAATTTTACCTTCTTGAAGCACTTCATTTTGACAGCATCAAAACTTTTCTCCATTTCTTTTTTCAAGATGGGACACGAAACTGGAATCAACTTTTCCCGAAAATAGCAACAGTTTTGGCAAATCAGCAATTTTCTAAGAAAAATGTATCACTGGAGAAAAATCCTAACAAAACCTAGTTCTATTATTTCTTCCCAGCACCACGCAAGAATATGCCTCTATGGTGTAATTCAGCCTTAAGTTTCATAGCAACTCTGATTCAGACATATTGCACACACAGATATTAGAATATGCCTTTGACATCATGATAGCAATGCAAAATAGTGTATATACAATATGGCCAAGCAATGCTGCTATGGAAACCCTTGCTTTGAATTCCCGTATATGGGGTGTTTGAATTCCTATCCCTAATATTGCTTTAACAGAATTTTGTGTATTTTATTTCCTTGCTCAAGTCGCATCCCTCCTTCTGGACTCTCCCCCTTGGAAAAGAAAGATGGTTTTGTGGGTGAAGCAGAAGGTGATGAGATCTGTACCGCATTCCTGGTGCTGCCATACACACGTGCTCCATGAGCTACAGCAAGAGAAGTAACTGATTTGTGCCTCAGTTTCTGCAGCTGTAAAATGGAAATAAGCTGACGTCTTACTTTGGCTATGACTTGAATGTGCTTTGAAATCCTTTGTGACAGCCAGAAGATGCATGCATCCTTATTCCTATTTGTTCCTTTCCGTAGGCGAGGAGTTACTGTCCTCTACAGACCTATGCTGATGATCTCTCTATATTGAAGAACCAAATCAGGAAGTACAGTCGCCCACTCATGTAGCGAAGAGATAAGTAATAAAGCAGTGCACTTGCCAACTCCTAAGGAGGTGGTTTCTTAAAAAGACATAGGAAGCTTTCGTGTTTTGAAGCTGACTAATTTCAGAAAGTTCCCGTTTCGTTCTCTTTTTCTTAAACTTCTTCAAAAAACATGTGTTTACCTGCTCTTCTGAAGTGTCTTCTGCTAGGGAGGGTCAGACCAGCCAGATTAAAGGTAACAATGCTGGAAGAAAAGAGGACACTTTATCTGTCCATCTCCTCCATTTGCAAGGTGCTCCTGGTGATCCTAGCGGTACCTTTCAGGTCTCACCCCGACAAGGAGAGGATGCTGCAGCCAGCAGTGGCCATCTGAATCTGCCAACTGCTTCGGGGTGCCGTGCATCCTGGGACACATGGCACCACCTCCTGCAAAATTTGAGCGGAACGTGCAATCTAATAACGATCACCCAGCAGCCAAACAAACTCACCCATGCAATCCAATGATCGCAAATGCAGATTAAGTAACTTGCATTTGTCTCATGGTGTAATTGCCAGACTGCACATTCAAATGAGTATTTGTTTAACTGTGTGATATACAGATAGAGCTTATGCTCTTGAGGCCAAATTCACCCCTGTTGTAATTTCCCTAACTCCAGTAGCAATTACTCAAAGGATTAATCTGGCCCACAGTGTTTCCTAGTATATGTGATTCATCATTTCTTTCCTATAACAAAGAATAATACACTGTTTCAATCAGTGGTGATGTCCTGGCCTCCTTGAGGCTGCCGGACTCCCTGTTTAATCAGACATAAAACAAATCACTTGCAGAGGCAGAGGCGTATAAGCATGCTTTAATTACAATATTGTAACACCAATTAGAGATCTATCTAATCGAGGACTCAGTACTTCCTACTCGGGTATTACTCCCATGTTGGGATAATTACTGCTAATTAAGCTTGGAACTAATTAGGCCAAATGATCTCATTTATACCAACATAGATGACTTCTAGGAGTTCACACACACAAAAAAAATCCAAGGGTGATTTTATCATTCCTGGGCTCATCAGCACTTTGCTTTTGAAATGGACTGTCCCTCCCCAATGGATAAGCTCTGTTAAAATTCAAGTCCCAGATCTCAGATGATCTCAGATTCTTCCAAGGTAGAGAAATGCTCTCTGAAGGCATTTCAGCTGGTTGGCCCGAGTCACCTTCTGCTCCAATAGACACAGTGGATTAACAGAGCTGTGTCCCATCACAGCCCGTTTCATTCAAAACCTACAGACCACTCTCACTCAGTGATGGTTACAACTTCTCAGTGAACTTAGCACGATTGCTGCACAGAATAAGGAGGTTTGCTGTAGGGTGCTGCGCAGTGTTAAGACTTACAATAACTTTAAAAAAAAAAAATCCTTAAACACACCAATAGCCGTATGTACTTGTTGCATGATTTGCATCAATGCTGCATATAATTAGAAATTACATCCCAACACTCTTTAGTAATGGTGGCTCAGCTGTGCTGTATGTGATGGCTGAGGGAAGAGGCTGACTCTAGCTAACGGAGTTCCTTGCAAAGCCCGTCTGTGCTACAAGACTCGCCGTGTTCACAGTCTGACTGTATCTAATGAAGTTGGCTTTACACTGCAGTCAGAAAAATAAAGGACAGCCCATGAAGCTGTGTTCATGTTGCAGCTTCTCCTCCTCCCGTCCAACTCCAAAATTTCTGCACCAGCTCAGCACTGAGATTCTCAGCTAGAAAAGACACCAAGGCAACTACCATTTAGACCTGCCCTTGGCTTATGGGAACAGTTGCAGGCAGTAGGTAGGGTGTTCCCCACCTAACGTTGACATGGCTGAACTGCTGGGTAAAACAAAGCTTAAAAACAAAAACTCTGAGCACTGCATTTTTGTCTGGGTATTTTGGGGACTATGAGTTGGCCAGTATTTCAACAGTTGCTCCTCACCCAAAGATGGTTTGCACCAGTAGCGTGATTTCCTCCTGCAGTATTTGCCGATTTCAGTTTCATGGCTGAGTGAAAGAAGAATGCCACCTACCAGAATACCAGTCCCACCTCTCGAAGTGACTGGACATCTTTCAAATGCAAGGAAGGACTAGTATCAAGAACTGGCTGGGAGCACCCATCCTGGCACCCATCCGTCTGCGCTACGAACTTTACAAACCTACATGGCCTCCTGTCCCAGGGTAGTCAGAGTACCTCAACACCTCTGCTCAGCCTGTCACATCTGCTGAGGCTACAAACTGGCAGGTCTGTGCTATCAGACAGTACAGGTAAGTCAAGAATGGTTCAGTCACATTCACTGCACAGGCCATCTCTTTCTGTACAACCCTTCTTCCAACTCCTGCCTCAAATTCAAGCCTTCCAGGATCCGTTTCAAAGCACAGCATGTAGTAAAACCTGCTTCTTCTTTACTTTTGGCTTTCTCTCACCAGCTGCCTTTATTACTCCTAAAGCTTCCTCCTAAACACTTCATTTTCTTACGCTTTCTCATACTTCAGGCTGGAATCCTGAAGCTGCTGAACCCAGGAATTCACCATTGTCTCCAGGTCTTCTTCCAGCCTGCCCCTTTATCCTCACAGTGATCATTGTTCCCTGGTGAGTCACAGACATCCCCCCCCTCTCCCCTCCAAATGCCTCCTGAACAATCTTCTCTTTTCCAAAGCCTGTCAAAACTGAGCCCAGCAGGATTCCCTACACCAACCTGACCTGGTTACAATACCCCCTGGAACTGATCCTCCAGCTGTCTGTGAAATTTCTGTAGAAGTGCCACTTCTTTATGCGGTACCATTAGCAGAAGATTAATAAATAATGCACAGGAATAACACAATCCCCAATAAACAATGTACTACTACTACTCCTATTTTCTTAAGTGAGCAACATGGATCCTAGTCTGATCTCCCCCTCCAGTTGTTACCCAATCCTCATCTCAGCTACCAAACTCTCTCCTCCCTCCCCTGGCAAGCCTGTCATTCCTTTCTTCCCAGCTGCCTAGGCCTTCGCTGCTACCTCCTCCAGCCCAAATACACTAGCAGACACGAATGCAAGCATCCATACACGTATCAGGTTGCATGTTGAAAATGCACATGCTTCCATACGCTGCAATACAGCAGCCCACAGCCCACTGAATCATATTTATTTGGGTATCTGATGGAACCCCTGCAGGAAGAGATGAGTTGGAGGACATCTTCTAATGGAAACAAAATCACTGAACCCAAAGCCTGAGCAAGACAGTGGTAGATAGATGATCAGGGCAGTGTTCAGCAGAAGCACACATTGGGCCCAGGGGGCCTCTCTGAATGGCATCTTTAGCGTTAAAAGGGAGGAATTCAGGAGCTTTAGATCAGAAGTGCATCCCAACTGGGCATTAGACTCTAATAAATAAGGTGCTTTACACTGACAGAGTGCCAGAAACCTCCTAACATCCTCCCCAAGCTCTGCATTCAGGCATCTCTTCAGTCAACAATGGTTTGGATGGCAGAAACCAAGCAAACAAGCTCCCTACGTAACAGAGGAGGGAAGGGAAGCAACGTCCTGGTGGAGGAACATGAAGTCACAACCACTACAGAAAGCACCATGAATGCTCTAATTTGGGACTACAATAAGTCCTTCAGGATAGGGACTGTCTCTTTCCGGTGTCTGGACAGCACACTGCACAATGGGACCCCAGTCCCGTATCAGCACTTCAGTATGCAGTGTACAAATATTTACTGTCACCAGTGGCCCGCAAAGAGAGGCCGTCTCAGAAGGACCTCCCCAGGGGCACCTGCAGGGGATGATGGAGGTTTGAGTCAGTGACCTAAGACCCAGACCTGAGGAGCTCACTGTGAGTCACAGTTCAGTATGTCCTCCTTCCTGACAGGTTCCCTCAGTTATCTTTGAACACTCACCGATTTGGGTGTTTTAATATGTTTTTTTCAGAGCAAATCCCATACTCTCATTCAGGGTCTGCCTACATGCAGAGGTCCAGTTGGTGGCCAGCCCTGTATGGCCCTATATGTGAAAAGAAGAGGCAGAAAGTGCAAGGAAATAGACATGGGCCAGAAATAAACTCTTGTTCTCCTGGAGTGCTAGCCACGGGAAAACATCCAGGGTCCCAGCAGCAAGACGGCAGGAGAGTGGGGACACTGGCCCTGTCCCCTCCCACCCTGAGTATCTGGGTTGATACCGGCTGCATTTCCAAAAGGAAAGCAAAGGGGCTGCTGCTTACTGCAGGCAGCTGCCAGGTTCGTATCCTCTACCCTCTCAAGAGCCCTGGCTCAGGCTCTTGTTGCATAAGGCAGGAACGCATCCCTAAGCCTGAGATTTAGAAACAAGACGTATTTATTTGTTATTTTCAGTTATCTGAGTGCAGTAAAGGTCAGAACACTTATCTTCTGGGGTTGGTTCCTGCTCCCACTCATGTGATTCAAAACCAATTGAATGATTTTTTCCGTACTTCTCAGAAAAAATCCAGTGGGAATGAAACCTGATACAGGGCATCTTCTAAAGAGGATCTGTGGGAAATGAGGATCCACCGCAATGGGAGAAAGGGGGAGGCTTGTGGGCATTTCCGTGTACCTCCTCCCCAGTCCCCATTAGACACAATGAGACATGAATAAAGATGAGTGGGGAGGCCACAGGTTTTTACCAAAGTTTTAACCTAAGCTGATCTTGAGGACTGGAGTGGGCAGGTCACCTACATGATACTCCCAGAGCTGCATTTTGGGTGAGAAGACTCAAGCACATAGCTGCATGTCCTGTGCCCTGTACACAGGCTGCTCCATAATCTCCAAGATTAATTTATGCAAAACACAGGAAGATGTGCTTTTTCCTTTTGCAGTGAATGACTTCATTAACCTTTCAGGAGCTTGCCAACAGTGAAGTAGAAGCAATGGGAAAATCACTCTTCTTGAGGGAGGGGACTTCTGCCATGTTGCCAACAGCACATACCTGGGAGAGGCCAAAGACACGAGCAAACGATGGACCCTGACCTAGTGATACTCTGCCTTCCCCCTCTGCTCTCCCAGACACCCTCCGGTCTCTGCCCTGCTCTTGCAACAGTCCTTCTCCCCTAGCTGCTGACAGCTCACAGCGTGACCAGAGAGACAAGGAAGCCAGATGGGAAGGCAAATGAGGCAGAGGAACACAATTTTGGAAAGAGTCTGGAGAGAGACCTAGCCCGGAGGCAGAGTGGCAGGGAAAGAGCAGGTAAAACAGGTGAAGCAGGTATGGAGAGGGAGAGAAACAGCTGTGGGAAAAATGGGAAAAGGTGTATGGCACCTTGCACGGAGCACGAGGGATACCATCTCAGCATGCTAAGGAAGGGTCAGTCTGTTGCAGAGGCAGAAGGAAGAAACCAGGAACTCTCTGCTTAGGAGAGCTGGGGCTCATGGCTTTTATGAGCCTGGGACTGAGACGTGCCTGGCAGGGGCAAATGTGGTGCTACCCAGAAACAGAGCTAAACTCCACTGGAAGCCAGGAAGTCACCATGCCCTGTCCTGTAGGACACTGCATGAACTTCAACACTTGCTGCCAGGAACACCTGATGAGCCCTGACTTGGCYGGCTTTCCCATCAGCCTAGCTGCAGCCACCTCTCCCTGCCCTGGGGAAAGGACTTCTCCACGCCACATGTCCCCGCTGTGGGAGGCCAAACAGAGTCCATGAAGGGATATCCAAACAACCACCACCTTTCAACTGTTGCTGCTGGCCAGGATCCTTGCAGCCAAAATCCTGTCCCTGCAGGGAGGTGGTTAAATAGGCTGCATCCACTCTGGCTGACTTGGAGGAAACTCTATCCCACATCAGATAGTGGGATAGCCTCTGCATGGGATCAGGTGGCCCTCTCAGGCAGATGAGAGAGGGGTTCTCCCTAACACAGTGACCCTGCTGCCCCTGTCCCATCCAAAGAGCAACTCTCTTCCCCTGCTAAGCACAGGTCTCCCAGGAACAGAGCGCAGCTGTCCTGACGCACTGGGCGCTGGCTTGCTGGCTCAATGCAGCTCTCCAACAAGACGCAGAAGTGTCCCCAGACGTTTGGTGCTAGTCCTCTCCCCCTTCCATCACAGCTTTCCCTGGCAGAGCATGGGACCCTGAACTCAGCTGGGAGCAATGCAGGGGGACAGTCACCCTCCTCTTGACAACCACAGATGTCTCCAAGCAGCCAGGCAGAACACAATGCACGTTTTCAGGGCAGAGTGTCTAGAGCCAGGGAGACATTGGGGGAATGGGAGTAGGACAACGGACCAGGACCAGAACAAGTCGCGAGGCCATGTCCAAGGAGGTAAGGTGACATCAGGAGATAAAATTTGAGACTACAGACTTCATCAGGCTCCCAGGGAGAAATAAAGCACGCGGACATTGAAGTGACAACCGTGCTGCAGCTCAGAACAAGACCCAAGGCAGCCCCGTCCAAAGCCGGCGGCACACAAGCGGAGGGAGTCTCACCTTGCTCCGTCAGAGGGCAAGCTCCACCCCGCCTGGCTGGCGGCCGGGCCATGGCCACGGCGGGGGGCTGTCTGGCCGATCCCACGCCCTGTCCTTCTTGCTCGGGCCCTGGCCAGCCAGCCCCGCCGGCAGCTCCCATGCAGCCGGGCTGCAGTGACACGCAGCCTGGGACAACAAAAAGGGGTCCACGGCAGAGAGACACGCAAGGGATGAATTTGGGGAATAAACTGGAGAGAGGCAATAGGAAGAGTGTGTGGCGCATGAATAGTGGGGGAGGGTAGAAGATACAGGGTGAGAGAAGAAAATGACATGAACAGAAGGAAGGGAGCTGCAAATAGAAGGGGATGTGGAAACAGCAGAGAGAGACAGATTGCAAGAGCACTGGAAGTAGAGGAGACCTAGAGGGACAGAATATAATAAGAACTCTTGAGAGGAGAGGAGAGGAGAGGAGAGGAGAGGAGGTATTTGTGGTCTCCCTGAGAAGGAAGAAGAAAACCCTGCACTTTTTTCTCCTTAGCTTTCAAAGGTTTTGCAAAAGCAGAGTGAAGAGTTGCCATCCTCATTTTAAGAAGGGAGGAACTAAGGCGCAGAGACTGAGAGAGGCAGTGAATGAGTGAGATGGTAGAAAGGAGCTTAGCTCCCTACTTAAAGTCTTCTATCAGATACAGGTGAAGAGCAGTCTTGACTTTCTTCTCCTGAGCACACCAGAGAGAGCCCACTACCCAAAGATGGTAGGAAGAGGGCCTGCTAGAAGAACGAGAGATAAACCAAAGTAGCATAGGAAAAAGAGCAGCACCTGCTCTTTTTTGCCAACGCCAAAGTCTCTGGAGGTCTGGATTTAGACATATTCAGAGTAAATAAAACTAGAACGCACCAAAATAAGCAATGTCTGAGTGCTTACGTGGAGGATTACCCGCGGGGAGAAGATGTTGCAGTGCGGGTTCAGGTACTTGCCAACCCTACCAGCTTACAGCCAGCCGCAAGGAAAACAGAAGTGGGGTGCACGGGAGGCTGTGCGACAGGGGCTCTGCTCCTGCAACACTCACTAACACCTTTCATTTGCAGCTTTTTTTTTTAAGTGTCTAATATTTATCCAGTTTAATTTGTACCACCTTTAAGTTTCAACTGCCACTATGGAAAACAGGGGGTTTGTGCGCACAAACAAACACCAAGCCCCCAACGCCACGTACACCTGAGCCAAATATAGTTTGTAAGAGCCCTGAATAAACCAAATACCTGGTGCCTGTTTGCACTCCTGTACACACATGGGCAAACAGAGCTTCTCAGTTACTCACCGCACACAGGAACCCAAAGGATCCGGTATTTTCCTAACCTCAGACAACACTACTTTAAGGCTTGCTAGCACAGGAATTGTCTAGGATTCCCTCGTCAATGAGTGACGAAGGTCTCTCTGCTATAAACTGATGTTAATGGCAGGTTGTGTACCTTGTTTGTTTATTGCCGAGGAGGAATGTTTGTCGTGGCTGTCAAGCTTATAAAAATATTTCCATGACTTCAGACAGCTTGGCATTTTTACATGCAGCTGAGAGAGTGGGTGAATGTACAGATGAAAAATTGAAGAAACATTATTAAGGGAGGAAAGAGAATATCTCCTAGCACCACCAAGACGGCTTAGAAAGGCCAGAGAGGTCAGAGACATTTCTGAATAAAATGCTTTTTTTTTCCCCTGGGGGTTTCTGAAAAGCTGGCAATAATTAAACATTACAACACCTTTCTGGAGTAGATAAGTCAGCTGAGGCCATCTGAGGTTAAAAGACTTGCCCGTGATCACACACAGCAAATCAGTGGCAGAGAGGAGAATGAAACCCAACAGGCTTAGCTTCCATTACCCAAGTCCTACACACCTGGCTGACGTTCAGATCAATGGACAGGAGCTGTGCTGACTGTGGACCTGACTGTCAAGCACAGGTCCTCCAAGACAGTACAGCAATCGGGCGAAAAGCTGAGCTGCAGGCATCCACCCTAACTTAAAGATGGTAATTGTGAAAACAAGTGACAGAAGGCTGGGAAGCAGTGCCTAGTTACGAACCGTGGTGCCAAGTGGATTAAATATACGTCGATAGATTCAATTACAAAGAACAGCACACAAAATGGAAGTGACTGCACTCAAGGACCCAGGATGGCAAGAAATAAACCCAAAATAAATCACAGTTTTCAGTAGGAAGAAATCCATGCTTCCGGAACTCGTGGAGAAGGTGCAGCCTTCTGTCTCCAGGGGGACTGTCCCAGGCCACCCCAGGCAGTGAGCGGACAGTGACACCCAAGCCCCGAGGGCTAGTGAGAAGCCTGCGGGACTCAGGTTTAGTGGGCTGAGAGAGATCCGTATCACCTAATGCAGAGCAGCCYTTTGTTATCGCTGTCACCAGAGAAGCCGGAGAGTGAAGTGGTGGAGAAAGTGAGCTATTCCCCGTCCCCCCCGGCTGCCCCCGGCTCACCAGGGCAGGGGCTGAGACGTACCCGGTGAGCAAGGAGTAGGAAACCTGTTCCACACTTCAGTCCGCACTGCCCTGGGCTGGAATATCCAAGGACACCCTCACCAGTGTTGATATTCAGCCCTGCATCCATCTGTGCCCAAATGCACGTTCTGTTTTGGGGGGCTCTGAAAGTACCGGATCTGGCAGAAGGGGAGGCCAGATCTTGACACCGCTGACCAACTCAATGGTTCAATACTCCTCGTCTGTAGTGGGAACGGAAGCTCAYCTCTTCGCTCTCCTTCTTCACCCATGCATTCCCCCAGGATTTCAAAAAGTTATGAAATTATCATTTCCAACTTCATCCTGCGCTTACCACGACACATGTACTACCCCGATCACTAGTAATGATTTAATTTCTTCCTCCTTCTTGGAGCAAAAATAGCGAGGATAATCATTCAGCACTCCATACACACAGCTGCCACCTGAAAAATGCAGGTGAACGCAGTTAAATGGAAAGGCAAGTACAATCTCAGACCATTTTTTGTACCTGGAGAACTAGACCAGCAGTATTTTGCATGCAAGATTACAGGTCTGTGTGTAGTTGCATTTTCACATTCCATTACTGCAATTGCACACGGCCAGTTACGTGCCTTAGCAGCAGCTTACAAAAGCAATTGCTGCTAAACATACAAAATCCAGTCCCCAGATGCACACGCGCAAGACTAAAAAACTGGTCCTTATTTTTCTGCTACAGAAAAAACATGTATTTGCTAGCTGCCTGCCCCCTGCGCAAACACCACACCAGTGTATTTCCTTGCACTTTTACTTGTATGTTGATCTGCATATTCATTCAAGCCTTGCAATAACCTAAAATACATACAGCATTTTGCAATTAGAAGCATCCCAAAAATGCAAAAAAGCCCCAGTTTTTGCAGAAAAAATTCTTCTCCCAGCAAGCAACTGTAACCACCTCTCCAGCTAGAATGTACTGTCTGTTTAAGGCTCCAGAGAAACACAGCGCTAACCCTTTAAGACAGTAAGAGATGAATACTTTTTTTCATTTAAACTATAGGGGAGTTTTACCTAGATAGACTGCAATTTCCTGAGCTCGAGTCTGGCAAAGTGCCCAGGGCTAAGACCACCCCCGGCCCCCCCTTCTTTTGGCAAAAATTACCATGGCGTCTTTAATAGTCAGAAGTAGTTTTTAGGGTTTTGCTTTTACAAAAGATGCCGAGACAAAACTCCGTTGTAAGCAAGCCCGGGTACTGCAGAATTTCTTCCAAGAACTAAACTGATGCGCGACGTCCAAAGCGTACTATCCCCAAATACCCTACCGACGGATGGTTCAGTACTGAGTCAGAGGGAAGCGGACTGAATCACAAATAGCCATTCCTGCAAACTGCTCCCCCCCCTCCCAAGTTTACAATCCGAGCAGTGACCAGGTTGTGGTTAGCTTGGGAAAGCTGATGAGATCACAGTCTGGGGAGATACAGCCTCAGCCAGCCTCAAGTTTTTGTTAATCGGCTCCTTGTTTTGCGTGGAGACACGGACAGCAGTTGTTATACCAGGTTTACCATATGTTTATAATATTGTTGTTATGGGAATACATGTACAGTCCGTGTCACTGGCAAGTTGCGCTGTTTTCTGCTGGAAGGACAAAACAGAATCCACTGTCCAACGGAGCGCCGAGTGTGCGCGTACTTCTAGCAAAATTTATCGTAGCATGAGTCACGCTCGGTGCAAAACCACACGCTTTGTTCATGCGGTGGTGTGCGAGCCCGCTGTAGTGTCTGCACAGGAGCACGCGGCACTCCACAATGGTACGCAAGCAATTCGGTGTGCTGCTCCTTCCCTGGGAGGCGGGCAAGCATTACCCCCATTTTACAGATTTCAGCAGGAAGATCGATCCGAGCTTTAAAGCGATTTGCCTAAGGCTGCCCGCCAAATCAGTGTCAGGACTGCAAGTTCTGCAAAACCTCCATGTCCAAGACCGCCGTTTCTCAAACGGGACAAGTGAAGGATAAAGCAGGGATGACATTAATTCAGTTATGTACATAAGACCATATCACGTAGCAGAAATATCTGCCTCCCCGTGTGTCCCAAAATGGTGTTTAGGGCAATGAGTTTGCTTACAGGACACAGGAATAATGTGTCTGTGTGTGCGAGTCTGTTACCAAAACTACGATGCCCAAGATGCCTGCACCCTTAGGTGTAGGGCAGGGAGCATCAGCCAGTGGTGCTCGCATCTCCAGTGGGCAGGAGCAATGTTGGTGGCTCGAGTGGCTCTGCCACGCAGGAGCAGCCCCAAATAACTGCTGAGGAGAAATCCTCTTGTCTGACAGCCCCCAACACCACAAAATCCAGGCTGAAGGAGTGAAATATGTTTTGTTTACTGCCAGCCCCACCAACTCCTGAGCTGCCGCTTAAGATCTCAGAGGCGAGAGCAGCTGACTGGAGCAATGCACAACCAGTTCAAAGGAAAACCGATTTACCCGTTTAGTCTCCTTCTAGACATCAGCAAACAGCGTAAGAAATGGCCAACTCCCCTCCCCGCCTCCCCTCCCCAGCCCTGACACGTTGCCATTTTCCGTCCCTGTCTCCATGCAGCTAGACACATCCCATGCCGTAGTTGAGGAGCGGCGTGCAGGGTTTAATTGTGCACGCGCTCTCCGGGGAAGGGCAGCATGGGATGCAACTGACTGTCCACAAAGGAGCGGAGGCAGGAGGCCAAGGCTGGTTATTGGCCTGGAGTCATACTTGCTGATCGGCACATCGAGGATTTTAAAGTGCATAGCTGATCAGATCAGCAGCTTGTCCTAGAAGGAGAAAAGTGACATAAAATATGCACAAGCCTTCCTTCTGTCCTGACAGCAGGTTGAGTTTTCAGATGATGTGGAAACAGCAGCCTGCTCTCCTCCCCCCAGCATGGTCTCCTCTCGCGCCCTTGCTGCAGCGCTGCCGTCTTGTTCCCGACCCCAGAGACTCCGCTCCCTCCCCAGCCTTCGTGCCGAGGCTCAGGCTCTGGCCAGGGGGCTCCACGCCACTGTTTTTATGCCCACTCAGCCCTTGGCCTTTCTTCTCAGCGTGCCAAGCGGGGGCTCATTAGTGTTCCCTCTTGTTAAGCTTTTGTGGCTCAAGCCCATCCAGCACCAAGCTGGAACAAAAAGGGCATCAAATCTCCATCCAGGGGGGTGCAAAACTTCCCCGTGCTGCCAGCCCAGCTGGAATTCAAACAGGTGATCCCGGAGAGGAAAGGTGAAGCATGCACGCATGTGATCTGTGTGTGCGGGAGCAGCGTGTAAGCTCTCTCTGCAACAAGCAGGCGCTGCTTCAGCTTCTTCCCAAAGACAGCAACTTCGACTATGTTTGACCTGAGATCAGTCCTCTGCATGTGTATGTGCGTAACATTTTTATGGCGTCGCTTGTGCACGCGATGTCTGTGGTATGTGCCTGCTCCGTCACGGGAACGCTGCCGTGAACGGAAAAGCTAAAACATGGCACATGCTGGTTTTAAGTCTCAGCTGCCCTGCGCCTCACATCGTAATTTGTGCTATTGCAAAGTTGGCTGTCAAATACTACCACTACCAGGCTGATAGAATAAGCTATTATGTAAACTGAGGAAAACATGAGAATTGGGCCATGTCTGTGCAGGAACCACACTTACAACATGTGCACGTTGCCCCTCAGGAGGAAGAATGTGATACACAAGCAGGTGTGTGTGCACAAACTTGCTGTTTCCATGCATGCAGAGGGGCTGGGTGCGCGGGAGCATTCATAATAAAGCTTTATTTCATCCCCACATATATTTTCACAAGGGACAGATATTTTGTCCTTGCTGTTGCCAGATTCCAACATAATTAACAGAAATTTACAAAGACATTTTAACAGAAGGTCCCCCTACCAGAGAAACCACCTATAGAAAAAGCAAGCCACAGGCTCTCTCCCCATCCCCTCAGCTGCAATCCTTGCCCGAGTTGCTATCTGGCTACAAAGATCATCTCTTCCTCCCACCAACTGCCCCAAACTCTGCCGAGTCAGAAAACTCAACCTCCGTTTTCTTCCATGCCGACAAGTCCTGCTACCTCACATTCAGTTTAGCTATGCTCCATCCTCACTCGTGTCCTGATTCAGTTCAAAATTCCCCCTCTTTTTAAAGCCCTCCAAGGAGCCGGTCCACGGTCTTCCTTGGACATCCTTCCTCCCCGCTCCCCCATCTGTCTACATCCTCCCTCCGCAGGTTTTCCACCCAGCAGCAGAACCATAAGTGCCAGAGCCGCCTCCTCCTCCTCCTCCCCAGGTCCAGCTGCCTGGAACCGGCATTTTTTCTCCCTACCTCACAGCCTGACAAGTCTCCTTTCAAACATGATCTGATACTTCTCCCCCTCCTGTGACAGAAAACCTCAGAGTCTTTCTCCCTGCTTCTCACATACCTCCATCACTGGACTCTCTGACTGTAAAGCGTGCGGGATAAAGGTATCATGGAAGACATTACAGCAAATCATGGGGTTTTGCTTTGATTCTTTTCCTGCTTATTTATTTATTTTTTGAAGGGAGGTAACAAGTCAGAAAGAAGCTGGCTGAGATTTCTGCCGTACATTTTTTTTGCAGCAGCAAGATCCTCCATCTTCCTTGCTGGATTGAATAGGGTCTCAGGACAATTTAGACTCCCTCCCCCATCTCCCATTCCTGCTCATATTCTTCAACACACGATGCTTTCCTCCCAGCCTTGACTGGGAAAGCACATATCCTCACCCTCTCCCCCTCTTTTGGCTCCTGCCTCGCTTAGGTTGTGTCAGGACATTAGGATGATGAACATTGGTGCAGCGCAGATTCTTGTAGGTTATTTTTTAACAGAACAACTAGAATCAATGAAACCTGAATGATGGCAGATGACAAACTTAAAAGACCTCGCGAGGATGCACCTAGCGTACCAGGAGGCTTTCTGCATCTCACACCACAAGGAAAAAATAACCCTCCAAATTTTAACCAAACCCAGTGCCGATGCTGTAATGAGGCCGGGCGTGAGGACTGGGGTTTCTCTCCCCTCTGCCTTTTATTTTTTTTTGCTCTTGCACGTTATCACCTCACCAACAGTAGGTTAACAGCCACAAAACCTCCAGCAAGCAAGCAAACAAGCAGGCTTCACATCGCTGCTCTCCCGCCGAGCTAGATATTTACTTGCTGATAAACGGCAATTGTAAATACATCTCATTTAATCTCCCAATATCCAGGAGGGAAAAAACATCTCCCATCCCCGCGGCAGACTTGCCGGGTCTGCCCGGCTCCGGAGGCAGAGGGATGGAGGAGTGACAAAAGACCCCGGCTTTCCACCCTCCCCCGGGCCGCCCGCCGCCCCCGCGGGGCTTCACCCCGGTGCAGGGCAGCGGGGAGGGCGGCCACCCCCGGCTCTTCCCCCGCCCCATCCTCGGCCCGCCAGCCCCCCAAAAGCCGCCGGGACAGAAGCCAACAGGTGGAAGGAGCTTTTTGTCCCTTCCGCGCTCGGTCCCGGCTCTCTCCCCCCCCCCGCCGCCGGTCCCGGGATCACCCCCGGCCACCGCGCTCCCTCCCTGTGCGCCGCCGCCGACGGGGGGAAACTGAGGCACGGCGCCGCGGCGACGGCCGCCGCCGCCGCCGCCCGACCGACGGCTGCAAAACTTTCCGCCCCCCCGCCGCCGGGCCGGGCCGGGCCGGGCCGGGGGAGCCGGGCAGCAGCGTGCAGGGGCCGACTGCGGCACACGCAGCCGCCTGCCCGCAT
>JAYKAV010001300.1:530324-545912 GCA_035582835.1 Phoebastria nigripes | reverse complement strand
TGCCTCAGGCGGCGAAGGCGCGGAGCGGCATGTCGGGGGGCGGCGGCGGGGAGCGGGACCCTGCCGGCGGCGCGGCCTGCGCTCGCCGGGCGCTAGGGCAGCATCAAGGCAACTTAGGGGGAACCCTTGCGGGGCCTATTGTCTGCGCGGGGCGGCGGGGCGGCGGGGCGGCCTCCCCCCGCGGGCGCCGCGGCGCTTGGTACGGCCCAGGCATTCATGCCAAGCGGCTTTCACACATGGAGGCTTGTCTCCAGTGGCTGCTGACAAGCCACAAACAAGACGTCCCCCTCCCTCCTCCTCCTGCCTCCTCCTGCCTCCTCCCTCCTCCGGCCTCCTCCATGCGAACTCCCAACTCCGGTGACAGGCGGGCGGGCGGGCCGGGCCTCGCCGCCGCCTCCCCTCACACCCGCACCCCCACTCGCCGGGGCGCGGGGACAGGGAGAAGGCCGCCCGCCGCCTCCCCGGGAAAATGGCAGGCGCCGAGCCGGCCCCGGGCCTCGCCGGGAGGGTGGGGGGTTTCCAGCCTCCCGCCTCCCCCAGCCGGTATGCCGGCCTCCGGCAGAAGAGCGAGCGGGAAACCTGCGAAGTAAATAACACAGGTCCACCGCATCCCTTCCTCGCAAGCGCCGCCGCTAACTATGTCTTCCAGCGCTCCGGCTCCTCGAGGGTGGTTATCGGCAGAGGAGCCGGCGGAGAATTTGCCCGATTGCCCCGCGGTCGCGCAAATAACCTCGCGTGCCAAATGGTGGAGGCCCAGCCCCAGGGGCCTCGGGGTCAGCTTCACCCCGCAGCCGCCAGCCCTCTTCACGGCAAGGCGGTGGCAGGAGGCGGGAGAGAGGGGCGAGGAGAGGTTTTACCCCGTACCCGAGGAACCAGAAAAAACGAGCCCTTGTGGGATCCTGGAAATTTTTGCAGCCCCCAGCGCTGTAAACAGCGGGGGCGAGGGAGCCTGGTTCTCCAGGGGGAAAGTCCAGGCATGGCCGGCTCTGACGGCCCGAGAGACCCGAAGAAGGTCTCGCCCACCKGCAAGGCCGTGCTGCGCGCCTGGGTCCGGGCTCACAGAGATTTGGGCAAAGTTTTTTTTTGGTGACTTCAGCTGACAGGGTTCCCAGGACGTTCAGGTTTGTACGCCCTCCGTCCAGCAAAAGCTAAACCAAAACACAGCCAGCGTGAATCATTAAACTCTGTGCTGCCTTACGTATGGGTTCAGCAGGGTTCACTCGGCCCAGAAAGCAAGCCACATGACCGACTGTCATATGTTTCATAACGAAACCACAAAACTCGGTCTCAAAAAACACATCCCTGTCCAGGGACAACAGAAGTTTTTTTCTGTGAGTCTCAGCGGAAAAGGTCTGCGGAGCCCAGAAGAGTGTTGCACAAGCATCAGCTGGTTTCATTTAATAGAAATAATTACAATAATCATAATAATCACCACTTGGATAGCTTTTTTTGTCCAATGATTTCAAAGACATTTTACTAACCCGGGCAAGTATTTTTATCTTAAATTTAACAAGTGGTAAAACAGATTCAGGCAGATGAAGTGACCTACCCAAGGTCATCTTCTGAACCTGTTTCAGAAGGGAGGATGCACATTTTTGAACTCAAGAGCTCAATAGAAAAGCCACTTCCCAAAAATAGAGCTCCTACAATCCCCCCAAACTCAAAAGTTGTATACAAGACAGGGTTTCACTGTGAGAAATGTTAACCAGGTCTAATTTGTAGCTTGGATACATCTAGGATAGATGCAAATGAGGTGCTTCCCATGAAAGAGAAATAGAGGTCAAGCAGGGAAGGAAGACTGCAACCAAGAATGACTGGGGAGAAAGGAGAAGGGGAAGAGCAAAGCCAGGAGAGAAGGCTGGAAAATCAGAGACAATCTTACAAATTTCCCAGCTGGAAGAGCAGGAGAGTGCCAAGAGATCTGGGTGAAAGGACTGAAGGCAACATGGAGAATATAAAAAGGTGGAAGAACATACAGTCTGGAATTGGACAGGCAGGAAAACCAAATCAAACCATTTGCAGTCAGGCA
Organism: Phoebastria nigripes; assembly: GCA_035582835.1. Taxonomy (NCBI): domain Eukaryota; kingdom Metazoa; phylum Chordata; class Aves; order Procellariiformes; family Diomedeidae; genus Phoebastria; species Phoebastria nigripes. Next base: position 543,883 of record JAYKAV010001300.1, on the reverse strand, counting down.
CTTGGGATTTGGTAGAGCACGCTCTCACCAAAGCCTTGGGCAAAGGTGTCAGTCAACCCCCCTGAGCAGGCTGYGGGAAGCAGCGTGGGCAGGCACAGAGTCCTTAGGAGGACTCTCACCTTGGCACATGCTGGGAGCACGGCACTGCAAGTCCTCAGAAGAGGATGGCTCCCACACTCATCCTGTTGAAAACAAAGACAGATTATACGCAGAGCGGTCATCACGTCCAGCTTCATCTCCCACAGTCTCCGCAACGGGACGTAGGGCAGCAGGGTCTGCAGCCGTGCGTGCTCTGTGCAGCAAGGCTCTACCCGTCTCCTGAGCCTAACACCCAGCTCAAGATTTCTGAGTCTTTTAAGGAAGAACAAAAGCCTCTCTGTATTGTCACAGGTTGAAGCCTGATTATTTCAAGTACCCACATTCTGCTAAKGGGGAAAAACAACCCAGGGCTAAACTTACCTTCTCTGGGAACGGCTGCGCCCAGTAGCCTTTCTCCACTGCTCCCAGTCTCACTCTTTCAGGTCGTTTTCGAACCTTGATGAAGATGACTTCGTCTTCTTTTCCAATCCCTGGACTTCCTAATGCCTAATCAGCTCCAGGTGAGGCCATATCTTCTTGCAACTGATGAGAGCTGCTGCTCTTGGCAGGGTGGATTTTCCCTCTTCCTTCATTTCCATAACGTTTCTCTTCTGTTTACTTTCCCATTGCTCTCCTCATGGCCCCAATTCAGGACAGCATGTAAGCACATGTTTAATCTCATTGATCTCATGGCACTCCATGTACGAAGGAAAACATGGGTCCCTTTGCCCAGTGCCTGCTTATGAATTTTACATTAAAGAGACATGAGGTAGAAGTCAGAAGTGGTCGCTCAAGAGCAGACTGGAGCGTGGACTTCCCCCTCCTCTCCGCCGAAACCCTGAACAGCCAGGCTGGTGATTCCTGCAGATGCTTCCTCTCGGGGGGGGGGGGTGTGCCCAGAGAAGCCACAACTCTTTTAAGAAAATCCTAACGCCTTTGACAGAAGAGGTGAGCATGCCCTCTCTCTCCGAAACAGCCAGCAGCTGGGGAGCTGGAGCATGTCCATGGGAGATGCAGACAGGAAAGCCCTGGGGCAGAGGAGGCAGCGGGGGCTGGGTCTTCCATATCCTCCATGGGTGCTTTAACCCCTTTGGACACCGCACCTTAAAAAGAAGCATCAGCCTCTCTGGGGGCTTGCAGAGAGTCCATCCTGGAGGCTTGCTCCTTTGGGCAAAGAGGCGTTTCATGGCCGGCTCCTCTTGCTGCTGCTGTTGTGCTTGGCCTTGTCAAGGAGGAAGCTTTCCCAGATACAAAAGAGCAGAGCTGCTGAAGCCGTGGGGCCTCACTGTCAAATCTGATGGGTCTGAGGGGTCTGGGCATCCCCAGCACCAGACACCAGCTGAACAAGGGTTTGCAGGATCATAATTTGTGCTCARATGTCTAAAATTCACCTGTGACCTGCTTTAGGAGACTAAGAGCTTCCTTTTATTTGGCTCATCATCTGTCAAGTAGGAATTACAATGCCCCTGTCTTGCACTTCTATTAATTTAGATTATATGGTGGGAGATTTTTGGGGGGAGCGGGGAAATAACACCTTTTCAGTATGTGCATGTACAATGTCTTGTGTAATAGGACCCCGACCCCAGTAACATTGTTTAGATGGCTGCTGTAAAACAAGTAGCATGTAATGGTCTGCATTCATCCATATGAATATACCTAAGTTTCCTCGTCTACTGCACTGAAGCATTCAGCTGTTCCCTCGTCTACAAATATTATCAAGAACGTGTAAAACCCCTTATGTTTATCCTGTTTCCCAAGCAGGAATACATACACCTGCACCATACAGATGTTCTGTGCATGCAGGGTAGACCAGACACCTTTAGAGCGCGCTGGGCATACTGTGCCTATGCAGATCATCTGCACAGCATACGCACAGCAGGTCTGACAATTTTTGGATTCATTAGACATAGTGCGTGCATGCTACACAGTTCACCTCCCCAGTGTGCAGTCGACCTATCCTGAATTTCCGGATGTTCAGCAGCCTGGCTATCTGAAAGGCCTGATGGGCATGTGGAAACTCTGGATAAACGTACACAGTATTCAGATTTCAGCCCAACAAAATTCCCAGGTGGAGAAAGATGAGATGTCCAGGGAAATATGCAGACGCGGCAGCTCATGATGCTGAAAAAGAAGGGGTGGTTCATCTGTACCTGTGCAGCAACCACCCATACCTCTTCTGATCTATGCTGCTCTGCCTTGCCTGGTACTTGTTCTTCTCAGTCGAGTGCCCAGGCTGTTCTGCAAGCTGCGAGTTTTGTGTCTGCTCTGCTACTCTGAACTTGCACGGCTCTCTGTGGTTGCCCGTACACACACATCCCGTCTCATAATGTGTAGGCTGGTTGTGATTGCTGCCTGTCCCTCTGTCCCTTGGAGTAGATGTTCTGAAATGCTGTGCTTGGTCACATTTTGCAGCACTTTGGAGAGTCTTTTGCTCAGCGCCATTAGTTTTTCCCATTGTCAATACAGCCCATCTAATTCCATTGCTGTAGATGCTTCATTCCCGGTCAGACCTCAGACAAAATACTCTTAAGAAAATCTTGGGAATCCCATTATGGCCAATTTTCAAGCCATCTGTTACTTTTCTTAAAGTCCCTGTTCTTGGATTCATGGGTTATGCAAGAATCTCAGCCTTCACTAATAAAGGAAAAGTAACTTTTCCAGCTCATGAAAGGCTCCGACACTGGAATAGCAGAAAAGGACCCTGAAATGATCGTGCATTTATTTTCAAGCCAGATTTCTGAGCTCATGCCCTGATTTGCAGGTCCTGCCTCTCAGCGTTGCTTTCTGGGGGGACAGTGCAATGTTCAGCTGGTTTTAGACCTTTCTGCAGGAGGCAGAGGATGCGCCACGGAGCGTGGCGAGAGGAGGAGAAGGACGGCTCTGGAGCGGTGCACTGGGGAGGTATCCTGAAGTCTTCTCAGCCGGAGGGGGGACTGTTCCTCTTGCAGTAGCATTGTTCTATGGTGGTGTCATGCAATGAGATGGTGCCGGTTGTGGTTGTAACCAGCAGGCGGAGCTGAGCTGAATAAACAAGAGCGAGCTATTCATAGCCATGAAGAGGGCAGAGCACTCCTCTCCTAGCAACACAACCAGAAGAAGAGCAGAAGAGCTCTGCCCAACTGGTGAAGAAATGTGTGCGTGAAATGTTGATGTTCCTCCCTTGCTGAGCAGTTCCCGCTCTATCGCTGTGCGATGCCTGGAGACCCCTCACCTGCCCTGCTCCCTCTCTCCAAAACCTCTGTTTGATCTCAGCGATGCGCTCGTGCAGGTGGTGGCAAGGTCTGTTTTCTGGGGTTTGATCAGTGGAAACGTCCTTTTCTGGTTTAAAAAGACAGATGAGAGGWGAAAGGCGGGGTGCAAATCTGCACCTTGGGCTGCGGCAGCCAGGAGCTTCTCACAAGGGTAGGAGGAGCAGGGACACGCACTGCCCTGCTGCCTGTCTCAGGGTGGGTACTGGACCATCCTTGGTCCAGAGGAGCCACAACTGGCTGGAGGGCTGCTCCGTCATGCCATTTCTCTGCTCACTTCTCCTTATCAGAAGGCCAGTTACATCAACACCTGCATGTAGGGCCTGATTTTTTTTGGGGGGGTAGGAAATCCTAGGGCATAGCTCTGGAAGCTTTGGGTGCAGGTATGTGATGAAGCCCACGGCAGGGGAATAATACCAGGTAAATGTGCAGGGACGTTTTGCAAAGGAAACTAGCACAGCCAGCCGTTTGAAAAATTAGGCATGTAGTAGCAAGGTACTGACAAGTGTTCCACACACCTGTAACACCGCCAGTAAATCAAGCAAAAGCATTTGTCAGCTCGTCATTAGGAGAGTAATGAGGTAAGTACAACAGAATTTAGGGCAAGCAAAGAGGCCAGCATCCGTCACAGCAGATATCGCCAGAGACAAAGAGGAGTCAAAGTTTAAAAGAAAACGTATAGAATCCAAACAGAGGGAACCCAGTCCCTAATGAAGAGCGTCCCTTGCTCTGACCTCTGCATAGTGAAGACATACAGCCTCTGGGAAGGACCATGTCTGCCTTCGTCCTGCTACTGCCACGTAACGACAGACGCAGAGTCCTCAGCCGTCAGGACCACGCGCTTGTGATTTCACCAGTCCATACATGTAACAAATGCCCCCAAATCAGCATACAGGTATTTTGATCTCTGGCACACCACGATGAGCAGAGTGTTGACAGACATCTTAGTTTTCCAGCATGTTTTCAATCTGCAAATTTAATAAATCACTGGGAACAAACAAGGAGGGGGGGGGAATCATAGGCACAATTACAATGTCTATCTGAAAGCTGCATACTAGGCTTCCAGATCTCTTGCAAAACATGCCACCACTTGAACTCCAGGAGTAATTATCTTTTATGGAGTTTGGCGAGGAGAGAGGGCCTCGACTCATAGTTTGCCATTTGGTTGCAAACTATTTGCTAAATAGCAGGAGAATGATCAAACCCAGGAATCCTAGGTTCTGCTCCTAGCTATAGGACCTAGAGGTTAAAATAGCAGAGGGGCCAACCGAGTCACATAGATTTAGCCCATCCAGATGAAAGGCAGAGTAGCTGAAGGGGTAAGAGAACTGTATTCTAGTCTCTCTCTGTTTAATTTGGCATTGCAGGAGGGTTAGGCATGCAGGGGGTCACAGACTGAAGCCTTGGTCGGCAAATAAGGTTAGGAAGTGTCCTGAAATGTAAGTGAAATAGCAGTAGGGGAAAGCCAGCGATGTAAGGTGTGCTGGCTCCCTCAGTGCAGCCTCCCTGAGTGTGCAGGAAATTCAGCCTGGGACTCTCACTTACTGTACCTGATTCAGCTGAAAAAGCAAAAGCCTGGTACAGCTAAGAGTATGTGATAGAAACAATGATAAGACAAGAGAGAGCAAAGAAAAAGGAACAATTGATTTAATGCCTTCTTCGTTTGTATTTAAATAAGTAAAGATGCCAATAGAAGGCTCTAGGCACCTTACCACACAATTAACACAACCAAAGAGAAACCAAACTACGTACCACTCCCAAGCAGCATGAAATGATTATCCAGAATGTGCTCTGTCACCTCCCAGAGGAAAAAAAGACTTGCTTCAGCCCTCCCAGCCTCTCTCACCAAAGGCTGCCATTTGCAGTGTGCTTGCCCTGTGGATTTGTGCTGGGAAAGAGGGACAGCACGCCCCCGAGAGCCGCTGCTGCCCTGCCAGGGACCCCCCTCACCCTCTGCCGGCCCACGGACCGAGGAGACAGGCGATGCTCCTAGTGACTAGTGCATGGGAAGGGGATACAACGTGCTGCTCTTCTTTCACTGGTAGTGCTTAGCAGGAAGAATGTTGGCTCGCCCAAGATCCTGTTGACACTGATGAATTTTCTTGGCCCCAGCATAGCAAGCTGGAAGACTCCTGTGTCCGAATGAAAAAAAAAGAAAAGAAAAAAAAAAAAGTTATTTCACCAACAGTTATTTCACTAGCAGGACTGTTACAAGCTCCAAGCTCATAACGTTGTTAGTATTTCCCCCACTACCATGCAGTTTGAATTGTTTCTGTTTTCCATTAGCATCTCTTGCCCAACGCTGCAGCTGCACGCACCCCCCTCTCCCCGCCAGCGGGGCCAGGGCTGGAGCTGACAGTCCTCCTGCTCCCGGCCCTCAGCTCAGCAGGGACAGCCGTCCGCCTTCCCCCTGCCTGTGCCCAGCACTTGCAGCGGGCAACCAGCACCGACGCCGCTGCCCGTGCCGGGCTCTGCGAGGCAGGGGCACGCTGGGTGCCAGGGATTTGGGCAGGGCTGTGTGTGTTTCAGGTGCGGTGCCTGGGTTAAGGGCAGCATGCCAGCCTCTCGTCCTGCACGGCAGCGGTTACACGACGGGCAGAGGTCCGCGCTTGGGTCCAGGTGGATGAGCCTAGATTACAGTTGTTAACCAGCTAAACCAATTGCTAAGTCGCTCTCAGAGCTGGGGCAGAGTGCTCCAAAGTCACCTGCGAGTGAATGGTTTGTGCTGTAGGAGGGTCCCTCGTGTCCCCCCTCGCCAGCCCCAATGATCCCCACCCAACCTTTCACCCAGGAGCCCCTGAGATGGTAGAGTGCTGCAGGGCGAGCTCAGGGGCACATATCAGGCCAGGACAACACATCAGGGACTGGGATGAGGCAGAGGAATGGCACGTAGCTGTGTGTGTGATGGTCCAAAGAAACCTAGCAAAGCTGGGGCATACGGCTAGGATCCAGAGTAAGAGGGCACAGAGGCTGGGTGCCACAAGTGGGGACAGTAAGGGAATTAAAAATTCAAACTGCAAACTGGTGTTTTATTGCTGATTTTTTCCCTGCCCAAATATCTGTTGCTATTATCGGGCAAATTAACAACCACGGTTGTTGGAAAAAAACTCTGCTGCAGTAATGGCTCTCTGCTGTCATTAGCCTGAGCTACCTGCTCCAGATTCAGCATGAGCTGGTACCTAGACTGTCTAGGTTCTTGCAGAGATAGCAGATGGCAAGCCCACATTGGCATAACGCACGGTGCTGAGCACTGCCAGGTCAAAAGAAAGAGCCTACCCGTGTGGGCACAGTAAGGACCGGCACAGTAAGGACCAGCACAGTAGCTGGTTCTCCAGACATCTGGCAGATCTGGTGTGAAAAGGAGCGCAGCCTCTGAGTCATGCGTGAGCCGGGTACATGAGACTGACATCACCTCCAGCCGTGGTAGCCTGGCAGAACTTGAAAGCACAAGTGGTCTTGAACCAGAGATAGTGGTTTTGCTAGGTTAATTCTTACATGTCCTCAGCTCTGGCTCTGCCCTCATAGTTGACCTCTGACCATCTGCTCTGACAAACATGTAAAGTCCTGCAGCGTGAAATTACAAAGAGGAGGCTTTCAACCCTCCAGTTACTTCCATTTGTCTTTGGGTTCTCTGCAGGTTCGCAGTCACCAACCATAGCAATAGCTAGAGTGATCTTTATGAAGCAAGGCAGGGTTGACAAACTGGGGGCAGGTCCGAAGGTCCTTGGGAATCACAGTTGGATACATCTCTACAGTGATGGGCATGACACCTGGTGACAAAGTAGTCCTTTTGAAAGCTACACCTCACACAGCTGGCAGGTCAGCCAATGTCCCAAAGAGTCCATCTGCATGGTCCTGCAGTGTTGGCCACCTTGGTGACACTGACACCTGTGCAGTACAGAGAGTTAGCTCTGCCGCTGCTAACTGTCCCAGACCATAYAGGCATAGCAGAGCTGCTGGGACATGAGTCATCTTGGGTCCAGTACCAGTCCTGCTTCCTCAGTTCAGCAGTGTGCCTTCTGTAACAAGCCTTACCCTTACTACTTTGTGCATAGCTTCAAAGGGACCATGACTCCATGGGATCAAGGCCTGAGCTATGAAGTCTACCAGGCTTCACGGTGCTTGCACAGGCATAGTGGCTTGGGTCCTCACTGGCATGGACATCCTTGCACCACCTTTTGCATCATGGTGTCAAGATGTTTGAAATATCCAGGGGGAGCAAACGGAGGAATGAGTGACAGCAGGAGATTTGTTTCTGACGGGGGAATCCAGAGGGCTCGCCCCAGGGTGATCTCAGGTATGTTTTGTCACCTGCCCCAGTGCCGGGTATGCCTCAGCACGCACACTCACATACTCCCAGCCTGGCAGTCATCATTGTGTGTCCTCTCAGTGAGCACTGCCCGGCTCTGAGCCTTCTCCTCGAGTTTCTGTCAACCACCAGAAAAGCTCCCACTCTGTTGTCCCTGGTGGTCAGAGCTCACATTCGGCAAGCACAGTGCAGCCATCCTGCAGGAAGGCACACTTAAGTCAAGGAGCTGAATATATCCCCTCCCTCATCCAGCAATTATTCTGCTTCCTCTCCTCATTCTAGGTCCCCAGTCCGAGTGCCTCTGCCTCCTCGCACGCTGGATGCGGTCCCAGCAGTGCTCAGCCCTGCGTGTCAGCTGGGAGCGCACGCAGCCGCAACATCAGGCATGATCCCTGATCCCAAACAGCACCAGCTGTCACCGCCTCGACCCGCTGGGACTCGGTGGAACAGGGTTTTTCTAGTTTGGGCGTTCTGGCCGCCCCGAGCCTCAGAAACCCATCCAAGCTGTGCATTACTCAGCAAGCCCCAGTCCTGACCGCCATCCCAGCAAGGACAAGCCACAGTTACTGTGCTGCCTGCTCGGGGGCAGGCAGCAGGCAGAAGGAAGGGGTGACCCTCCCGTGGGTCAGGGAAGCTCCTGGCAGTCTCTCAGCAAGCCCCTGGGCAGTGGGCTTGCCCTGTCCACATGTTGCCAGCGATCACCACACAGATGCCCAGCAGAGCTCCCCGGGGACCTCCAGCGGCACACATGGAGGGGAGAGTGAGCCAGGGCGGGGAGCATGGACGTACTGAAACTCCGTGAGAGCATGCATGGAGGGAAACCTCTCCTATCAAACATCTAGCCTTGAAATAGTATGGGTGACCTCGTCTGGCTCCCAGTGTACTCTAAACACTGGCGGGTTGATGTCAAAACTACACTGCTTAGGGCGGAAGAGCCTGGTCCACTTCCAATGTGTTTCAGCAGGAATCTCTTCACTGGCTCCAGGGAGGACTGGGTTTGGGCCTGAGGGAAGGAGAAGAGATGGGATGTGGTGCCACCATGGAGGAATCAACCTGCCCTTGTCAAAGCYGTGCGGCCATTCTCCTGGAGGCAGAGATAGCAAAGGGAGAAAATCCAGAAAGGGACAAACTGACATCTGGAGCTATCTGGATCCATAATTCCTTGTCTCTCCAGTATTTATTGTTTGTACAACAGCAGTGATTAGTGCCCCCGCCAATGTCAAGGCCTCCCTGTACAAGGCACTGAATAGGCGTAATGAGAAACAGCTCCTGCCCTGAGCAGCTCGACTGAAGAAGGGATTGAGGGCACAGGGAAGGGGGACAGGGATGAGAAACGACTTGCTTACGGTGGCAGGGGCCGGGGGAAGAGCTGGGATCAGACACGGGCCTCTCCGCCTCCCTTCTCTCCCTCTCCCCCAGCCCAGCGCCCTCGGCAATGAAACCACACTGACACTCCTCCACAGCTCCATGCGGCTGCAGAGTTAATTAGTTAGGTCTGTGAATTAGTTAATTTCCAGGAGCAGTTCTTTCATTACAAACACCACACAGCAGGCATTTTACATCTACAGCTACAAGAGCAGCCTCTAAGCCCACAACCCTTTGTCAAGAGTAAAAATAGAAAACAGTCACAGTAGATGGGAAGAGAGTCAGGAATAAGGCGAGGGCAGGGAAAGATGGAAGCACTACAAGTTCTGCAGAAGAATGGAGGCTTCAGAAATATCCAATTATCTCCAGAGCCTGAGTGTGCTGCATGCTTGTTTCGGCACAGCAAGATGGTAAAGAGGGTGGCTCAGGGCTACACGAAGCCATCTCTAACAGTTATTTGGATTCAAGCACCTTAGACTCATTACTAAATAATTAGGGAGCCCATCCTAGCCCAGAAGTCACATCTTTCCACGTTGACTTAATCTGAACAAGGCCCTTGCATTTCCATCCCACCGGGGTCCAGAGGACCAGCAGCGTGGGGGCTTTAGCAGGGCTCGGGGCCCCAGAGGCGAGGAGCAGGCAAGGCAGAGGAAGGCAGCTGCCGGCAGGGGCAGTGGAGAGGGGCAACAACTGCAGCCCCCAAGAGCCCCTGTGGAGGAGCGATGGGGAATACCGGGGCAAATGCTTCCTTGGGGAAGGAGTCCTCCGGGGCATGAGAGGCTGCAGGAGGGATGTTCAGAGAAGAGGGCAGCTCCACCTGTAAGCATGGCTGTGCTGGGCCTCAAAGCTCAGGGCAGCCCAGTAGCCTGCCTCCGACTGCTGCGAGCAGGAGATGCTGGAGGACAAGCAAGTACAGGGGTGGGCGAGCAGCCTTCCCACTGCCCGTCCTCCCAGCCTGAGCCGTGGCTGCTTGCCTGCAACAGGGATGGCAGTGGGTGCACACAGAGTGTTCACGCAGGGCACTGAGTGAACACGAGCGGGGATGAAATGCTGCGAAAGGGAGTGTTGCTGCACAGTCGTGGCGTACAACAGGCATGGAGCGACTGCAAGTTCCGTGGGGGGAGCTGGGGAGGCATGACTAAGGCACGGGCAAGTGTTGGGCAGTGGGAAAGAGGAAGATGGAGAAGATATTTTAGAAAATAATGGGAGAGATTAGGAATGGAGAAAAAGGAGATCGATAGGTCTCTAGAAGATAACGCAATAGGGAAGGAAGAGGCTTTGGTGACAGGTGGTGGTAGAAGAACAAAGCAGAATAAAAGAGAGGCGGTGTGAGAAAGAGAGTGTGAACGGAGTCAGGCTGAAATGAGAGACTGAAATAATGGTGGGGAGAGCACCCCTCAGACATCCTTCAGAAAGGAAGTGACAAAGAGAAAAAAAGGAAAAAAAAAAAACCATAAAATGCAAAGGAAAGAAGTGGATATTGTTTTATCATCGAGTGTAAGGTGACGCTGGCGTGCAGGAACCCAGTGACTGAAAACCACAGGCAGAATGGCGAAATTCCCCAACACGTGCTTGCACATCACAGACACAAATAACCAGGGGATGCAAGGACTGCGTGTCAAATTGGGGTGATCCCCAGAAGAATGGCCCACCACCTTTTCTACTGTGTTTTTGTGCTGGGCCTAGAGCTCAGGCACCGATCCACCGCAGGCAAGAAACCCTGTGTCGGTGCCCCCCTGGCTCTGCAGCCTGCTGGGGGGGGATGCTGCTGCCCTGCGTCTGAGGATGCCAGCCTCAGAAGCGCAGGTATCCTGCCTGCGGGGAGCCAGGGCGCTGAAAATGTTAGACTGCTTTGAACAGCGAGGAGCTTCGTCTCCTCACCTTGGGTGCTCTGCCTTTTGCCTACGCTGATGGCTTAAAACAGCCGCAGGGAGACAACGTGAACACCACTCAGGGTCTGCCTGGGCTTCCCAGGATAAGCGCGAGGCTGGCCTCAACGCATAAAGAGAGGAATCCAAACACCACATGTCTATGGTCCCTGCTCCAATGCTCCTGCAAGGGTATTAAAATCAATTTTCCCCTATAACTTCCTTTTTAATATTGCTAGCTGTTTGGGCTGGAAAACGTGACTCAGGAAGAGTCTGCGGACATCTCACTGAACAGAGAGGAGAGCAGCGAACATCAGAGAACAGAAATCACATCCCTTGCCATACAGACACCACCCAGGAAGACCAGCCTGCTGCTGCTCTGGAGGAGGGCTTGGGCAGAGGGGGGTTTGTATGCTCTGCCACATGCAGTGGGTTTCTTCACTGAGGGGATCAAACGCATCATTTACAGCTGCCATTATCAAAGCCAATCTTTCAGTTTCATTGGTCAAACTGGGAAAATCGCCCAAGTGCCTGTACTGCTAAAATAAGATCTTGTTCACTGGAGATTATGCAGAGCCATCTCTTTCCAGGCATATTTTGTCAGAAAGGGATTAACTAGGAATGTTGTTATTTAAGTTGTTGTCACTGCATATTTGAGGCTGAGTGTACATTAATTACAGGGCAGTACAGCTCCCAGTCTCAAAGCTCCTTTTTACCGGGAGGAGGGACACAGGGCTGTACATCCACCAGTGTGTGAGAGGGGTCGGACCTACGGGGCGCTCCAGCAGGGATTTCAAGGGGGCAGATCAGGGGACAAGAGGAGAGTCCTGGCTACAGAGGCAGCCTCAGCTAACACCATATTAAGGTGAATGGGGCAGTGTACGCTGATCACAGCTACTGTCATTTCAGGTACCCTGCAGGTGAAGGCAGGCATCATCTTTTCATATTTAAGGAATTGGGCAATTACTAGAGGTTCTTTGATTGCAGAACCATATCTATCTCCAAAAGAAAAGGAAAAAAAAAAAAAAAGAAAAAGGCTGATGCCACTTCAGTGACTTGGTATGTCCTCTTGGTGCTCGCATGGCAGGTAACATTCAGGGGGGTGTTCTCCTTTCCTCCTGAAAGGTCCTCCCGTCAGTATCCGGCCTGGGCATCTCAGATGACTCTGGACTAAACCAGCTCAAAATATCAGTACAACCATTCATCAAATCTCATTCACACTGGATTTCAAATCTCATTACTATCCAAAAAGGCACAGGCAGAAATTCACAGTTTTGTTATTGTCCTAGTATTTCCAGCACGAATGCATTCAAAATACCGCAAGAGAAATGGTGCCTCGGCACACGGACATATGGCAGTAACAGAAAAAGCTGCTCCGGTGCAATTGTTCAGCTCCATTTCATGGAGGGAGCTGCACAGAGGGAGGGCTGCGTGGCGGGGAGAGAAAACAGAGAAACACGCCAGGCTACGCAGAGCTGACAGAGGGAGCGGGAGGAAATGGAGAGGCAGGCGGGGAGGACAGTGAGAGACAAATGCAACTCAAGGGGGGAGGCAGCAACAACGACACCCCCCCAAAGAAAAAAGATAAAGAAAAAAGGGGAAAAATTGGAAGGAAAAAAAGGAAGAAAAAGGAAAAAAAGGGCGAAAAGGGAAAAAAGGGGGGGGGGGGGGGAGGAAAGAGGGGAGGACAGGGAAACGCCAGGTGCCTGCACCCAGCCTTTGAGGGCCGCCTGCGGGCCGGCACCAGCCCCGGGTGAGCGCGGCCGCCCCGTCCCCCCGCCGCGGCGCTGGAGGCGGGACGGCGCCTGCCCCCTGCCGGCCTCCTGCCGGCCCCGCCGCGGCGGGAGGGGGCGCCCCCTGCAGGGCTGCGGGGCGCGGCCAGGCGGCACCGCCGGGAGCCCCCCCTCCGCCATCCCGGGGAGCCCCTCCGGGCCCGCCCCGCCGCCGGCATCCACCGACCTCGGCCGAGCCCCTCCTCCCCCCGCCAGCGGGAGAGCCGTGGTGAGGGGCCCCGCTGCTTTCTGCCTTCCCGCCCCGCAGCTTGTCCTGCTGGTGTGCCTCACCTGCGTCTTTTGACTTCTCCAGGCCAAGGGCTGGCAACTCTTCTCCTGCAGCACCTGCCCCAGGAGGACCTCCCGCTGCTTGTTCAGAACACGGTAGCTGCAAATTGCTGCCCAAATCTGGGAAGTATCAGGAGCCCTGGTTACCCAGTAAGGGGAACTGGATGGATACAGGAGCCCTGGTTACCCAGTAAGGGGAACTTTTGGATAGGTAAGACCTTCTTCAAGGGCAGTGAAATGGAAAAAACATCTTTTCTGGAGAGACTTGGAGAGAGCTAATGTATCCCTTTCACTGTGCAGGCAATGTAGGACCACCGCCAGAGAGTGAGGAAGGGGTTGCCTGAGGAAGACGGACACAAGCTTGCAGCCCACACCAGTGGCAGACCTCAGCCTGCCCTGTACCGTTGCTCTCAGCACATGTAACGCAAGGACGACCCATGGGATCATCCCGTGGGATAAGGGCCATGAAGCCCCAGCAAGGGACTTGGCCACTGTGATGAGAAAGGCCACCAGAACTGAACAGGTCTTACTCCTATCACGGTGGAGAGGGGCATCTTCACTTACAGGGATAACATGAGGTGGCCAAGGTCTCTTGGATCATTAACCAAGTAGTACAAGCTTTGTGCCTTCC
>JAYKAV010001300.1:487282-530242 GCA_035582835.1 Phoebastria nigripes | reverse complement strand
CTCCTCCTCCTCCTCCAAGCAATGCAAGTAATTTGAGAGGCCAGTTCATCCCTGCAGAGAATTGCCCTCAGCCCAGTGCTGGGTGCCCTTGTGTCAAGCGTCGGGCGCAGCAGCAGCAGCGTGGTTAACTGCCCCCCAAGGCCCTCCCGCCTGRGTGCAAAGTGAAGAAGGCAACTGCCTGTTTACAGTGGGAGGGTGCAAATTAGCCTTCTGGGAGAGCCCTGCCGCTAATTTCCCTGCAGCTCAGGGTTGGGCGGCGGGGAGACCTCCAGCTGAGGAAAACAACCAGGAAGGCAAGTATCTGCCATTTCCTAGGGGGAAAGGATTCAGAGGAGAACTGTCTGAGTCTATTAACTGATGCTGGTTCCTGTGGAGAGATGGTGGCACACTGGTTTACTTCAAATAGTCTGTTTCCATCTCTAATACCACCTTCAAGCATTCAAACCCAGCCACATAAAACTCCCTTCCTGCTACCTTCTACAGCGTGTCTCTCGCTGACGATTTTATTTTCATAACAGGAGACCCGAAGCGAGGTTTGCAGTAAATGAAAAGAACCGTGTCCATTTGCATGGTTGCATAATCACGTTATACAGGGATCTTTCAGACACTGGAGAGCAGAGTGAGAGAGAGAGAAAAGTGGGACGTCACGAGCGGGAGCTAAAAGCCAGAACTCTCGATGAGATCAAGGAATAGATGTGCAGTCAGTCAGATGGAGAAATGTCTGGATAGCTCTTCCAAACAGCGAGAGTCACAGGCTTAGCTCAGAACATAAACAAAGCAAGATGTTTCTGGGGGTTGGGCTAGGTTTTGTATAAACTCTGTTTCCTCTTCCATCATTGAAACCGGATGAGAAGAACAGCCTGTAGCCAGGATCCTTTGCCTCTCTGCTGAGGGTTTACACAGGGCTCAATTCCCAGGGCGGTCAGGCCAGGACCTTTCACCAACATCATATTCACTGCAGAGTGAAAGAAAAATCACTCACGTCTGTGCTGCTGAATGAGAAGCTGAAGCCGAGCATCGCTGAGGAGCAGTATTATGTATTCCAGAATACATGTTTTCCTCTTACTAAATGGTAATTCACCAGCACTGGCAGTTTTCCCTTTTGGATTCCCCAGTGACCGTCGGTTAGCCCAAGCCTCAGCCTGGGGTCACCAGAACCGCAGCCCTCTGAGACGGAAAGCATCACTCAAAACATAAACACTATTAAACYGAAATGGCAAATTTTCACAGAAATGAAATATTCTCTGAAACAAGGGAAACCAAAACCAGGCAAGTGTAGCATGTACTTTCTAAGGATGAGAAATTTATTTTGAAACCTAGCATCACCCATTCACTTGCCCGTTACCCTAAAATTCCCCTCCCTTACCCTGTTATTTGTTCTGACGTCAGTAGAAGGAGGGTCTCCACAAACATTTCATGGTCCACTTTGTAACTCAAGTACTTCTGTGAGATTTTTAAAATCTAGGACATTTACCCATCCAAACCCATTTGAAATGTTTAACCATCTGAAGGATTTCTCAGCTGCTTCCTCGAGTGTGAAGTCAAACATCGCTTATCCTGCGGAAAAGGGAGAGTGGGAGGACATGTTTTTTACATGTTGTACCTCCTCACCTCCTTTGCACAGTCTGATTTCTTGCTCACGAAGTAGGTAACAAATACAGTATTTAAAGGAGATCTATCCTCAGCCAGAGAGGACAAGGGAGCAACAGGTGCCCAATCTAAATTAACCATCTTACCCCTAGGTGCAAAGCTGTCATCACCAGCCCCGAACCTGTTACACGGAATAAAAGGCTAACGTGAGAGGCACAAGAGAGCCTTCCCTCCCTGAGCAACCTGCAGCAGATGGCAGCGGGAGCCTGCAGGATTTCCAGTGGCACGAAGCACGACTGCCAGGGGCTGCCTTCCCTTTGACGTTTGGGCCTTTTTGCAGCATTCGGGAAGTGTGAAGAGGCAACAGGTGAAATGCAAACCTGGCCCACTGTGCTCACATTAAATTCTTCGACATGTGGTGTTTCATGCGAGTGGGATAGTTGTCAGACATCATTGCCTCTGAGGACACGTTCCTCAGTGGGCTTGGGCTGCTCAGAAAATCCTGGATTCCTCCCCCAGGCCAGCCAGCTCCCAGTTACCCATCTCTGCACCGCTGTGCCAGGTTCTGCCTGCTGCAGCTGCACCGTGAAAATTGGGGCATTTATCTGTACCTCTGTGCTCAATGCTGACACAGCTTAGCTAGATGCATCTCCTTTCATACCATCACCACAGCTGCAGACTCCCAAGAGAAGCACCTAAACCTCCCAGGGACTGTGAACAGCCCTGAGAATGGGACTGAAAAGGAAGCTGAGAGGGGTACGTCCACGGTGCACACTGCTGTGGAGGGGAAGGATACCCGAGTTACCTGCAAATGAATTTGTTCAGGCTCTGGAAGCAGACTGGGAGTTCTGGAAGCAGACTAGGAGGTACATACAGATGCTGCTTGCAGCTGCAAGCCACTTGACATAGAACATGATGCATTTGGCACTAGAAAGGATGGGTAAGTGTCTTACAGGTTTTGCAGGAAGTAATATATTGCAAACCCATTGCTTAAGATGTGAGGGGCCAAGTTACCTGCAACACAAAGACGAACGGGACCTTTGCATTGAATTTCCTACTAGTTTTCTGGCTGGGATGTCAAGAGGAGGAACAAGACTATTTTTTCAGTATGAGACTCTTCTTTTTTTGGCCTGGATTGTGCCACATACACCTTATACACTGAAACAGGGATCAGGTACTAAGTAGGGGAAAGGTCTAAGCAGGACTCAGTGAGAGACCTTTTGAAGCTATTAMAAAGAGCTAACATCCCAGCAAGCTCATACCATGCCCCAGGCAAAGGGGTTACCCTGAAGTTGCGAAGGGGCGGAAGTGGGGAGGGAAGGCGACTTACTTTGCCTCTTCCTTGCTTAGAGGCTTCTGCTCTACTTGTGGCTGAGTATATCTTCTGGATGGCACCCATGAAACCGGTACAGAAGAGCATAAGGAACAGGCTCACTCCAATCGAAGCACAATGCACGTGGAGAGCAGCTTTTGCTGCAGCAGCAGTCCGAGCAGGAGAGCTTCAGTAGCAGCGGGACACCCCARAAGTGCTGAGCTGTTAGGAATTGCTGATGGCTAAGCCTGACATTAGGAGAGCACGTACCAAGGAGCTCACCAAGCCACACAGCCATAGAAATCCTTCCCGCTGCAAACTAGCCATCCTGTTCATGATATGCAAGTAGTGTAAACACCAGCAGAGAGCTACAAAAGCTACATAAGCCACGACAGCCAGCAGGACAGACTCCATGCCAGGATAAGTCACAGTGAATCAGAGCTGCATGATGCAGCCAGCGTAGGAAATGGTTTTCCTGTTTCGAAAACATTCGCCAGTGTAGCTGGAACAGAGGCAGACAAATAGCAAATGTCGATGAGACAAACTGCCAAGGGAATAACAGTTGGGTGTAGTGGATCAGCTCTAAAATTGAGCACTTTTCCTCATCAGTGTCGCTGCAAAGATGACCAAAACCACCAGGAAGAGTAACACTTGAAGGGACAGGTGACGTGAAAAGACTAGGAAAATGAATACCATTGTCAAGGTTTGATTTCCCATTTATGCAAAGATTTTTTTTTAATCTACTGGCAAAAAGGATGCAAAAAAAATAATCAATGTGTAGACAGTGGGAATATCCTGTGGAATAAAACTTAGCTTTTCTAAAGAAGTTTCCAAACAATGGGCCAGATCTCCTTCAAAGTGACATTTAATCAGAAGAAAGAAATGGAGCTACTAAGATTTAGTAAGGAAGTGATCCTATTGTTCTAATGTTATTTTGTTTTACTGATGTTATGAGAAATTGGCTCCCTCTGGTTTAGATTTTTCCAGACTGGCACAGGACAGATACAACAAATTGAAGAATGCCAGTAGGACTATAAATGGAATAGAACTGTAGTTTCTACACTTAGTTATGCCTGTATCTCACATACCAGAACCAGAAAAAAAAAAAAAAAAAAAGTGAAGCGGGGAGCTATGTTGACATGGAGTTAGGGCTGAGAGTATGTGTTAGTAAATTTAGGGTAAGATACATCCCAGAGCACTGTAAACCCTCAAAGCTTAGCATTAACTTAAAAAAAAAAAAAAGAAGAAGAAATACCATAGCTCTGGAAATGCAGAGCTAAGGGCACCCAAAAGAATGTGATTTTGTTCTACAGTGCCACCGTTGATCAAGAGCATGATTATAGTTAAGTCACGTTGACGTCTGAAGCCAAGGACCCTACCCTCTCCTGCCAGCCACCACGGTAATTCCCCATGGCAGTGGGAAGCCATCTCTGCATTTTCAGGTATCTCCCTCTTTGGATGCCTCTTAGGTTTAACCTTGAGCCTGCATTGCAAAATTTCCATTYGTAGCACATCAATTAGTTACTTCCATCCACCCACAACGGTTTTCTATCAAGTTTACATTTCCATCTTCATCAATATGTTTTCCCAATCTCTTCCATAATTTAAACATTTGAATATTCCCAAAGATACGCGTTTCATAAGAGATGAGTTCTGCCACGTCAAAGATCTCACGCTCACCGATTCCAACCTGTCTCAATAAATACCCACATGGGTATTTATTTTACTTAACCTTAAAGCAAAGCAGCTTGGCTTTGTTGTGTAGACGGTCCTTATATTTTCTTGTTTTTGTGAATTTGTATACGGATAAACAACATTCAGGATCTGACATTTCACTTTGATTGCAAGTTGCTGTAATTAAGAACCAAAGCTTTATGAATTTTAATCAT
The DNA here is from genome assembly GCA_035582835.1 of Phoebastria nigripes. Taxonomy (NCBI): domain Eukaryota; kingdom Metazoa; phylum Chordata; class Aves; order Procellariiformes; family Diomedeidae; genus Phoebastria; species Phoebastria nigripes. The sequence continues at coordinate 525,451 of JAYKAV010001300.1, read as the reverse complement.
CAGCTGTAAGTGGTACATTATCTCTAGTTCACAATGAAAGCAATCAAGTGGACAAGATATTTTTAGAGACATTACTGTGGTAATATTACATTAAGTAGCGGTTAGTACACTATTTTCACACCCAGTGATTTCACACATTAATGCGGCTATAGATCAGCGTTAATGACAAGAGAAAGTTATTTTTCAAGTAGTATGAGAAGGGTGGTTAAAAGAGCTACTGGGGATTTACACTTCAGCAGCAGGAGGGGCACCTCAGCGGGGCTGCAGCTGAAGACACTCCAGCAGCAGGGGCTGCTTCCACTTCTCCTGGAGACCGAGGCAGAAGCCCCCGTTGTCCCGAATGGATTTGGGTTAAMGACAGAGGCAGCATTTTCTCCCTGCTTCTTGGGAGGGAAAGAAGGACAGGAGGGGAGAGCAAGACAAAGTACCCCAATGCTGGCACTTAACCCCAAAGCTGGTGAGAGAAATCACATACCACATCTTGCCCAAGGCTGCCACTTCAGCAACACAGCACTCCCCCCATTCAAGGAGGGCACGGTAAAGAACAAATCAGAAACACCCTATGGCTTAAAGGAAAAAAAGGCAGGGAGTCTGGCACATTTTAAAGTTTCAGTGTATGCTACTCCATGTGGATACAACAACACTGTCTAGATAAACCTGTAAATACTGACATCTCTTCTTTCAAGGCAGGAGGGACTAATGCACAAAGTACACAGCCCCGAAAGGAGCGCATTTAAGGTACTATTGTCTTGCTGAAGGATACCAGTTCATCCAAAAATTGTTTACCTGAAACTAGGGCTAATGAGAAACACTGTTCTGGGAAGGAGAAATTCTTCCTTCTTCCTGGAGTCTCAGATCTGGGATAATAGGAAAAGCTCCAGCAGCCTCACCCCAGACCTGCAGGCCATTTTATTTTACTGCAGAGGTCTTACGAGGATGGTAGGGCTGGGATTCAGAGAGCTCAGCAGCTAGTTGTACCAGAGAGAGAGTATGCTATGTTGTCTGGGTGTCATGGTGGCCAACAGCTGCTGTCACAGCATCTTGGATTCTGTTGGAAAAGCCCTCACATAAAGCCAGTTCAGCTCCACAGAAGGTGGCACTCAGAGGCTGACACCTCTGCAGCCAGAACTTGCTGATACCAGCATCATGGCAGCACTTTGCAATTCCAGTTCAAACCACCTGGTTACGCAGGCCAGCTGTTGATGACAGGTCATTCAGAATATGTATATGGCATCCAGATGCAGTGATATAATGGCCTCTTTTGCTACTCTCCCTCACACAGCACCGGTTACATCCCAGTAACAGGTCAGCCCTCAAATTCGGTCCAGAATTATTGGATGTTAGTATAGAAAGATTGGACCACCACTGCTCTGTGATATAGAGAAGCAGTATGGAAATACCAATCAGACTTTATGTACACGTTAAAATGTCCCTTACAATGTTTGCCTTCTTACTTTTGTTATAGGGTAACCCAAGCAGCTCTGTCACAGAACAACCTGAAGTCAGAGCACAAGCAGAGCTCCAGGTTCTGCACCCCAAAGAAAGAGAGGAATCCTACATTTGAGCAATAGGTAATGCTCTCTGACCCACTCATAAACTAAAGAATTATTTCTTTCTCAGGATCCTATAGATGCCTTCATAAAGCAGCATTTAACTACATATCAGGGGCTTATCGGACAGACTATATTCACAGAAGTGTCTCTGCAGTGCACACAAAGACTGTACAACTTGGAAAAAAAGGATGTTGAAATAAGAAATAGACAGATCAGGAAAAGGTCTACCTGAGAAGCTGAGAAAAATACACACTGTTAATATACCTATACAGAAAAATCCAATATGCTGTTTGCTCATTGCCTGGCTTTTGAGGCCCTGCTGGGTTGTTTCCATGCGGAGAAGAAATCAGGTGCATYGGCAAAGCGTTTCTTGATACACAAGCCTCTGTCTTTCGTTCCAGTCCCGTTTCCCTATACGCTGTGGAAACACACAAAGACAGGCAGTTTCCCTGTACAGAAATTGGAGTCTGCCTTTGGAGCAAGCAATGTCTCTTGTCCCTTGCCAGGCCATGCCACCAGCTCTTCCTGCTGCCCTTCACAGTGGCAGCTCCCCAGCTCCCCACCCCCTKTTTTTCAAACAGGTCGTTTGAAACTAATGGCTTACCTTGTGCTCAGGGCTGTGGCTTGGGGCACCAGCTTCATATGTGTCCTCTCCCACTAYGGGAAAGAAAATGCAATTGTTTCATCATTAGGTCAGAGTGAGGATGATTTACATATCCATCTTTGCCTGTAATTAAAAACAGATTATGATAGGAAAACATTAACAATAATAACAATGGATAAAGTGTATAACTGAGTGAGAGCATTCTTAATTATGTATCCAGACCTGTATGTATAGAAAGGTCTTCATTTACATCACACAGGGCTTTCTTCACCACTTCCTTTTGCCTTTCCAGAGTTAGTTATGTGTAAAATGCTAATTTGGTGTCAGTTGGCACACGTAGAGGTGTCTCTGCTAAGTGCGAGAGACACAGGGAACAGACACCTTTCTCTCATGCCCTTACATCAAAATGCAAATTCCTCCTTTGGATTTCTGTACAAACTGGTACTCATGTCGGTGCCCTGTTTCTGATGGTGCCACACATGGATGCTCCGGAGGAACGTGTAAGAATGTCCCCAAGAATCACAAAATCATTGAGGTGGGAAGGGACCTCTGAAAATTGCCTAGTCCAACCCTGGTCAAAGCAGGGTCAACTGGAGCAGGTTGCTTAGGGCTGTATCCAGTCAGATTTTTAATATCTTCATGGATGGAGACTCTGCAACGTCTGGACACCTGTTCCAGCGTTCAACCCCTCATCACAGTAAAAAAGGAAAAAAAAAAAGGTGTTTGCTTATGTTCAGACAGAACTTTTTGTGTTTCAGCTTGTGCCTGTTGCCTCTTGTCTTTTCACTGTATACCATGGAGAAGAGTCTGGCTCTCTCTTCTTTACTGCCCCCCCATCAGGCATTTATACACATTGATAAGATCCCCCTGAGCCTTCCCTTCTCCAAGCTGGACAGTCCCAGCCCTCTCAGCCTTTCCCCATATAAGAAACACTCCAAGCCCTTAATCATCTTTCTGGCCCTTTGCTGGACTTGCTCCAGTAGCCCATGTCTGTCTTGCACTGGGGAGCCCAGGACTGGATACCACTCCAGATGTGACTCACCAGTGCTAAGCAGAGGGGAAGGATCACCTCCCTTGACCTGCTGGTGATGCTCTTCCTAATGCAGCCCAGGAGCTGTTGGCCTTCTTTGCCACAAGGGCACATTGCTGGCTCATGTTCAACTTGGTGTCCACCAGGACCCACCCTTCTCTCCGAAGCTGCTTTCAAGCCTCTCAGCCCCCAGTCTGTACTGGTGGCATGGGGTTATTCCTGCCCAGGGACAGAGCTTGGCATTTCCCTTTGTTGAACTTCATGAGACTCCCATTGGCCCATTTCTCCAGCCTGTTGAGATCCCTTTGAACGGCAACACAACCATTTGGAATAATCTGCCTTCTGCAGAGCACTCTTCCTGATACCAAAAAGTTAGAGGTTGGCTTAAATCTTGAAGGTACAAGGTATCACTACCTTGAAAAATTCAAGCACTCCTCTTGGTCATTTGAATGTCTAAGCACGCTTAGAAGTATGTCTGAGAAGTAGTTAGCTACATGCAGATCAATGTCSCATCAGTATGAGATCACTGTATGACTCGAAAGTCAAAAGTAGCAAATCATGAGAGCTTTTTTCAAAGAAATAAAACCTCTAAGGAATTGCCAAGCTTTCTATATAGTTTTTTTTTCAACAATCTGCTGAGACTATTTCTGTAACACTCCAGCTTTAAGGTCAGGAGGTGTCTTGGCCTGGTAGCTGTCTGGCAGGGTGCCATAAATGCTTAAAGAATTTCCTTGAGTAGATCGTCTCCCTTTAAATGTTTATGGATTTTACAGCTAAAGCATGGATCTTCTACAATCTATGAGTAAGTTCTGCTGTTAGGCGTATTCTATGCTTCCCCAGCCTTTGGAGACTTTTCTTCGTAAAAGATTTTAAACTTGGAACATTTCACAATCTGTGAAAGCAAATTGTTCTTGATTGTCAGTTGGGGGAGAGGGAAATTTCATACCCAGTGAAGTTACTGCTACTTCTCCATCAAACTGGAGAGATGCATCAAGCTTGAATTTTGTAGAAAACTCTCCCAGAACTTGTATTATTCAATATTTTCATTAATGACAAGAATGAAGGAACAGAGGCTGAGCTTATTAAACTTCTAGATGGCACCTTGCTGGGAGGGGCTGCAAATATGCTGGAAAACAGACTTAGTATTCAAAACAGCTTTGATTATCTGAGCAAGTCTGGAAAAAAAAAGATGTTATTCAAAAAAGACATGCAAAATTCTACAGTTACTGAGGAAAAATCAGCTATTCAAATGTAGTAGACAGGAGTAGGACTAGCTACACGGGAGCTACAATGCCAGCATTAGAAGACAAGATTTGGACTTACCATGGAAGCAAGTCCAAAATGAGCCAAAGATTCCTACAAGTCTGAGCAGGCTCCATCACTGCATGTGTTTAAGAAAAGGGCAAATGTTGGTCAAGAATGACAGATACAGCTAGCCATGCTATCAGATAGAGGGATGGACTAGAAGGCGTCTCAATGCATCTTTCAATCCTATTTTCTGAGTTTTCAGTGATACTGTAATTGACAAGAAGAAAAGTTACACTGCTTGTTTCAGACCGGTGCGCATCTCTGAGCCATGCCCTATCATCACTGACTGACTGTCTCAGTATCCCTTTTAAGATAGATCTAGCCCTCTGACGATAGAAGGTAACAAGAAAACCATCAACTACTGCTTTTGGAAGTCTMTTCCAGAAGCTCTCCTCTGTGATCAGTAAAAGTCTTTCTCAAATTTTCTACCTAAATAGAGTCAAAATCAGTCTCTACCTTTTCTCTTTTATGCCTCTTACTTTAATTAGCACTTTTCCCCACACTTCCTACTTCTCTTCTAGTCTTCTCAATATATTTCAGTAACCAACAATGCTATCAGGACAGGATTTATCTTGCTTTGAGGACTGAATAAGCCAAGTGCTTTTAGCTTGTGGGTACTCTACACAACACAACTGCTTGCAGCACATGGTCCAAGGGCCTGGATTCCTAGCTCAAGGATATTCTTTCCAGTCCTGTTACAAGAAGATGTCCCAGGTTGCTGTAGAGGAGTACAAGCCGTCTGTTGAACTCTGTGCCAACTGTTTCAAATCTCTTCTGGATGCATGCATCTCTTGCTCCTCAGATCTTCAATAGCTGGTAATTATTCACCCTTTATAAACTGTAGGGTTTASCTGACAGGTAAAGTACCACTATTATTTTTGTAGCACAGGCAGTGCAGGGGGTCCTCTGAGGTCATGTGTTTGAGTTGCTAGCTTAGTACCCACTACAGATTGGTGATTAGTCTACAGCAAAACGAAGACAATAAGGAATGTACCTTATGGCCTGCAATGGCCTTGAAAGCTTTTGAAATCTCTGGTGGCTCTGGTGACCCTTCTATAATTTCCTTATCTTTTCCCAATCTCCCTCCATGTGTCTCACCTTTTATTTTTCCAAATGCAGATAGAGACCAATCAACTTTTTCTACAACCATCCCCTTTCCTGTTGGTGATAGCTCATTCAAGGTGGCCAAGTCCCTGAACTGCTCTCTAACCATCTGCTCTATAAGAACATCAGAGTAAGATGTGATGCTCTGATGTTACAGCCAATGTGCTAGTCATTTAAATAGTGTAGTGTGATGCAAAGTTGCAGTGGAAGACTCAATCTCTAAAAGAGAAGTTCAGCTTTGGTAACTGTTCAAGTCAATGGAACTGTAACAGGGATTAAGTTAGCCTCAAGACTTTCCTCATGGCAAATTTTTCTCAGAAAGCAGATTGCTCTCTCCCCTCAACTCACATAGACACGAGTACTGAAGAATCCAGCTGGTTCATAGATCAAAAGGTGTGCCAGACCTGAAAGAAGCCTACCCCAAGCAAGAGGCTTAGTGAGAGGAAGGATTTTTTAAACCCCAGAGAAGTTCTGATTTGAATTTGCTTCTGCCTGATTGTAATACAAGCTTTAGCTGAATCAGAAAGAACATTCTAGATGTCCAGCTAAGAGGGGTATCACCGTGAAGGGAAGATCCTACTCCTGGGAAGACATGAACTAGTAATGCTTTGGAGACCTTCCTATCCTATTAGATATGGAATAAGAAGTTGTCCATCTTACTGCCACTTGGGACCCAGCTCTTATAAAGTTTGAGGAAACTAAACTAATCACCATTAGAAAACAAGGGTCAGTAAGTGATAATTAAGTAGCTTGGGGATCTATTAAAAAAACTTTAGAAATCAATGTTTACACTATGTAGTTACAAATTAGCTGCAATGGGCATTGTTAAGAAACCATTTTTATAAGACAAACACTGAACATGTGCACATTAGAAGAGTTCTCCCATGATTAGAAATCGCAGCACAACTCATTTTATCCCGTGCCTAAATTAGAAACTAAATGCCTCAGTTTATTAGCAGAAGGAAATTCTATTACATTCAAGCAATGTTAAGATACAGAAAAGCACAATTTTTGTGCATCTCTGCAAAAAAAAGTAGTTGGAACAAAGCTGCTCACAATTACAGTTCAATGCTTCAATGATTTAACAACTTGAATGAATTAATGTCTACGGAGTCACAAACATCTAGCAATTCTCCAGTGATGATGGTCTTGAGGAAACAAAGTAGCTGAAGCAATGACACTGGTARTGACAAGTGCTGGGACTTCAGGAGGAACTAGAGCCCTCTCAACACTCAGCACTTTGTACATGAACACGCCATTTGTTGCCAGTTGAATTAGTGCGTAAGAGCTCCCATATTCCACGTTGTTCAGGAATTACTCCAAACCAGGAACCCCAAAGAGCTTTGCATTAATCACTGTCTGAGCTCTAGCTGATCAGTGCTGTTCAGCGTGAGCCTCTGCACAATGGCACCTCCTCTGAGAGCTTCTGAAAGGTACAGGTCCCCAAAGCTTCCCTGGGGAGCCAAGTTCAACTACACCCAACTAGTAGACAATGGCAAGTACATACAAGCTGTCTGCTCCCCCTAATAAAAGTCCTATTGTCCCAGCTGTCCTGTGTTGTCACCTGTGTCCTCTGGAAAACCCATACTGTGGTTAGTTAGCAAAAAGCCTGCTACTTCTAGCTGCTTGCCTTTCTGGACTACAGCCACTCTAACCTGACGCCACCACCGTGAAAGGCAGCAATTTACACTCTCGCACTGCCCTCGGGAATTTGGGAAACATGAATCTATTTCTCCACAGCACACTGCCTACAACAACCACTTCACATGATCACGAAGCACACCCCATCTGTAATTGTTGTTTCTTGCTGTTACTATGCATCTATATCACTTGTGAAACACTGCCAATCCCAGACTACAAAATCATACCACGTTTTTGTTCCACTTTTTCTGTTTATGTATCTCAACCAACCCACCCAACTATGATATCAGTTTCTGCTAGCACAGATGTGACAAGCCACTGCAACTGAGTAGTGCCAGAAGTGCAACAGATTGACACTGCCCCCTTTCTGGCAGTCTTTTGACATCGCTTTCCACTGGCGTGGTAGGTTTAGGCACTGGGGATTAGCTGCGATACACGTAAGCTTGTACTGAACCATAGTCCATTGACAGACATTATTGTTATGTATATGAAATCCACTGTTAGCAGATACAAGCGACCTGCTCCCTTGTAATGCTGTAGTGCCTTCCAGTAAAGACTACCCAGCGATATGAAAATGGCTGCTCAGGACTCCCACATCAAGCTGCTGCAAGCCTACTTCGTTAACTTCCTTCTAGAGGGTGAGTGTTTTCCACCAGCACGCGCTCCTCCATTTAACATCACTTGTATTTCTGACTGTTGAGGGAGGCAGAGATGTCTCGCGCTGCCTTCAGGCTCTAAATGGCTTTCTGTATCTTTATTTTCCTGCAACACTTCAAGGATCAGTTTTCTTCATGCCTCAGAGAAGTGGTATCTAAATCGTTTTAAACTGAAACAGGGACAGAATAAGCTGTGCAAATCATTTTCTAGTAGAACCTTAATTACATCCTGCAGTGTCTCGTCCTCAGCAAACCACTAGCAATAAAAGTCTGCATTTCATTTGAGAACCGACAGGGCTGGGTTTTTCTGTTTTGTTTTCCCCAATTGACATATACATAATCTAGCCTGGGACTTTGTTCCATGGCGTTTTTGTCAAAGGCACTAGAGAGTATGCCTGCAACTACTAAATCTTTCTCAGGTTCACATTCAATTTGCAAGTTATACAACTGTAGCTAAAGAAAGAGACGTTCTGTTTGCAGGAAGGTGTTTGCCAGATCCCCACTGGCAATTGCAAAAAGTGATTTATGATCAGTTTTAGTTAACATGGCCTCTCAAACAGATTTTAAAAAGTCTTTACAGCCATGGCCTAACGCCAAAGCCTTTTCTATAGGAATATACTCAATTTTAGCTTGTGTTGATGCCCTGTGACACAACTGCAAAGGCAAATGGGTACAAATACTAAATACATCCTCTTGATGAGGCAAAGGGCCTGATACCTTCCAAATCTACCAGATCCCCACATGCTCCAGCATTACAAATCTGTGCCTTTTCCAGTTTGTTGTTTGTGCAGGGGTGTTGATGACTTTTAATCCCTCAGTTCATTCTTCTGTACAAAACAAGAATCCTACATTTTCTGAACTCTTCCAAGAAAGGTGGATTCACCTGTTCCCTTTTTTAGGGGTACAAATAAAAAGACTTAAATATAGTCCTGACCCCACATTTATATGTGCACTTACACATACAGTTTGCACTGAACAGGTGTCCTTCATCCCTTTTGGGGCTGCTACACTCTGTTGCCATTATGAAAAATTCTTTATAATACTGTCATCACTGCCATGAGCACAGGCATCCCCTGGCACATACAAATTCCTCAAGGGATGAAACCACTGCCGTTCTTGCATCTCCTTTCAAGCACCAGATGTAGTTGGTTTGTGTTGTTCCCACAGCATGCACAAGTACTTAAACTTTGACCTCAGGCTTGAGCCACAGACGCCTTGCCCACTTTTTCTTGGATCCTCCATTGTTTCCATTGCCTTCACAAACCCTCAAGCTGGGCTGAGGGCTGGGTTACTGACTTCCTTCACTGGCGGACTTGGATGGGGTTTCATCAAGACCRAACTCTGGGATCTCCTGCACTTGTTTTGCGCAGTCCAGCTCAGCAGTTCTGCAGGCCCTGCAGAGTCTTAGTCTGAGCCTTAGTTCATGACCCCAGCCCTTACTGGGTGTCATATTCTGGTACTACATGTCTCATGCAGCGCTCCAGTTGCTGTAACAGTTTCATAATTAGCCTCCTTTGCATAAAATAATTGAATATTCAATACCAAACATCCCCAAGCCAGGTACTGAAGGTGTGGCCAGCTTTCCTGAATCCTGCCAGCCACAGTCCAATACCTCCACAGGGCTGAGTGTTACAGGACACAGCTCAGAGCCAAAGGGAAAAGAATCTCCATGAGGAGCTCACCAACAGGAAACAATCTTGACTCTCTAGAAGCTGTGTGGCTTCTTATGGGGAAGACTGGGCTCAGCCCCAGAAGCCCTGGTAACATCAATCACAGGTTTTGAACTTCAGCAGGCTGTATAGCTTCCTTCCTCCCTCTGCTGTGCTTTGAGACTACCTAAGCCTTTTGCAGCAGCCTAGTCTCACTGAAAATCAAGCATGAAAGCTATACAAAGAGCCACACGTCAGCTACCTCACAACTACTGGAAGCTTCATTTACAATGTCTGGATTTTTCCCTTTTACTAGCACCAGCTTTTCCTGCTGCACATAAACCTTCTCTATTTGTCCGTACTTCTGGAGAACTTCAGTGCAGGTAGGATGGCCATTCTTCATATGAAAAATTCACCATTATTTGAGGAGTTCAGAAAACCTAGGACTTCCATTTAGCACAAAAGGATGAATTAAAGGAGAAAAGCCCCCACCAGCACCCCTGCACAAGCAGACAGTAGCAATTAGAACAGCCAGACCACAGCTCTGAGAGAAACGCAAGATCTAGAAAGCATGTTTCCTTTAGCTTAGTTTTATAACCAGCTTAGAGAACCAAACTCTTTCCCAAGCACCCTTCTTCTAACCTATGTTGAATATGTAAAGCAAGGACACCAGACTTACAGCCAAGTGATTTTCCACTCCAGGCACATGGAACATGATGAAAGTAAATTTGTGGGTGTTTGTGCTTGATTTGGCAGAGAAAAAAAATGAGGGAGGAGCTGTGTTTGAGGGAGGGTATCAAAGATCAGAGCCAGATGCTCCTGCACAGAGCACTGGATTTGCAGGAAATTAAGAAGGTAGAGAAGGTGAGGCAAAGGCTGTGTTTGAAGTGAGAGTCAAGGGGTTCTGAAGCTTACAACCATCCAAGGTGCTCGGGGGCAACTACAGCGCATGCCAAAACCACACCACAGTGGCCCGGGGTGATTTCATTATACAAAGCCTGGGAGAGCAGAGGCTGTAAATGTAGCTTCAAAAGGAGCTTCATCTTAAAGTCTTAGCTCTCAGGGCCTATTAAACATTTATGCTGACTACCACTCCTACTCTTTGCCTCAGAGAAAGCACCCGAAATAACCTTTGCTACAGAGCGAACTACTACAGCTCTACCGGCTGTGTAGGAGACTAGTGGGGAGCTGTGAGAAACAACCAGAAACGGTGTTGGAACAGTGCGCTGATGTCTCTATTCAGTCAGCCAGGAAAGAAGCAGGAAAATCTGGTCTGGAACCTGAGAGGGAAGACAGAACTGTGCTAGAAATAATGGGTGGATTAGCCACGTAGAGATGGCTAAAACTGAGTGGGGCCAGTGGAGGCAAATACAGATCCGTAAGAGTATCAGCAATTTTTGCTTTTACTTTACTTAAGGTTCACAATTTTGGGGGAATCTTCAGACCAGCCTCCAGTTTTGGATCTATGACTACTGCAGCTGTGAGAAAGACTGTAGAGGAAAAGGAAGAAAGCAGACCCGATGCAGAAATCAAAAGGAAGGCAGAGGGACTCCAGGGGAAGATGGAAAGAAGGGATTAATTCCCCTGATTTGCTTAAAAATTCTTTGGCTGTACAACAGGAGTTTAGGATGAGACAGCCAGAAGTAGTCAAGGTTTTCACTCTAGGAAGCTGTTACTACTAATAGCAGATAATACACACAACATTAACTTATTTCCTCATAGTTCACTCATACAATCACCCAGTTACCCAGTTGGAGGACAACCCCAGCTGTATACTCAGTAGAGGGTTGCGCTGACACATTAGCAGCTTCCAAGTAGGTGTTCAGAAAGTCCCTCAAAGTCATTTATTTCAACAGGTGTACACATAATCCTGCAGTCTTTGTCTGCATATAGTAGCCCCTGCCCTACAGTCACACAACCCACGGTTGATACTGGCATTCACTTGTGGCCTTGCGCAGATTGAGCAGACACTTGGTGCCGGAGTTTATCAGCTCTTGCAGATTCAGCAGGACTACCGGTCTCTAGAATTTATCAATCCTCGGGAAACCTTCACGCTCCTTCTCAGCACATGCTTTTCCTCTTTGGTCTGTTTTCTGGTAACTATTTCTCCATCCAAACCTACAGATACCTACAGGACCAATTCAGTTTCACACAGAAGAGGCCTTTATGACAAGTTGAGTCGGTGGCTTTTGGGGCTAATCGCTTGGCCTTCACACTGTAGGTACAAACTTAACGTAAATGTGGCTCCTTCATATTAACGAGCAGCCACAGCACTTCCTCCTGGAATCCAAAACCACCAAGCTGGATCTGGGGTAGGAAAGATGAAGGTTTAGTGTTCACATTTGAATAATAGACCCCACAAAGAGGGGACAGGCCTTCCCACACTCAACCTAGGGAAGAAACATCGACCAACTTGTCTGGATTCATGTTAGGACAGTGTCTGCTTAGCCCCATCCTTTCCTACCTACGTTAATTTGGCTGCTTATCAGCATGGTCATTACATCCAGCACCGGGTTAATGAGCCTGTCTCCTGAAGGCTGACTCAAACACTAAGTGGAGGGTAGTTTTGAAGACTGTATTCTTAGAAACCGTTTTGCAAAGAGAAGGTCCTACGCGTTACATTGATGGCACTCAACCACCAATTCTCCATCCTGCTGTTTCTCTTCTTTCAGTCCACATCCCTGAAGCTGCAGAGAAGTTTATACAAATCAGTCTAAACCTTTATACCATAACGATGAGATTCATGACTTAATCCTAAATGATCAAATTGAATCAGGCCTTGGCAACAGCAAGAGGTCAGGCCAGGAGAAGGAGCTTCTTACAGGTTGGACAAACTGCTCGATGAATTCAGGTGTCCAGGGAAGTTTGGCCCCCAAAAAACCCCAAAGGGAGCGAGGGCCACCAGGTACGCAAGACCTGCATAAGGCTCGCGCGACTCCTGAGCCGCACACGAGCGGAGCTGAGAGATTATTTGGAGGGACTGTCACAGATGCACACTCACATCTGCTCTGGGCAGTGGATATTTTTGCAGCACGGTCCCCATCTACTATAGGTCCCCCCATGCCACTGCCTTTATTTCCGTAAGCTACAAAAGCCGTCAGTGGTCACGACGTGGCCCCCGCGGGGGTCCCCCCACACGCAGCCCTAGAGTGGGGAAGGACAGCGCCGCCACTGAGCTGCCGCGGGAACTACAGCTCCCATCAACCGCCGCAGCACAACGCCCSCTGCTAGCGCCGCCATCTTTGTGCGGGGCTGGCGGCGACGGCCGCCATCTTTGGTTGGGGCATCACCTCCACCCGCTCCCGCCGGCGGCGGATCGCGCATGCGCAGGGCGGTGCTGGCGGCGGCGGCGGCATGGGCCGGGCGGCGCTGACCCTGTGGGCGCTGGCGGCGGCCGCCGTGTGGCGGCTGCAGCCCGCCGCGGCGGGCGGCCCGGCAGGTGAGCGGCGCTCGGGGCCCCTCGCGTCGCCCGGGCGTGAGGGTGTTGCTGAGGGGGGAACGGGAGGCGGCTTCTTGGCCGGCGGGGAGGGTCGGTGGCCTGGGCGGGAGCCTGCGCGTCCTGTGAGGGTGGCGAGGGAGTCTCGCCTCCTCCTCCTTCTCCCGGCCGGGCAGCTCCCCCGGGACCCCGTGACGGCCCCCGGGCTGAAAGGGAAGCCGGGAGGAGCCCCGGCTCCGGCCTCCGGCTCCTCCCGGCTTCCCTTTCAGCCTGGGGGCCATCACGGAGTGCCCGACCCAGTGCCCCTTCCCCGGCCCGCCTCAGCTGGGTGGCTCCTCCGTGGGCGCAGCTGGGCCCCTCTTCTTGCCCGTGCGGTTCTCCTTTCCCCTGCTTGCTTTAGGCACGCTCTAGTTGAGCTGCATGGACCAGAGCAGTACTGGAGTGTGTTGTGGAACCGTGGTGCATTGCTGTTGCCAGCTGGACCAGAAATAATGTTCAGCTCCCGCTAGTTGCTTTGGTAGTTTAATGGATTAATTCCTTTGACTTTTCCTTCCTGCCTATTTTAGATGCCAAATGGAAAACAATAACTGACCAAATTAAGAAAGCTGTGGAAGTCTATCAGCCGTGTGTAAAGGAGAATTGCAGCTGTCACCAAAGGTGAGAAGCTGGTTTCCTTTTGACTGCACAGGCTTCTGGCCATGAGAGGGAATACTTTTGCCAGCACTGATGGATGGGAATTAGCTATAGAATATTTGGGCTCCAAAGTATCACATCTGCAGCCGTCATAGGTTACGGTGCTTGCACTCTGTGAAAAAGGTTGCCGTCCATAGTTCCAATAGAAGGTGTGTCCACCTGCAAACTGTTCACTTTCCTTGTTGTCCTCTGTGATTGAACAACATATACTATGTCAGCATTTCATATATGATCACACAATAAACCCATACACAGTTGGTGATATTTCTGTGTTAACAATCCACTTCTGCCTTCTCTCTCAGTGCAATGTTGCTAACAAGTCTTTCTCATGGGCTTTTAAAAGTGGAAGAAATCAAGTATGTGCAAAATATTTTAAAATTGCTAGATTAAGAAAGGTTGTTACAGAACACAGATTCATTTGGTGTGATAGTGTGTTGTACTTTACTCACTCCCTGTGCTCGGACAGGACTTCCAGTGGAAGAGGGGAGGGGAGAATTGCAGGAGTGCTCTTTCTAGGGAGTTTAGTTCACTGCTTGTGAGAATTGGACTGGCAGTGGATATTTAACTACCCAATTTTCACATGACTGAAGTATGATCCAAGAGGAGCTCATTCAGGAAGACACAAGTCCTGTTTATTTTTGTATAACTCTGGAGCATGATGCAAAATGCCAGCACTCTGCCTGATCTTCATACGGTGATTTAATGCAGAAAGCTAGAGGCTTATATGTGGATGCAAGACCACTGTAGGCAGTACAAGTGTAGACATAGCCAAACCAAACTTCACTTCTGTTCCCACTGGTAGAGCATGACTTCAGCATGGAGAATATTACAGGTGCATAGGTCATCACTGTTAAGTGGGTAGGGACTGTAGGACTGGGTTTTTCAGATATCTTTAAGCAATGTTTTTATTTAAAGGGGAAGAGGGAATACAGGGAAGAGTCAAAATATCCTTTTATCCTTAGGATTTGGATTCAAAATGCAGAAACACAGATGCCCAACTTTAAGCCTTCTGTTTAAAAAATACCAGATGCGCTCATGCATTTTTGGGGTGAGATGAGTGCTTTATCGGCTTTTAATATCAGATTAGTCATACTGGGCAACTGTTTGTACACTCTGTTTGGAGTTTTTGATCTTCATTGCTCTTGAAATATTGATGAGGAAAAGTCTCTTCTAGTTTAGCCTTCCAGTCTTTTTCCTCAGTCCCAATTCAGATACAGCCTAAAGACATCTCCTGATCTTTAAACATACACTCCACCATCTCCTGCCCACTTTGGGAAGAACACCTTAGGTTACAATGACATGGATGTGCCATAAAACTGCAACTTTCTTCCTGTTCTCAAGCTCATTACATTTGCGTCCCTGCCAGACTGCTTATCCTGTGGTCAGCCCATCATTTCATTGGCAATTCTTTATGTAGTTTAACGGTTTTCCACCTGATTACAAAATAGCAGAATCCTGGAGGTCGGAGGGGACCTCTTGAGATCATTAAGTCCAACACCTCTGCTCAAGCAGGGTTGCCAGGACTGTGTCCAGTTGAGTTTTGAATATCTCAAAGAATAGAGACTCCACAGCCTCTCTGGGCAACCTGTGCTAGTGTTTGACCACCCTCACAGTGGGATCCCCCGACAGTGTTTTATTAAACTAAGGTGTTGATGCAGTGTCTACCAAAAAGTAGGGAGGATGTCTCCATGGCTGTTACAATCTGACAGTGTTCGTTAAATGCTCCAAGCAGTTAGATCTGAGGACCTTTAGACTAAATTTTTATAAACTGCATCCTCCTTCTGTATTTTCTTATATTTGTTAGGTTTATGTTTTCATGCTGCATTCCTGGAGCTCACTGGTGATGTGCAGATGTCACAGAACACGTGCTACGTAGGCCTGTCCTCCTGGGCTGGCTTTCACTGCACACAGCATTATTGGGCAATGCTGTTCCTTGCAACTAGACTCTTACCTTCTTTTTTTAATGTCTAAATAGCATGACATTGTGTGAGGAATTTGGTCTTGGTGTGGCCCATCATTCATGGAAGGCCAGAGCACGAGCTTCGCAACTCAAAGGTTAAGTGAGCTGAAGGCTTTTACTCATAACCTGCCAGGGTATGTAAGGTGCTTTCTGGGAGAGTAACTAGAGTTGTCCATGTTGATTTAGCCTCAGAGTCCTGTGCTGGGCTTTCTGTTTGGGCAGACAGCACATAGATAGTCAAARAGTGAAGCTTGGACCTTTGAGTCTCTGAGTAACAGCTCTTCCAAGTGACTTAAATTAAATTCTCCATTATGCCACATGTAGCAGAGCTCCTGGAAGCTACTGGAAGCTAGCTTGTTTTAGCTAGAAGTCTGTTCCATATGCTGCACTAATTTAATGCACAGCATCCTCCCTATAGTACATAATAATGGCTGATTGTTTTGTTTCAGTGTCTGGAAGCAGGACCTGGCTCCTTTTCGAGGTGGCATTTCCAAGGAGATAATATCAGATGTGGTGAGCCGGAAGCTCGGGACACACTACCAAATCATTAAGAACAAATTGTACCGTGAGCAGGACTGCTTGTTCCCTGCGAGGTAAAAACTGTGCAGAAGATCTCTTCTTCCTAGCTGGGGCACAGGAGTACTTCCAACTCCGCCAAGTTGAAAGTCATTGAGGACAATGATATTTCAAAGGTCTGAGTTCCTTATCAGAGCAGGAGGCTAGAAAATTATGTATAAGGCTTAAATGTAGCAAGAGGTAAGTGTCATTGTTGCACTTCAGTGTACAAAGGGTTGGTTGGTTGTGGGATCCCAGAGGAAGCTGCAGATCAGGCCAGATTTAACAGGATGGATTTCTTCATTGGTGCCTGTACTGCGTTGGGGCTTAGAGGCAGCTATAGGCAGTTCCCAGCCTGCATCGTGGTATGGCTCAGGCTCACCATCTCTCCTGCTCCTGCACAGAGAGAAAGGCCTCAAGATGAGTGCAGGATTCTGCCTTCTCCTTATAGTTCTTTGCTGTATGTCGTTTCCTCACAGATGCAGTGGAGTTGAGCACTTCCTTCTGGAGATCATCAACCGCCTCCCTGACATGGAAATGGTGATCAATGTGCGAGACTACCCCCAGGTSCCCAAGTGGATGAAACCCATTATCCCGGTCTTCTCCTTCAGTAAGGTGCGCACACCTTTAAAAGCTGAGCATTTCTGAGATGTGCATGTCCTCCTTTCTCTTGGGAACGTATTTTTGAGGATGGGTCCTCACAGATTTTCTGTGCGTCAGAATTGATTGGTTTTTTTTGCTCTTTATGTTTCCTTTCGTTTCCAGTTTTCTGGCAGACAGACTTGCAGATTTGTTCAATAGAACAGTTTTTCCCCTCATTAGCTCCTCTTCCAGGTCAAAAAATGTACCTCTGCCACAGTGGAATGACGCACAGCTGGATGGGATATGTGCCAGCATCGTTGTCATTTGCTACAATGCCTCTGTTAAAATTGTAGCTGTAGTTTATCAGCATTGTTAAGGATTTTTGATCATCAGTCAGCTGTCATACAGTTAATCTCATTTAATGTGAATATTTTAGTCCTCTTTTTGGGTACCACAGATAAGTGTTTCTTATCTTCTTTTCTGTAATATTGCTGTCTCCTGTGAACCCTTTTCCCCTGCATTCCCTTTTCCATTTCCAGACATGCATGTGCACGCAGAGGCACGCACACAGAGACATTCATTCTCTGCATCTCTGTTCCCAGACTGGAGAGCCCTCCCATATGTTTTCCTGCCTCTCCCATTGTTAAACCTGACTGTAGCATAGTGTCTCATCCTTTCCAGCAAAATACCGTTACGCCTCAAGCTTCAGCTAATCTTGCTTTGCCTTAGTGTATGCCCAGCGTGCCCAAATCCTGCACCCTCACTACCTAACCCTGATCGTGATCCTGTCCTTGGCTGAAGCCCAGCAGACAGCAAGATGCAAAAAGAAGCAATAAACCGTTTGCTCTTTCTAGTTCAGGCCCTATTCTGTTTTGGCTAACTTGTAGCGTCTTAGCCAGGTCTTTTGCTCATGCACTGTGAACCCTAATACAATCTGTAACTATTGCCTAGTCCCCAGCCATCCTAAAACTCTCTCTAGAATTTCAGTACAGCGTTGCAAGCACTGTCGTTCAAGAACCATGTTCGCTGCCAGATGTTGTAGTAAAGCTAGCTGTCTTGCCCCTTGGCCATCGCACAGCCTTCACTCTAGCCAGCAGAACTCAAACTGATGCAGAACAGGTTGCAGAAGTTTAATCTTTGCAGCCGTATTCCTCATCCTGCCCCTGGGTGCCTTGCAGGACCCTGCAAGAAACTGAGTTCTGTGGTCACCGTTGTCCAATATCTGAACTGTAATCTCAGCCCTATCCTTAACTGAAACCCAGTGACCCAAGCACAGCTCACATTTAACCAGCCAGTGTGAGTCCCTACCAGAATGAGGAAGGCTCCAGGATGCTGGTCCAGGGTGCTTTCTAAGGCTGAAAGCATAAGGGATTGCAGGATTGTCCGGTTCTGCATTTGCAAGGCCAACCCCGGGGTGGTGGTGGAGCTGTCATGGTTTTTTATCAATGCCTGTTTATAGCAAGAGTGAGAAGGAGCAGATCATAGAAGCACAGACTCATTTAAGTTGGAAGGGACTTCAGGAGGTCACCCAGTCTAGCACCTTGCTCAGAGCAGGACCAACTAGATCAGGGTGCTCCGGGCTGTGTCCTGCCCAGTTCTGAGCATCCCTGAGGACAGTGCATCCACAGCCTCCCTGGGCACATGCCCCAGTGTTTGACCTCCCTCAGAATGAAAACATATTTCCCAATATCTAATTGGAATTTCCCCTCTTGTAATCAAAGCCGGTTGCCTCTCATTCTGTCTTGAGTGCAGTTCTGAAAAGTTTGCCTCTGTCTTCTCTAAACTCTCCTATTAGGTAGTAGGAGACAGCATTTAGATTCCCCCAAGCCTCCTCTTCCTGGGCATGAACAAACCCAGTCCTCAGCCACTGTTTATATGTCATGTGCACCAACCTCCTAACTGCATTGGTGGCCTTGGACTCTCTCCAGTGTCTCCAGGTGACAGATAGATGGATAATTTGGATAAAAGTTTATTACTAGTACAAGGAAGTGACCTGTAGTCTGGTTTCATGAAAGGGTTTAGTCTTAAGTGCTGGTCTTCCCTCTGGTTAAATGGGAATTTAAGCATCCAAATAGGACTGAGGAACTGAAATTCTTACATGACGTGGATATTTGTTACAGTGAATTTTTAAGTGATCTCTAGGAAGGCTGGAACAAACTGAAGAGTTGAAAGTCTAAATGTCAAAGTGTCTAGAAGTGCCTCTATCTCTGAGGAGATAATAATGCCTCAACTTATGATCAGTAGAAAACATTTGTAGCTACACATAGACACAAGTCTTTAGAAAGGTGAGTGGAGCTCAGGTCTTCTGCTGTTTACTAATCAGCTATACCATGGAACTTCTTTGTTATTTTCTAACATGAAAGTCTCATGTTGTCATGCAGCAAGACATAGCCTTTTTTAAATCATTGAAACGTTTTGGTTGGAAAGGGCCTTAGGTGGTCATCTGGTCTAGTGGCCCGCTCAGAGCAAGTATGCATGCTGAAATACGCTGGCTTTTCTCTGCTGGGTTGTCTTCATATGAACCCCAGCAACACTGTGGTGATGACAAAGCTCTCATGGCTGCTTATGGAACAGTAACAGAGAAAGCTGACAGAATTCCCAGAAGGGATATTCATTGCTGGTGAGCTCAGTCAGTAAACTGAAGTAAATATTACTCTTACTCTTTTATTATTCTCCTTTTTCTTAAGACACCTGAATACAATGATATCATGTATCCTGCCTGGACATTTTGGGAAGGAGGACCAGCTGTTTGGCCAATTTATCCAACAGGTTTAGGGCGCTGGGACCTCATGAGAGAGGACCTCAGAAGGTATGTTTTGGAAATGGTTATGTGTGGGGGGAGGTTTAATGGAAGAGAAACTCCCAGTAAAAGCCATCTAGCACTGGGCAGCATTGGGCCAATGTTGAAGCCTAAGACCACAGGTCTGTTAGCCTGTGGTCTGTCCTGCTGCCTCTCATTAACTACATACAGCCTAACTGCTGTATAAGAATTCTCCATGGAAACCTTGGATGATGTAACTAGAAGTTATAATTAGCTTCTCCATTTCCAACACTTCATACTTTGTCCTCTGCATTCTTTACTACACATTCTTCATGCTGTCAGGGCCAGATTACTGTAATTTTCGGTGGGATAGAGTTTGTCAATAAAGTAGCAGTTATCTTTTGCCTGCAGAAATCTCCCCTGACACATGGAAATATTTTCCTTTGTTTCCAACTACATCTCTAGGAGCTGTGGTTTTTTCACTGCAGGGATGATCCAGGATGTTTGTATAAGCTTCTGGAAGGGTAAAGGAAAGCTGCCTTTAGATCTGCTTTTAGTTGAGTATTATTGTGCAATAGAGAAACCTGGAATCGTTCCCAAGAATCAAGAGTCATTACTGGGCTAAGAGTAAGACAGAAGACATTTCTGACTGGGAGTCTTTCTTTTGGCAGGATCTTTGACTATTAGCAGAATAAGGGGCTGTTTCCCATGGAGAGTGACAAACAAAGTGTGCAACAGTGAGTGAACATAGAAACATAACAAGAAAAAAACACCTTGATGTCAATCACTTGACATCAGAATGCAGGGTTGAATGTTTCCCTCTTCAAAATCTGAAGATCTGTGGGACTAATTGTAGCTGAAGCCTAATGTGATATAGTATAATGAAAGTCCAAAGCATTTACTTATCCTTGCTTTCTCAGTGAACCCCACTTGTGTCACTGGGTTACAAGCAGATGCAAAGCTTGACTTGCGCAGATCAGTTTGGGGATCAGGACCTACATGTCAAGCCAGGTGCAATAGAAAAGTACAACAAAGGGTTCCCCAGAGGGAGGCAGGTGACTGCACTGACAGAAATAAAACATGTGAACAGCTGTTTTGAAGGAGTTGCTTAGATTTAAAATGAAAGGTATTTGGGAAAACAATGAACCCCTGTGTTTTAAATGCAAAACACTAGGCGGGTTTTTTTGTTTGTTGTTGTTTGTTTGTTTGTTTTAATGGGAAATGACAGTGGTTAGAAACTCTCTAGTCATTTTGCACTATCTATATTCAGTGAAATACAGAAAAAGTAACAATACAAAAAGTGGATTCAAATTTTAAGTAAATTTTAATACCAATAAAGGTTTGGTGAGGGGGTTGTGTGTAATTCACTGTTTTGACTGAAAGGTATTCTGAAAAGTAGCCTATATCATGTTGCCTTAAACACAATATTCACAGGAAAACCTGTTTCATTGGACCTGGCTGAGAGTTTTTTCTGCTATGATGAAGGAAGTGATTTCCATCAAAAATGAAGAATAATAAAAAGAGATCATGCTGTGAAAACTGATGAGAGCGCTGTTTCATGGTTATATTAAATGATTTATTGCCATGTATAAACAATATTTTCAGATCTGCAGAAAAATGGCCATGGATGAAAAAAATCTCTAAAGGATATTTCCGAGGATCCAGGTGAGCATATTTTCCTGTAACAGGAGATTCTACCAACATATGCCGTGACAGCTGTCTGTATGCAGAAATTTTTGTATCTCCAAGACCTAAACAGGTGTAACCCAGAATGTATTTTTTAAAAGTAAGGAAAGCAAGACATTTTGTACAGCAGCATTTCACCATTAGTGATTCTCCATAAGAATTGCCATTTGCAACTAGTTTATTATAGTAAGTCTAATATTGGAAACAGAAGTTGTGATGGATTTGCTACGTTATTTCTTAATGAGTAAAACTGTCACAGTAGGAACCAGCTTGTTTTGTTCTGTGAGGGGAACTGCAGGTGCATGACACAAATTTAAAGATTTGATACTGATGTGCATGCTTCTTGCCAATGTGAATACTTTATTCTCTATGGAAGCGCTCGACAGTGAATCAACAAGTATTCTTGGATTAAGTTACCGGAGTGGTGGGGAATAGGAGAGTAGATTATTTTTGCCCTCTCTCCAGTGACAGTTTGAAAACAGTGTTAACCCCTACTCCTTTTTGTTCCTCCAACACTTTGTTTCTCCTCCATCCCCAATAGGGATGGATTTGATATCTTACTAGGTAGGCTCAGGAGATGACGATGAGTGAGTCTCAGGGATGTCGTAACCTTGTTTATCAGTAGTGTTTTAAACTAGCATCAGAGGGATCAAGTGCTGAAGATGCTTAGTGTCTCTTAGCTCTCTCTGACTTAGAAGGGAGTTAAAGTATTTGGCACCCGTCAGGATAATGCCTGAAGGAAATAACATCTCTGCTGATTTGTCCTGGGAATTGCTTAAATAATACTATTAAACATTTAGTAATTGAAATAAAGAAACAGGGCCTCAGATCATTTCGGTACACATAACTCATTCTCTTCTGCTAATACACCCTTGGACAGAAATACACTGTATGTTAGGCACTTAGTAATGTTTTTGAGGGACATAGGGAGGTCAGCCTCTTAAAGAGGCAGGATCTTGAGTCCTGTAGTTTGCTAGCTGTGTTGAGTCAGGTGGATTGGCAATGACTGATAGCATTTCTTTTGCAGAACGAGCCCTGAGAGAGATCCCCTCATTCTGCTGTCCCGAGAAAACCCAGAACTTGTTGATGCTGAGTACACTAAAAACCAGGCTTGGAAATCTGAGAAGGTGTGTGGGTGTTGTCTGTCTCCTGAGTGTGAAGGCCAGAAAAGATAGCATTGCAAGATGGCTTTGATGATTGAGATGCATCTTGCTGGAGAGTTGTGGGTGATCCTCTAGAGTGGGGGAGGCTCGTAGTTCCCTTGATGGCCACATCTCTCCGACGGATGAAAGGAAGGAGTCTCTAGAGCCTGGCAGGCCAAACATTTCTCTTCAATCTACACTTTTTGTTCAAGGAAGCCAGCACACATAAGAAAATGAACCTGTGCCAATCCCCTCCTCTTCCATTACAAGAAAATTAGCCAGTTCTTCCCCTTCTAGCCCCAAGCTGCCTGTGTGGTATTGTCAGTCTTTTTAAACCTTTTTCTGTCATCTCCATTTCTTGTTATACATTTCTTGTTTCTTATCTTGTTGATAACTTTCTGATAACTGTTGCTGATAACTTTTTAGTTCCATACTTAGCCTACGGTCCAGCTCTCTCCAGACAGTCTTGGCTAATCAGGTTACACTTGGCTTCACATAGTCCATTGTCCGAAGCTGTTTTCCACTCTGTAGCTGCCAACTAAACATTATCATTTAATGTGTTTGTGCTGGCGTTTGCTTACAGGCAGTGTGTAATTTACTGAACTTTTTTTCTTGTTTGAAGGGCTGGGAATTCTTCATAATACTTATAAAAGCCCACCAGAGAAGGTTTTCTCAGAAGTGGGAATGGAGGGTTTTGAGACTTCAGCTTTGTTTCTAATTGAGAAGGAAAACAAATATGAAATCACCATATAAAGCTTACTGATTTTTTAAAATTCTCTTTATTTTTAAGGACACCTTAGGAAAGCCTCCTGCAAAGGAAATTCCACTGGTTGATCACTGCAAATACAAGTAAGAGTTTTGACTAGTAAAGCTGTTCAAGGGCTATGGGTTATTTCTTTTCTTGCGTGGTGTAAGGTCTCATTTTATTTTAAGGTCTAACTCCAGCAACCAGCTCCGTGCAGACAAGAAAGCTTGTGAACAGACTTAAGGTAGTTGAAAATTCGGGAGCTTAGCATGGCCTCTTTCAGTGTCACCTTTCTCTGTCAGGTCAGGAGAAATAAAGTGCTTTGGGGAAAGTAAACGTCCTAGATCACTAATAAGCATAGATCAAAAATTTTGTTTTATTTTAATCAAAAAGCCTTTCTATCAATTTTTCTTTATATTCCTGTACCAAGCTGTGTGTTCAAAACTGTTTTTTTGGTGCTACAGTGATAGCATTAGTGTCTTCAAAGACATAAGGAACTAAGGAATCATGTCTTCATATGCGTTCTCGGGCAAGCATTGCCATTGGATGCATATAGTAAAAGAGAGAACCTGAAATGTGATTGAGCAGGTACGGTATTGATTCATACTTTCTATGTTGTTTGGGAGAATGTGGTTTTGATTTAAAAAGGTTTTTATTTTTTAACTACTTTAGGGAGGGGTTTTTGGTGTAATATTCTTGTGGGTTTCTGTGTTTAAAAAAAAAAAAAACCAAAACAAAACAAAAACAAAACAACCTCTTAGTGTGTATGCACTTGTACGTCTGATGTTTTGCTTTTTCTTTTGCTTTAAAATTACTTAGTTATGATTCTACCAGCTAGAATCTGCTGATACAAGAACTCAGTCATTTGGCTGGATCTGTGGTTTTGTGCAAATGTGATTGACTTGTCTCATTTTATATTTCACTAGACTGTTGCCCAGCTTTCTCCCTTCTGTTACACATAGACTTCCCAACTCCTGATGCCTCCTAAGGCCCTTGTACATTATAGGCTGAGACATTCTCACACACTTTTGTCATAGCTCAGGGTCTGGTAGGGTCAACATGAACTTCTCACTGCTTCCTTCAGTGTAGGTGCTATAGCAGGCTGTCTGAGAGCAGACCTCAGTGACTTGGCTGAGGTCACGGATGGTGGGAGCTGTGTCTGGAATTGGACAGAGGCATTTCCTCGCTTCCAGACCACTGTTCTTGTTACATCTCTACATGTATTTGTTCAGTTCCTAATATGAGCTCCTCATCCCTGCCTTGAGCTCCTAGGTAATACAAAGAATGCAAAATAATTTCAGGTTTACTCCTTGTCCCTTACTGCTGAACTAAGTTTAGCTATAATTCCCATCTCACCCCGAATGTATATAATACATAATCCCCATCTCACCCAAAATAGCTTCATTAATGGAAGAACTCCTTTCCCCCAGCCCCAAATGTTTGACTTCAAAGATTAGTTATATGTACTGAGGGGTTTTACCCACAGGAAAAACAGCTTTCCATATAATTGAAGAAATGTGGGTTTAAAAAAGTAAGTAAGTAAACAAACATCCCTCTGAGATACAGTTTGCTAAGAGAAATCCTCCCCCAGTCAAGCCCACTTTACTAACTTGGCAGAAAATACTGAAAACAAAATTGTGGATTCTTTGTTATCTGCAAAGTCTGTCTGTTGTGTGCTAGCCTGTTTAACCTCCTAGGGTTGCATTCCCAGATTCAGATTAAAGCAGGATCCGGGGGGCGGGGGGGGAGAAAAAAAAGCCAAACCAAAACACCAAAACAAAAAAACAACTGAGACAGATGTGGCAAAGCAGAAAAATGAACAGAAAAGCTCACTGCAAGACAAGAGAGAATTGGGAAAAAGCTCCTCGTGGTAACAGAGTCTCTGAAGTGAAGAGTCACAGGATCAGCATCCAAGCTGTGACCTTCCATGCCTTGTTGGCGGTTGTCCATGAGGCCTCTTGGTTTGTCACGGGCAGGTGTCTTTATCAGAGGTAAAGCAGCTTGCCTTGATTTTCAACCTCAGTTTTGACAGGCAGCAGAAACTCACCTAGCATATCCTTAACTTAACTCGCCTTTCCTGTGAGGAGCTTCAAATAAATGTCTTCCCTTTGTTTCAGCAACAGGTGCTTGGCTCAGTGTGAGGGAGACCCCCCAGCTGCTACCTGTGAGGGAAGGCTGACTGCTACTCAGAGCCCGGTTTCTTAGTGCATTTCCTCACAAAATGCCAGGTGTAATCAGGTCCCTCTCTTTGCTTATCCTTTTAAAGGTATCTGTTTAATTTCCGGGGAGTGGCTGCCAGTTTCCGTTTGAAACACCTTTTCTTGTGTGGTTCACTTGTCTTCCACGTTGGAGAAGAGTGGTTGGAGTTCTTCTACCCCCAGCTGAAGCCTTGGGTCCACTACATCCCAGTCCGATCAGACCTCTCTAACGTCAGGTGTGAGACCCCAAGTGTGCTTAGTGGAGCATTGCATGCCACGGGAAAATACTGCTGTGTTTGGGAAGGTGGTTTGGTTTATATTACACTAAGAAGTGCCTCCACTCCTAGGCATCAGGCAAAGGCTCTTGCAGGTCCTGTTCTTTCTATTACTGCCCCCAAAGAATCCTTTGCTCGTATTACTTAGTACAGTTTCACTGGGGTACGGAGGTCTGTCACCCTCACTGAAATCAGCAGGCACTAGGCACTTAAATTTGCAGGTGGGCCCTGCAGCACAGATAAGGGAAAGAGGAACGTATCGCTGGGCCAGAAATGTGTTAGCTCCCAGATTTCAGCATGCCGTCCAGAACTGACAGAGAACAACTGAGAATGGCAGGTTTCTTCTGTGCTCTGAAATGAGGAGCACCAGTCCCTCGCTCAGTTGTGGATCCTTAATCTCATCCTCCGCAATAGTTTAGCTAAGGGACGATGTTCTCCCTTGAGCTAGTTGTTTCATAGTATTTTTTTCGTCTTCATTTTAGGGAGCTGTTGCAATTTGTAAAGGAAAATGATGCCATAGCACAAGAAATTTCGGAGAGGTAAGTGGTGTGTCCTTTCTGGCTATCGGGCAGTCTTCTTCCAAAGCATTTTCTCATTCAGCTTTTGAAGGGGTTACCTATCAAAGACAGCCTAGTATTAATAGGGTGCAGTATAACTGATATTCTACAGTAACAGCAGGAGGGTTGGAGAACTCGTAATAAGCAGGGGGAACGGGAGAACAAGATGATATGGTTAGGTCTTTGGTTCAGATGTGACCCACGTCAGGAACCCCACTGAAAGCTATCAGAAGTTGGGAGCTTTTGTCTCAGTATGAGGTGAGTTGACCCCTGGGAACTGTGTCTGCATTATAAGCATTATGTATCCAGGCTGGCAGCAACTGGCTTCTGAAGCAGCGTGCATCAGTGCTGCTCAGGCTGTATCTGATATATGAAATCTGATATGTATTATCCCAGATAACAAATACCATCTTGAGGGTAACAAAAGCACTGCAACTGTCAGAGCTGTGAGCGTGAATGAACAGTGTGAAATTAAAATAGATGGTACAGAGCAGTGCATGTTGTTTCTCATTGGAAACACAGAAGAGTGAAAGTTGATACACATATAAAACAAACCCAAAGACTCTTGTAGGATCTGGAAATTGGTTCTGACTGTGCCTGTGTGTCTCTAGGGGACGCCAATTCATCACCGAGCACTTGCAGATGGAGGATGTCTCTTGCTACTGGGAGCGTCTGCTGTCTGAATATTCCCAAGCCTTGACTTACAAAGTGAAAAGGAGGAAGAGCTACAGTGAGATCACTTCTGAACGGCTGAAAACAGAACTGTAGAGACTTCTCTGTTGTTCTCTTCAGCTCAAACTGATCTCTGTGGAAATCTGAAGATCAGTGTATCTTCTTTCTTGTTCTCTCTTCTTACCCTTTACGCTAGAACTACAGAGAACAGCAACAGGCAAACTTTGAAATTGCTCCCATACAGTGGGACCCGGTTGTACTGTCACCGTAAGAACATTAAGTAGAACGTTGGATTATGGCTATTTAATGGGGAGGTTATGCTCGTCTCTGGAAGAGGGTTGTTAGCATTTGGGACTTAGTTACTACCTGTCTCAGAATGAGAGCAGTTAATTTTACTGGACTTTTTACCAAGTCCTCTGTACTCATGAGCAAGGTACACAGACTGTCAGCTACACTCAGCTGGGAGATACATGCCCCTGTTTTTGTAGATGGTCAATGTTTTCTCACCTGTGTGATAGCACTTGGGATATTAGGTGTTCTCTGACAGAAGCAGGTACTGGGATTTGGGGTAACCTTTTTAGATAGCTTAGAGCTTAGTTTTCTGATGTTTATGTCAGGTTTTTAAAGAGGTTGATGGTAAGGCTTTGATGTGCCATTGCAAGGACAAATGATCCTTGCACAGTTGAACTATCTACCTCACAGGGGAGCGGCCAGTGATGATGATGTTGCCACAGTGCTAAGCCTGAGTAGCAGACAGTCAAGCAGTTGGCAACTGAGATAAAGACGGTTCATCCTCTGACAGATGAGCTGGGTGCCCATGCAGCCATGCAGAACTGAGCCCCTATTAACAAGCTCTCCCCGGTCGGCTGGCTAGACACCCTTAAGAACCCAGAGAAAGTATATGCAGTTAGAGTCGGCTCTTCTTTTTTCCAGATGTTCACAGATTCTCTGCTCTGATCCCCTTCTGTAATCTTTCTAGGGTTGGGGTTTTTTTTGTTTTTTGTTTTTGGTTTTTTTTTTTGAGACTGGTAACACATCTGCTCCCTTCAGTATTTGCTTTTCTTTCCTTTCCCACAGCTGTTACACTCCTTTTCTCATCTCCTTCAGTCTGGTTGAGGGAATGTCTTTGGCCACACAGTGGCAGCTACTCCCCACATTACTCATTTTGAGTTCAGTCACAGGTTGCTTGTGCTCACTGTATTTATGCCCACTACGGGCTGCTCAGCTCAGGGAGCACAATTTATGAAATGCTCTGTGGCCCCTGAGTTAAGAGGCCTGGTAGGAAGCAGCATCTTCTCTGGCATCCAGACAGGTGCTCAGAAGAGTGTGGGCAGCAGCACAGGATCCCAGGAGGGCTGCTGCCTCCCAGGTGAGCACCCTTGATGATAAAGCGGCCTCAAGGCATAGGAAGCAGCACATTAATGGAAGAGAATGATAGCAACAGCTTGTGGTCTCCTCTGCAGTCAGTTTGGATCAGAGAACAAGAAAACACTACAAGGAACGATAACGCTAAGTGCACCTACACACAGATGAGCTCACACTGAGGCCTCGCAGCACTGCCAAGCCCTGGTACAGGGACGTACCTGCCAGACCTATTCATCAAGCGCTGGTTGCTGGAGCAGCACAGTGGTTACGTGACGGGCACCTGGGTTATCCCAGCCTGCAGAGGAAACAAATCAGGGTATTAAAATGGTCTGGTTTCTGAGGAAAAGAACTGTGCAAGAGTGGAAGGGGTTTTCAGGTTTTGTATTTTTAGTCCATGGAGAGACAGCACTCTGAGAAACTGAAACAGCTATGTATAATATTTTTAAACCGTTTTTAATTAATAAAAAACAAACGAAAATGAAGTTTTGTTGGACGCATCATTGCTTAGTCAGAATTGTAATAAAAGATCTGGATAGCCCCCAGCTGTTTCCCCAAAGATGGTGACGCGTGTCTTTCTGGTTTTTCACAGTAATACTTGGGGTGTCTCTACCTCCAGTCTGGGGTCACCGTGGCTGGAACCTTCCTCTGGTCAGTCTCCTGTGTGATCTGGGCGCTTTTCAGTCCGATTCCTTTTTTTCGCGTTGCTGAACCAGCCCCGACCCCTTGCTCTTAGTGGAGAGGACGGGACCTCGCCTCTACCTGCGGGGAGGCCCGGCGCCCGCCGCCGCGGGCTCTCCTGGAGGGGAAGCGGGGCCAGGCCCGCTCCCGCCGCGCCGCTCCGTGCCGTGCCCCGCCGGGGGGCAGGGGGCGCTGCCGCGCCCGCCCGGCGCTGCCGCCGGCGCCGGGGAGGGCCATGGCGGAGGGGGTCGGCGCTCAGCCGCGGTTCGGCCGCCCCGCGCCGCCGCCGCAGACGGGCTGGGAGCGGCTCAGAGAGCTCTGGCAGCGCGAGTGAGGACCGGGGCGGGCCGGGCCGGGCTGGGCCGGGGCGGCGGGCCGCAGCGGGCGTCCGCGGGCGCTGGGCCCGGCGCTGCCCGCGGGCCCCCCGTGCTTCCCGAGCCCAGAGGAGCCCAGCCCTGCCCTTCCCTTGCAGCGAGCGGCAGCGGTACCCGGAGGAAACGGTGAA
The DNA here is from genome assembly GCA_035582835.1 of Phoebastria nigripes. Lineage (NCBI taxonomy): Eukaryota > Metazoa > Chordata > Aves > Procellariiformes > Diomedeidae > Phoebastria > Phoebastria nigripes. The sequence continues at coordinate 496,096 of JAYKAV010001300.1, read as the reverse complement.
CATCGTCAAGTCGGCCTTCACCGGGGGAGTCGTCGGCTGGGTGTACGGCGGGCTGCCGGCCTTCTACCACGCCCGGAAGGCCTTCATCGAGAGGAGCCACGGGGAGCTCTTCCAGAACCGCGCCGATGCGGTGGTACGGCCCCCGCGCCCCCGCACGGGCCCGGCCCGGCCCGGCCGAGCCCGGCCGCGCCCACCCGCGAAGCCGGGAGACCCGCTGTGTAGGGGGGGTTACACGGGGGGAGCGGCCGGGGTTCCCGTCGGGGGAGCGCTGGGCATCGCCCGCCGCTCCGGGGACCGAAGCCTCCCCGGAGCCCCCGCAGGCGTGCGGGGCAGGGACGGCCGCACGGCCCCGGCTGCGGGAGGGGCGGCCGCTGCGGCCTGCGGTTCGTGGTGAGAGAGAGGCCCGTAGGAGACCGGATGACCTTGGTTTAGTAAGATGCGTGACACGCAACTCCGAGTGGGTGTGAAATGGCTGATTAATCAAGATGTCTTGAAAAGTCTTTCGGCGTTTAAGTTTTAGCGTGTTGGCAAGAGACTTCACTCCATGGTGTCCTCCTAGTCGTGTGAGTTATTTTAAGACCATTTAAAATTCTTTAGCTTATCACTACGCCTCACAACAAAGAACGTTTGTGACATTTCATAGATGTATTGGGAGTTTGTTCCTCGATTAAACTGTTGCTTACCTGGATTATTAGGAAAAAATCCCCTTTAAAAATCTGCCTGATTTTACATCATTCGCTATGTAGATTTGGCCCCGACGTAGCGGCCTGCATAGAATCGGTGCCTGGCTTCACCCTGTCCTTCTGCTGACTCTCTTGTGTACCTGCACCTGGGCTAAGCACTTACACCGCAGGCACTGGAAGAGAGAATTTGTTTCTTTCATGGTGTTAACTGGAATGTTTTTAATTCTTATGAAGCTTCTGTTTACCGCATCTTTTTAAAAGCTGCTTATCGCCAAGCTTTTAAGCGCCAGTGCTAAACTGCAGAGCTTGATGGTCTCTTAACATTTAAAGTAGGTGGTTATTATTTACTTATTATTGTTATTATTTATTAATGGTTATTATTTATTAATACTTATGAACTCATAATAATGAAGAACTAGTTTCTAGTATGCCCCCCCTTTCTTCTCCTCTGCTGCTGTCCTCAGAAGGCTCTCCCTGTCCCCCCAGATGTGTTTCAGCACCAGGATTAGAAAGACCGGTTGACGTTGCAAACTGGAATGAATTCTTGGTTTTCCTGTTGGTGGCTGGGGTAAACGTGGGCGGCTTTTCCTCCGATGATGACCGACTTGATCCCTAAGGGTCAGGGTATCGTTCCCAAGTGACATCAGTCCCGCAACCTGTCGCGAATACCSCAGATGGCAGCGGGCTGGTGGTGCCGGCAAGGAGGAGCCGGGCTGTGAGCTGTAACCTGTCTTCTCTCTCCCCCTAGCAATCCGCGCATCGTGCTGGGCTCCGGAGTTTCATCCGCTACGGCTGGCGCTGGAGCTGGAGAGTAGCCGCTTTTGTGACAATATTCAAGTGAGTGTTTCCCGATGGTAGTGGGAGACGAGCTGGCTTATGCTTAAGCACTTGTTAGTGGCCAGGAGCCCTTCGTGCCGGCAGTGCTTGCAGCTCCTTGAGAGACTACTGGTGATTGATTAAGGCTCAAAGTGTTGTGTTAACAGCGAGTCTGATTGATAAGGCGTGAACATAAAGAGGATTTAACCTTTTATAATTATCCCAGAATTCAGATCTTCTAACGAACCAACACAAAAACTAAAACTGAAAAAGCCCTGTTCCTTACATCTAATCCATGCTGTTATTGACTTGAATACTCTTCTTCCCTGTACTTGGCAGCTTCTTTCTGCTTTTGCTTCATCGCTTTTTTTGCGTTTTGCTCTGGGAGAGTGTTACAGTGTGTTGGCTGTTTCTGGAAGAGCTTTCTATCCCACGCTAATTTTCTCCTTTTTGTTATGTCTCATTACTCCTAGTCTGTATACACTAGCATTACTCACAATTCTTTGTTCTTGTCCTCAAATGCCTGCAGATGATTGTCTTGTTATTAAGCAGTCGCTGAACGTCAGACCTACCAGTTGTATGTACCTCTTCAGGCCTTCAAATTTTTCCTACAGACACAACCAACGCAGAGATAGTGTTCCACTTCCCTGATTTTCTCCCCTAGATGTGTCAGTGTATTTCTGACAATATAGCATCAAACTAAGCACGCTCTTCCAAATAATGCCATTTTAAACTAGGAGTTATCTCCTTCCCTGACATTTAAAATGGTAAATTTATGTGTAGTCCTAAACCTGCATTGACTATGTCTGCAGGTATGTTCTGTTTAAATTCCCCTTCTGCTTTTAAGATACCAGCAGTATTGACTAGCATTATTTTATATCTCTGTCTCCCTAATTTTTTTGTTCCTTCTGAATTCCTTCCTCGATCTCTTTTGGTTTCTTTGACTCCTTTTGGTTTAGTATCTATTCTTAGGTTTCATTAGCGAGCTGCTTGCTTGCTCTCCYGGAGCTTTTGATTTCTTTGGATTTTCCTGGGCTTGACATGTAACCTCGTCATCTTCCACCAGATGTCTCCCCTGCAGGAAGATYGTCGCCCTTTTTCACCACCCCTTTGTAAAAAAGAAGATATTTGCCGCTCAGCATTAATTGTTTCTGTAAAGTCCAAGTTGAAAATTTCGTCCTGCGGTTGTGTGAATTTTGAGTTTCGCAGTTTAAAACCAAATTGTTTAGTTTTACCTTGTACAAAGGCTGGGGTGACGTTACAGCGTTGGGAAGGAGAGGGCGATGGCTGTTGACTTGTAGATGTCGTGCAGGAGGCTTGCTAAAGCGCTGGGGAGGATGTGGCTGCTGAACTGCGAACAGAGAGTGTTTTGGGGCTTAACTGATGTTTTTGGAGGAGACGGTGTACCTACCCTGGCGGGAAATCTCATGCTGCAAGAGTAGGTGACCCTGCTGACATCATGAGTGTGACTTAGCTCTAGGGGTGGGGACTGTCTACATCAGGCAAGATCTTACTGACACACGGATTCAGCTTCTGGGGGTAAAGGTGCTACGTCAGGACTGACTGGCGGACGGGACCTTTTCATTGCTCAGTTCCTTTTATCCTTGAATATACGGTGGAAAAAAATATCTTTGATTAAAAAGAAAAAGAAAGAATATCCCAGATCCAGGCCGGGAATCCTGGTATTCCCCGGCCTCTGGCTGTGCAGCTGCCTGCAGTAAAGTCACAGAAATCAAGGCACTTGTGGCTGGCGCGTGTGCGCTCTGGGCAGATGGGCAGCAAGGTGGTTGGAGGCAACCTGAGGGTTGGCTTAATGAAATCCAGCTTTATTTCAGGCTGTGTTTTGCTACCTGTCTTTTTCCATGTGCAACTGCTGACTTCTTCTGTGCCTTATCTTTGCAGCACGGTGAGCACTGGTCTGTCTGTGTACCGCAATAAAACCACCATCAGTAATTTTGCTTCGGCGGGAGGTAAGACTGCTGCAACCTTGTGTACTTTTCTCTTTGTGAGCAAGGGTCATAAACGGGAAAGCATGAGCAGAAATCCGTATCTCTTGGATTTGAGCAGGTCTCTAGCTTCTGTGCTCCTGGGTTTGTTTCCTGTTCTACCGACTGCTGTCATGACTTTGCTCCGTTGTTTAACTGCTGCGTGTGTGTATTTGCAACGGAGAGATATCGATGCACTTCTGAAACCATTGGGGAGTTTTGTGGTTATCAGTTCATCTTGAAAATACTTGCTGGAGTTTTTTGGGTGAAAAATGCTTGTGTAGGGTAAAGGCAACACTTGGTGCATAACCTGCTCTCATAACCACCTATTTAGCAGGGAAAGCATTTCTTATTTCTGCTTTTTATAACAGTTCAGTGCGCTGTTTATAAACTACGCTTTTCATGCTAAGTTTTGCATGTCTGCTTTTGGCAAGAGGGCTCCGGGTAAGTGATCTGCTTGTTGTGTTTTACAGGCTTTATTGCCCTTACAGTTGGATACGTGTTTTACTGATCTTTTCTGCCTTACATGGCAGCTACTATTATTAGCTGTTGTTGAATAGAAAAAAAGAAAAGGGGGAGGGATCGTGCTCCAGCCCGGAGAGCTCGGTTTTACTTTCACAGATACCTTTACTTCTTAGCATTTCTTGGGGAGTTTTTCTGAAGCAGAAGGAGCTTTGCGCAATGTTTTAGCGCAGAGACCAAGGTGACTGTATGGTGAGGGTCCCTCCCGCTGGCCACGGCGCTTGGTTTCTGCTCTGTTAAAAGCAGATGTCAGCTCACGGAGAGGAGAAGTGCAGCAAAGCAGCTCCCTCCATCTGTATGTGATGGCCGGTGGGGGGCTGTTTGTGGTTTCAGTGGGTTTGTGGTTTTTTTAGCCTTCACAGGAGCCCTTTTCAGAATGCACTTGGGCCTGCAGGGACTGGCAGGCGGCTTCATGTTCGGAACAGCGTTTGGGTGAGTTGCGACTGCTGCTGATGAGTGATCGAGACACAGCTACTCTTTGAGGGTGTTTGTTAGACGGCAGCCTCACACACCAAGCCTTGAATCATAGGTGGGGCTACAGAAACTTCCCTTGCTCTCTTGCCTTGAGGAATTTTCTGTATCTCTCTTGGGACCTCATGATGATGACGACTTTTCTTCCAGCCTTTAAACTGCTTTTTTTTTTCTTCTTTTTTTTTCTTGAGTTGTGTTTTGCTGCTTCCTCAGTGATAAGAACTCAGTGCTCTCAATAGAGCATCTTACTTGCTGCTATTTGCTTATTAGAGGCGACACGAACTACTGTTAAATAGGAAATCATGAGGATGGGTTATAGACATGTCTCCTGTCCCCCTTCCTTGGCATGGTCACTGATGAGCCCAATGGTTGTGCACAGAACCATTGGACATCTGTTTTAAGGAACTGTGTTGTCTGTGGGTAAAGGCAGGAGTGTAAGACACAGCTTCTGGGCTCCCTTCTCAGCTTCATCAGCAACTGCTCCTGTAGCAGCTCAGAATCCAGATGGCACACAAGGGGTGTTGGATGTCACGATGACACCTTTTGAAGAAGGGGGCATCCTGGGAACTGCCAGCCCCTAGGTTAGGAATCTGTGTAAAAATGATTTTTTTACAAAATAGGCTCCATCAAAGCCAAAATGTGGAGCAGCAGCCATTAGGAAATGCTGAGGAAGAAGCTGCGTGGTTGGGTGGCACATCTCTTCGTGTATGTCTTGCAGTCGTGTATCTCCTAAAGCTCCCTGGGGCATGGAGGAACCCATGGTTCTCTCTCCGGGGCTCTGTCCATCAGGACAAAGACCTCTTAACTCAGGAGAAGTCTGACTTTTCAAGCAGAACTGGGATTTCTTCACAAACTACTGGCTTGTGAATATCCTGACAAGTGAATTTGGGGATCCTGCCTGGACAAGAGGATGAGCTTTATATGTGCTACTTAGCACTGACAGGGTGGTGTCAGCTGTGGGCATGCCTGGAAGCAGCCTAGGGAGCTTTACCAATGAAAACACAAGTACCTCCAGAGCTGGACAGAAGCTAAGCAGGGGTGTGACTGTCTAAATTATGGGTGAGGTGATCTGCAGGGGTTGTTTGGGCACCTTAAATCCTTCCACCCCTTTGCCCTGTGTGTGCCTGTCAATGAGTAAATTCAAAATATGTTGTCGAAGGGGCTACAGTGAGTCACAGCTGAAGACAGGCTGTGGTCGGTGGCTGACACTAGAATAGGAGTACCTTAGTCTGTGGTGTGATACGAGTGTTGGGGAATGTTATGCTCCACTGAGCCGGTGGCTGGCCCCCGCATGCTCCTTTTGCTGATGCCAGTAACTTATTAGTGTTGTGTGTCCCCTGGGTGACTTGTGACTTTTCTGCTTCCTCCTCTAGGATCCCTGCGGGGGGCCTCTTGATGGTAATGCAGAAGCTTGCTGGTGAGACCTTGCAGGAGAAGAGAAATCGTGAGTGCAGGGAGCTGTATGAACAGAAGTTAGCAGAGTGGTAAGGAACAGCTCTGCCTGTTCGAGTCTTCGACTAGAAGTGTCTCTGGGTCTATGTGGTTCAAACATTTAAAGAAACCATGACACACTAGGTTTTCTAAACCTCGGTTCTTCTGCTCTTGGTTTTTGGTGTGTTTCACACACCAGTCCGAGAACTGGTGATTTCATCTTCCCAACGTTAGATGTTGCTGCTTATTTTGTAACAAGGTATTTTGTTCAAAATCCATGTCGTGCCCCGGCCCAGTAACTCTGCATCAGTTTTTCACTTTTGCAGTGGCTGAGAAGACAAGCAGGACAAGCATGTTAGTATTTCTTTGCCAAAACTGAGAGAGGCCAGAACTCTGGCTTTTCCTTCATTGCTGCCTTCTTTCCATCCCCGTTAAAGAGAGGAAAGAAGAAGGATAGCTGGAGGCTTTGGGGAGAAAAGGCTATGACACTGGTTGCGTGACTTACTAAAACTCACAAATAATGCCAGTTCTAGAAGAAACTTTTCAAGAGTTGGGATTCTGCAGTGATGCCTTTGTCAGGAGGATGCAGGCATAAAATTACTTTGCACTCTCTCTTCTCTCGTTAGGCAATCCAGGCTCAGTGTGACTGAAGTCTTAGGCCAAACGGAAAGCAACGCCCAGGGAGGACCGGAGACGGAGAGAGCAAGAGAATCTAGGAGCTACTGAGTCTTCCCCAGATCTCTGCTGTAAGCAGCTACAAAGTATTTTGATTCTGTTCCTAAAAGTCTTCAGTCAAGGGGTCATGGAAGTCTTCTGTGAACGCAGTTAATATCCTGTGCACTTGTGAARAAGCATTTTGCTGAAAACATTGTTCATGGATGCATATCACTGCACAAGAGCTTGGAAGGGCCAAACCTGTTCTACCTGAGGAGGTGGAAACGCAGACTCTGCAGACTAGGAAGTGTCATCTAGGTTTGGCAGGGGTGAGGGCAGCCCCAGAGCCTCGTCTAGAACCCATTTCATTGCTGAAAACGTCCAAACCACCAGCGATGTAGAAATATTCAAGGTAAAGGAGCCTATGAATAGTTTGGATGCTAAAGGTACCCTGATTCCAAAAGCTAATTATGCTCTGGTGAAAGCTGCTCTTCAGACGGCGCCTGAAGGTCTTGCTGTCAAAGCACAATACAGGCAGCACCAGAGCGAGTGGTTCTCCTCCTCTCGCCATCCCCCTCCCACAGGTTGGCTTGGCAATGCTGTTTTGCTGACGGTGGTTTCTTCAGGCTTTTTGCAGAAAAACACACTTGGTTCCGACAGTACTTGGGGTATTTTGCAATCAATGTTGAGGAAGGGTGGGGGAGCTGGGAATGATACGGAAATACCCTGAAAAAGACGTGGTTTGGGTTCCTCAATAGAAGGGTGGCTGAGGGGGCCACAGAAAGGATGACTTGCTTTTGGTGGTCATGGTGGAAGAATTGGCACTGTGGACAGTTTTAACAACAGTAAAAAGGCCTCTGATTTCATGTGAAGGTTGGAAATTAGGGGATTACCTTTGGGGGAAATGTGGTTCAAGACACTCAATAAAGCCATCTAGCAGTGGTGATTGTGTCCATAAGCTCTTTATGTTAGCACAGTATGTACTTTATGTTAGTACAGTATTTGCATGAGAGAAATGTACTTGAGTGATATCCCATGAGAAGAGCTATCTAAGATCCCACCAGCGAGCAGTAAAGTCTGTTGGCGGTGTCAGACATTCCTCTATTCGGGCAGTAACAAAGAGCCAGGAGAGTGCCGGCTCTGTTTATTATTTTGTACCAGGGATCAACTGTTAAGCCATAGCTCTTACCTGTGGGTAGGGCTGAGGGTAATGTAATAATGGTCTGTACCCAAAAGGGCCAGGTGGCCCATCACCATTTCCCTCAAAGCAGAAGGTCAGAATTCTGGTCCCCTTTCTTTGTTGGAGTTTTTTCTCCTATGAAAAAGAATTACATCCAGGCAGGGAGTTTGGGTCTCCTTCCCACAAGAAGAGAGTAGTCAGTCTGTTCTGGTTGAATGCTTTTCTCTGTAACAGCTGATTACTGTTGATTGAAATACGAACAGTCGATTCCACAGAGCGTATTCCACCCACCCAAAGCAGATTTTTGGCACAGCTTGCTTCCAAGAAGGTGTTGTGTTTTCTGATTTCGGAAATGAGCATCTTATTTTTTGAACACCTCAGTGTAGTTCATTTTTCCATTGAAGAAATACGTGTGTTTTGGGCTTGTCATCAACCAGCTTTGATTTTCCTTTTCTATGTGTAAGTGAAGGATCTGAATAAGCAGAGGTATGGATATGTCTCTCCCCCTTCCTCTTTTAAGCTCTGCAGGCATTGGTGACAGTAGTGTTATTGTCCTCTGCCCCCTCAAAAAACAAAATAGCAGGCCTTTCTGAGTCACATTTTTGCCATTGTGGTCACACAGCGATGTTTCATCTTTTTTTTCTCTTCTTTCTTTGCTGTTACATCCCCACCCAATATCCCACACACTTACCTGTACAGCAGTTCTGATGACATTTAGCTGTGTCATTGCTCAGTCTTTCTCTATTCCTATTTAGTGGTATTTGATGTGATGTCTAAAGAATACTAATTTTCATGTGTCTGACCGTTGATGCAGGGATGTTCTTCCATGGGAGCGTAGGCAGAGCCAAGGTGTAGCGGTTGTGTGGGTTTTCTCTCCGTGTAAGGAAGAAAGGAAGGGCTGCTAGATGTCATAGAATCATAGAATCATTAAGGTTGGAAAAGACCTCTAAGATCAAGTCCAACCGTCAACCCAACACCACCATGCCCACTAAACCATGTCCCTAAGCGCCTCATCTACACATCTTTTAAATACTTCCAGGGATGGTGACTCCACCACTTCCCTGGGCAGCCT